>LPNX010984811.1:577799-735270 GCA_001517045.1 Pseudotsuga menziesii
CCTCTATTTTATGACATGACCAAGAACATGACCCAGCAACTTATGAATGTATTCACTTGTATTTCTTATGTATTGTAACCCGATGTTTATTCCAAGATGTATTTGTAATGTACTTGAGTCATGTCATACCCCAATGTTTCTATCAATAAGTTTCTATAATGTAAACAATTCATGTCAAGTCAAGGTGGCTAACTCTCCTATTGTCTAAGGGTTAAATTCCCCGTAGTTCTAGGGCACTAGGGTTATTAGACTCTCCTAGAGAGGTTGGCCCTAGTAGGGTTTTAGTCATGTTGGGAATTAGTATAAATAGAGATATAGCCTCTCTATTTAACACAAACTCACTCACACTCAATTGTAGAGCATAGCTGAGGAAGAGAAAGACACTGGGGCAAGGTAGAAAGAGGTTACTGCTGTTAGGAGATCATCTTACTATTTTTGGGTTTCACTTTGGTGCTGATTCTATCTTTGAGGAAGTTGTAGGGTTTTCTCCATTTATGGTTTCCTCAAGGAAAAACAGTGTGTTCATTGTCTCTTGTGTTTGATTGCTATGCTTGTTGTTATCTTATTTAAAGATCCTAATGAAATGCTAGCTTAATGTTTAAAATCTAACATGGTATCAGCTCTAACTTGAGAAGAAGACACTGTGCAGTTGCGGGAACTAGGGATTCCTATTTTGTGGATCTCTCTCCACAAATTTTTAGGAAAAGTAGGGTGGAATAACTCTCCTCCCTAGGGCGCATCTTTATGTCAAAGCAGAATCCAATTCTGATGTTTTTTAGTTTTGGACCCGACACTGCTGCCAAAAATTAGGGCTTTTCATAGAAGTGGAATTTTTCAGTGAGCCCAGGCCTGGATTGATCTCCTCCCCAAAATCGAAGTAAGGGATCAAATTCAAAGAATTTGGTTGGACAGAACTTCGAAAAAGCAAAACCCTAATCTGCTCCTGAATCTGCACTGCAGGATTTTCAGCTCCAAATCCAGATTCAACATCTTGACCTGGTAAGATCTAAATATTTTGTATTTCCATTTGAGGTTCTCATTTAAAGATGTCTCATAATACCAAGCTTGATGAAAATCTTGAGGGAGCTGATAACTTCTGATCCTGGAAGTATAGGATCTCCCTGGTCCTGGAAGAAAATGAGTTGGACTCCTACATCCATGAGGAGGTTCTAGTTCCAGAGGGAGATGAGGCCAAGGCCTTACATAAGAATAATTTGGTTATGGAAAAGAGGATCATTGCTAATTCTATCAAAGATCACCTCATTCCACAGGTTTCCTCCCTCAAGACACCTAAAGCCATGTTTGATGCCCTAACCAAAGTATTTGAAAGGAAGAGCATCAATCGGAAGATGACTCTAAGGAACCAGTTGAAGAATGTCAAGATCCAAATGAGGTGACCATCCAGTCATACTTCACAAGGGTCTCGCAGATCAAAGAACATCTGGAAGCAGTAGATGAAGAAGTGGAGAATGCAGAAATTGTGATGACAACATTGAATGGCCTCCCTAGGTCATGGGATTCTTTCATCCAAGGAATCTGTGCTAGAAAGAAGTTGGTCAAGTTCAGTAGACTGTGGGAAGAATGTTATCAATAAGAAGCTTAGATAGAAGCTCGAGAAGAAAAGATGGGAAGTGAAGATCAAGCTCTCATATCACACTCCAACAAAGGAAGAAGGGAAAATCATCATCACCAAGGTAAGCATTCTCATCATAAAAGTAACACTGCAAGAAGGGATTCATCCAAACTCAGATGTTATACATGCGATGAAATAGGACACTTTGCTAGAAATTGTCCCATGAATAAGAATGGATCCAAGAAGAAGAATAACTCCAAAATAAGACATCATTCTCACATTGTTGAGGATGATGATCCTCCCAGGAAGAGAGTAAAACAAGAAAGTGAAGACTCTTCAAGTGAAGATGAATATGTTCTGATCTCCGGTCTCACGAGAACTGTCACTTATTGAAGCAAAGATTGGCTTATTGACAGTGGGGCTTCCAAGCACATGACAGGTTTCAAGGAATCCTTTGAGAAACTATCCGAACATAATTCACCCCATAAGGTGAAGCTTGGGGATGAATACCAATATCCCATAAAAGGTAGTGGTGAATCCTCCTACAAGCTACACTCCGGAAATTCTATAAAAATTAAGGATGTCTTGTTTGTACTAGGACTGAAGAAGAATATTCTATCCATATCAGCATTGGATGCAAAAGGCATGAGGATTGCATTTGTAGATGGCGAATTCCTCATGTGGCTAAGAGGAAAGACTATTGATGATGCAATAGTGATTGGAGAACAAGAAGGAGGTTTATACAAGTTGAAGGGCCATCCTGAACAAGCTATGGTCCATGACACAGTAGATCCAAATGAACTTTGGCACAGAAGGATTGTACATGTGCATTACAGAGCACTACCAATTGAAAGAAAAGCTGTTGAAGGTCTTCCAGGAATTCAAGAAAAACATGAAGGGGTCTGCAAAGGATGTGCAAAAGGAAAGAATACAAAGAAGACATTTCCAAGTAGCAAGAGCAAGGCAAAAGGAATCTTGGAAATCATCCACTCCGATGTATGCAAACCAATGTCATCAAGTTCACTAAGCGGGTATGTATACTATGTTTCTTTCATTGATGAATTTTCTAGGAAGACATGGATTTACTTCATGAAGAACAAAGATGAAGTTTTCAGCAAGTTTAAGGAATTCAAAGCCTTGATCGAGAACCACACAGAGAATAAGATCAAGACCTTTCGATCAGATAATGGTGGAGGATTCACATCAAATGAATTCAAATAGTTATGCAAAGAATCATGGATTAAGAGGGAGTTATCCCCTCCTTATAATCCACAACAGAATGGGGTTGCAGAAAGGAATAATAGAACTATCATGGAAGCTGCAAGAGCAATGCTTCATGATCAAGATCTTCCTATGCATCTATGGGCAGAATCTGCTAGAACAACGGTGTATGTATAGAACCATACTCCACACAGAATACTCGAGAACAAGACTCCTGAAGAAGTATTATCCGGAAAGAAACCAGAATTCAGCCATCTCATAATATTCGGCTGTCCAGTGTACATACACATTCCAAAAAAAAAGAGAACAAAACTAGATCCTTCAGGAAAGAAGGGTATATTTGTGGGATACTCTGAAAGCTCGAAGGCTTACAAAATATACTTCCCAGGATACAAGAAGATTGACATTAGCAGGGATGTGACATTTGATGAAGACACAGCTTACAACAAATCCAGAAAGAGACCTGCTGAAGAACCTGAAGAATCAGAAGCTCTCATAATTCATAATACAACCATGAATGAAGAAACTCAAGAAGAAGATCAAGAATTCAAAGAACCACAAAGGCCTGTAGATCCACCTCAAGAGAAGAATCCTCACAAGAGGAAACCTGCTTGGGTGTGAGAAATTATCCAAGGTGTGGAAAGATATGGTGCTCCAAAAGAGAATCACAGAGAAAGAAAGAGAACCAGATCTTGCTCCGGATATGTAGCCTTACTATGTGATGTTATCAATAAAGAACCTTCCAACTATGAAGAAGTAGCATAATGAAAAGAATGGAAGGATGCTATGATCGAAGAGTATCAATCAATCATGAAGAATGATGTTTGGGATGTTGTCCCAAGATGAGAAGAGAAGTTATGGATCTACAAGATCAAGCATGCTACAGATGGTAGCATAGAGAAATATAAGGCAAGATTTGTGGCTCGTGGTTTCTCACAGAAAGAAGGAATAGATTATTAATAAACCTTTGCACTTGTAGCTAGATACACTTCCATTAGATCGGTACATGCTTTGGCTACAGTAATGAAATGGAAGATACACCAAATGGACGTCAAGACTGCTTTCTTGAATTGTGTAGTGGAAGAGGAAGTGTATGTAGAATAGCCACTTGGTTTTGAGACACATGACAGGGATTCTCATGTGTGCAAATTGAAGAAAGCCCTGTATGGTTTGAAATAAGAACCCAGGACATGGTATGACAGAACTGACAGCTTTCTATCCAGTTTGGGATTTACCAAGAGTAAAGAAGATTCCAACCTTTACTACAAGGTTGAAGATGGAAACCCAGTGATGCTCCTACTGTACGTAGATGATCTGTTTGTAACAGGTATGGATGGGTTGATTGCTGATACGAAGAGAAAGCTTGCTGCCGAGTTCAAAATGACAGACTTGGGTATGATGCATTATTTTCTAGGTATGGAGGTGTGGCAGAATGTAGATGGAATCTCTCTCGGACAAGGGAAGTATGTAGTAGAGATCATGAAGAGGTTTGGGATGATGGACTGCAAGGCCATGACCACACCTATGGAATATAACCTGAAGCTATTGAGTGATGCTTCATTAGAAGCGATTGATGCTACAATTTATCGTTAGATGATTGGGTCCTTGATGTACCTAACGAACAAGAGACTAGACATTTTCTTTGTTGTGAACACCTTGAGGCAGTTCTTGACAGATTCGAGACATGTTCACTTGATTGCTGCAAAGCATATTCTAAGGTACCTGAGGGGTACAATTTATTATGGGCTCAAGTACGAGGTGAGTCCGAATATTAACCTGGAGGGTTATGTTGATTCAGATTTGGCAGGCAGTGCCATTGATAGGAAGAGCACTTCAGGTTGTTGCTTTAGTATGGGATCAGGTGTGATCTCTTGGTTTAGCAGGAAGCAATCCTGTGTGGCACTGATTACAACTAAAGCAGAGTATGTTGTAGCTTATTCAACTAGTTGTGAGGCAGTATGCCTGTGGAAGTTACTGTCTGATTTATTTGATCTCCAGATGGATGCTACTTGTATACACTTTGACAACCAGAGTTGCGTGAAGTTGTCAGAGAATCCAGTGTTCCATGACAAGTCAAAGCATATCGAGATCAAGTATCACTATATCAGGGATATGGTGTAGAGGGGAGCAGTGAAGCTCCAGTATGTTGCAACGGAGGAACATATAGCTGATGTATTGATGAAGCCATTGGCTAGGTTGAAGTTCAAGTAATTTAGGGAGAAGCTTGGTGTTCTCCAGATTGAGGTTTCCTCCAAGGGAAAATGATGAGACCCATAGCCATTCTGACATGGTGAGAGTATTGGTTCCTTCCATGGTTAGATGTAAGGGCTGCACCATTCTGTCATGGTGAGAGTATTGGTTCCTTCCATGTTATATGTGAGTGCTAAGCCATTCTAATGTGACTATAGGATTGGTTCCTACATGATCTGAAGTAAGCATTGAATGCCATTCTAAGAATGGAGGTGCCTGGTCAGTTACTAAGTAGCTCAATCTGGGACTGGGGGCCATTTTGATAGGACTGTAGGATTGGTTCCTACATGATCAGATGTGAGTGCACACCCTTCTAACATTGGTTGTCAGATGTAAGTGCAGAGCCCTTTCAGCATGAAGGATTGGTTCCTTGCATGGTTGAATATAAGTGCTGAGCCTTTCTAACATTGGTTGTCAAATGTAAGTGCAGAGACTTTTGGCATGGAGGATTGGTTCCTTGCATGGCCAAGTGTAAGTGCTGGGCCTTTCCGATCATTGGTTGACGGATGTGAGTGCTGGGCCTTTCTGACAAGGTTGTGGGAGGTGTTCCCACATGGTCAGATATGAGTGATGGGCGTTGCCTTTCTAATATGATTATATGATTGGTTCCTACATGATCAGATATAAGTGGTGGCAGGCCATTCTGACTTAGGGTTAGATATAAGTGATGGAAAAGACCTGCAAGGAGGGCAGGCCTACAACTAGCATGAAAAAGGGTTGGCTCTGTATAACTTCCTGTGATGAGAAGAATCATGAGATAGAACCTGTGAAGATTCATTGTTGATGATCCAGTAGATATGATCCAAATACAGAGATGATGCTCCAGGGATGATCCAGATCCAGAGATGATGCTCTAGGGATGATCCAGATCTAGTGGCGATGATCCAAATTGATTGATGATCTAGATCCAGGTGAATATGACTTGAAGATGAATATGACTTGAATATAGAGATGAATTGAAGGTGAAGATGTTGAAGAATCAATGATGATCCAGATGATACAGAGAAGAATACTTGTGCTAATAAATTGTGTCGAGAGAATACCTTCCTAGTTAAGAGTGAGTGTTGATGTAATTGTAACTTCAAAATGTATTCACTTGCATTTCTTATGTATTGTAACCCATTGTTTATTCTGGGATGTATTTTTAATGTACTTGAGTCATGTCATACCCCAATGTTCCTATCAAGAAGTTTCTATAATGTAAACAAGTCATGTCAAGTCAAGGTGGTTAACTCTCCTATTGTCTAAGGGTTAAAGTACCCGCAGTTCCAGGGCACTAGGGTTATTAGACTCTCCTAGAGAGTTTGGATCTAGTAGGGTTTTAGTCATGTCAGGAATTAGTATAAATAGAGAGATAGCCTCTCTATTTAACACACACTCACTCACACTCAGTTGTAGCGCATAACTGAGGAAGAGAAAGACACTGGGGCAAGGAAGAAAGAGGTTACTGTTGTTGGGATATTATCTTACTATTTTTGGGTTTCACTTTGGTGTTGATTCTATCTTTGAGGTAGTTGCAGGTTTTTCTCCATTTATGGTTTCCCTGAGGAAAAACAATGTGTTCATTGTCTCTTGTGTTTGATTGTTGTACTTGTTGTTCTCTTAGTTAAATATCCTAATGAAATGCTAGCTTAATGTTTAAAATCTAACAATGAAAGGATTCAAATTGATGGCTATCCAACTTAGGGGTAAGCAGCTGGAAGAAGGGTGTAGTAGAAGTCTCCATCATGGAGAGACACATAATACCATTCATTTTGAATACTTTTATGATTGGTTGAATGAATTTAGGAAAAATAATTCAAATGTGAATTCATTAAGGAATAATAAGCAATGCACAAGTATGGAGGAGACCAAGGATCCACCAAGTTTTGTGGGTGGTGAAACAGAAAAGAATTACATTATGAGGATCAAAAGTCACTCCCAAGTGACTCTAAAAAATATGAAGAGACATCACATGAGTATGAATAATTTTCTATTGAAAATATTGAATATCATTTTGAGACACATCCTACCATGGAAATGAAACAAAGAGAATCTACTGATGGATGATTGAACTATGAAGGAGTACCTACTGATGGGTGCTCACACCTCAATGTTGGTGACATAGATATTACTTTTGAAAGTGTTGTTGCAAGCCAAAAATCCATTAAACATGAAAATGAATACCTTATAGCAGTTTAAGAAGAAACAAGATCAACTTCCCCATCACCACTTGAGCTTTATGAAGTTGGTCCAAGCAAGAAGGAAAAATATGAGGAGGTTCATTTTCAAGAACCTCATTTTATTGAAGGGTCCTTAAAGATGAATGAAAAGAAGATCCAATAGTCCCTTATAATACACCATGACACTCAATCATTAGTGTGAAATTATTGTTGGAAAGCTACTTCATTGGAGGAAACATCCTTCCTTTAAGACATAGATAAAATTCAAAGAGCAATGTGCCACATCAAAGGTAATTTCCTGTATTTTATTTTTTATAGAAACCATTTTTTTGATGTTAATGAATTGTTACATGATGCATAATTGAAGAATAATGAGGATAATCATAATCTCACAATTCAAAATGAGCAACTACTTGAAAATTTGCAAGATACTTGTTTTTCCTCCTATGTTTTAGATGGTCAATTGGTAGATTGCTAGGAGGATTCTCATGACATGGTGGATCATGAGAAATGTGGAAATATGAATGTTCTTGATGCATTTGAAGATGATATTCAAGATATCCAAACAATTGATGTGGTGTAAGAGGAAATTGAATTGTCTCTTTATGAAGGTTATGCAATTTTTAAACAAGAGTATGATTCCTCTTCATTGGAACCAATCTATGACAAAGGTTTCACAATTTTTAAGGAGCTGCATGATACTAACCATATGGATCCTTCCCATGATGAAACTTATGCACTTTTGATCATTGGATGAGTTATTTAATTCTCCTACGTCCTACAATTCCATGTTTTGCAGCATTAATCTCAATGAAGTATGGGTGAAAGGGTTATTTTTGATGGTGCCACATGACGAGTATGGAACTCCTAGATTTAATTTTTATGATGAAATGGTTGGAGAAAATTATTATTCACATTTGAAGTGGCATCCTTTGTTACTTTATGATGTTTCACATCTACATGGATGCACCTATGATATTCATTTGAGTCACTTGAAGACTCATGGTTTTTCTTGCTCAACATTTGGTTCATTTGATATTGGAGGAACTTCATCCAACACTGCGGTGAATAGATTTATGATTGGAGATTTTTTTTTGTGAGACACATACTTTTTTATATATTTATGATTCTCTCATTCATGGATGTATGGGTGAGACTTCTTTGATTCATTTGAAGTCGTTTTTTTTTGCTCATTATTTGGTTCATATTTTAGTGGAGATTCTTCATTCACTTATTGGATGAAAGAATACATGGTTGAATATTTTGATGCATATCACATCCTTTTGGAGATGAAATATAGGACATGGTATCCTCACCTATGTCATTGGAGCATATTTGATTGGTCACTTGAAGCTTGTATGCACTTGACAAATGGTGGTCTACTTACTTGGAGGTATGAGCACTTTCATGATATTTTGATGACGCACCTCCTTGATGTACATTTTTACTATGTTGTTATGTACTTATATGATATATATTATGTACCCATGATGTTTGGAAGAATGAATACAAGAAAATGGGATCCAGGAATTCTCTTCCCTAATGGTATGGGTTGGAGAGCACTCTTAATTGTTGGAGTGCAATACAAGTAATGGGACCCTGGGATAGTTTTTAGTCCCATTGATTTCAATTTTTTTGGGAAACAAGAAGTATGGGGGATGGATTACCCACTTAATAAAGTGATTTTAATCAGATTTGTGCAGTAGAAAGAATGGTGGTTCCTCTCTAAAATATTCATGGAATCTCAAAGACTCAAAGTTGGGCAACTCAGTGGCAACTTCAAAGACTAGGAAAGGGTGGACACATGGAAAATCTTGAGCACACACCCTAATCTTAATTGGCTTGAGTTTGTCGATGGATTAATAACATTAGAAGGCTAAGGATTTTTATAAAATATAGGGATCAACCAAGAGAGAGGCTTTTGAGCATTTGCGAAATTGTCATTTGTGAATTGTGAGAGCTAGTGGATGACTAATTTTGTTGCCTCAGCCAATTTCGAGGGTGAAAGATTCCCATCCAAGTTGGTGTTTGTAGAGGAAAATCAGGTATTTCATGGAGATTTAATTGATTTTTAATTTCAGTTGTAAGCTACATGTAATCTCATGGGTTCTTCTATTTCAGCACTTCATCTCAACCATTTCCATTTTTCATTGCATATTCATGCTCATGGAGGGATTCCGCCTTGGGTGAGCTATTGTACTTTGTGGGAGAGATTATTATGGTATATTTATGATTTGAATAAGTTAAATGTGCTCTGTTATTCATTCTAAGAAATTTTCAAGTCGAAATACCCAATAGTTGTATGTCAAATTGTTTGTTAATGAGAAAACAATGACCATTTCCACTCTATTCTTATATATGTCATGGTAATGATGATTATTTAGAATGGACGAATGTCTCTCTAATAAATTTATAATTAATGGACTTTAATTAATGTGTATTTCAAGTTTCATTTTTATTAATTAAGCATTGGAAGTCATTTTACTCATTTTAATTGCATTAGGAGAAGATTTGGTGCCTTTTCCCCAAGGGTCGAAATAGTGATTTGGAAGTTGTTTTGGAGAGAGTCATAAAAGAATGTATAAAATGAACCATGATGCATATGAGACCTTAAAATTTTACCTTACACATAACCTTCCTCTGTTCATAAATTCGAGTGGGATTGAGAGCATTTGAGAATCCATTTCCAGCATTTACCTAGGGGGAATTGGAACCCCAATTTCCTAGTAACGACTCCTACTTTGATAAGAATATAATTTTTTTTTGAAGAAGTGATTGGAGTGTTATAAATAATATATGAACATAATATCCAAGTATTAATATCATTCATACACAGTCTGAGATGATTTGGGATCATTTGGTCCAATTTAGAGACCTAGACATCAAAACTAGTCAAGGTTCGGAATTGGGGAAAAGGTGAAAAGTTGGTAATTTAATAAAAAATATTAAAAAGGAAAATTACAAACTTGAATAGAATTAATTATTTGCTTGAGGTAATTGCATTGTAGCTTATCATTATCAATGGATATGCAATTTCTCCCTTTCTGTAAGGAGCATGCTATTGTTGTACCTAATCACCAAAAACAAAAAAAATAGTTTAGTCAAATAAAATAAAGAAGCATACTTTAAAAATAATAATAAATAATAAAAAAACAATAAAACTTGAAATATGATTGCATATTTAATATTAGAAATTGTACTTGAAACCGAGAACAAAACTAAGACCTAATCTCTTTATCTTGAAAATGTATCTATGAGATCATTAATCAACGCTTCTGGATTTTGATGTATCTTTACAGTCACTCCTTTTAAATCCCTTTATTCATATGTTAATTTTTTAACATTGGAATTATAAGTCAACATCATACTATATTTGTCTTCACTATTTTTGTTTATTAAAACATATTCATAAGTCTCATATTTTATCCAAGTTGTAAGATGTATATTTTCAATATCACTGAAAACACTAATGAAAAATGAGAGATTAGTGACCACAAGACCAAACATTTTGGTCACCACAGTTTTTTTAAAGGGATAAATGATGAAAATTGATAATTGTAAGTGAGCTAACTAAAAAAAACCAAGATAAATGACCACTTTTGGTCACGGGATAAAAACCAACTAAAAACGACCAAAATAAATGACCAAATTTGATCACGGATATCTAGACTACAAATGACCATATTACAATTGGTCATTTATTTGGTCATTTTTATTTGTGTCACTCCGACAATGGAAAAAATTACAAATTTGACAATGAATTTGTACATTTTACTAAATTCTAACACCACATATGGATTGAATCCATCTGCATTGTTAGAATTTAGTAAAATGTAGACCCGCTCCATGTGTCACAGCTCAGCTAGTAACACCAAATTAGCTATCGTCACAATGTTCTAGCACATGTCCTAGGACTTCTATACTAGATTATCATCATTAAGTTGGATCCTTCTCCTATTCATATTAATTTGATACATGTATTCTTGCTTTCATTTCCATTTAAATTGATTTGGGAAGGTGAATGGCGCACTGATTTTAGGCTCTTGAAGGTTATCCAACCTAAGGGTTCATTCAGTGGTCATATATGATCCTTCGATGAGTTTTTTCCCTACATGCATAATAAAAACCATATAGAATCCATAGGTCGCGCCCGTCCTCTGCACATAATAAGTGATTGAGTCCAGCTCCGAACACCTTCCTTTCCAATCAAGCTCCCTCCCCATTTCTCCCGAGCATCGAATACTAAGTAGTCGTGCATATCCATCTACCCACAATAGTAAATTACCAAATTAACATGAGAGAAAACATAAAGAAAGAAGTTAACCTTGCATGCATTTTGACCAAATTTCTACTTTTTCATTGTTTGTGCCTAGCGGCTATGGTCGAGGCAAACGGGTTGTTTCTTGCATCTCTAGACCCCCGACTCCCACCTTTATTTATTTGTTTTTAAACCGAAAATGTGAGTTATTCTGGGTGGAACCAATCTGGTGGATAATTATAAAATAACTCATTCATATTGTAAATCATTGGAAGTTCTATTTTTATATGATTTTAGTGCATTTTTCTATGATTATGATGAGATTGTTTGCATTTATGTTTTTTTAATAATTTATTTAGAAATTTGGTTTTGATTATTTTTATTTCAATTTTCCAAATAAAAGTTAGACAAATAATTTATTAAAAAAAAAACTTAAACCTGCAAATTTCCCATAACTTAAGAGAAATGCAAATTTCTAATAACTTCACATAAAACATTTATTGAACAAAATATTTTTTCAATTATCCTAAAAGTAAAAAATGGAAATTTCTCATAACTTCACATAAAACATTTCTTGAACAAAATGTTTTTTCAATTATCCTAAAAGTCTTTTCATTTTTATAATTTCAAACAAGTATAATTTTATTAGAATATTAGTTTATGTATGTTTTTCACAATTTAGCCTATCTCCATCATTCTTAGAGAACTGGGCTATGGGCATTATAATATCACTTTTAAGAGTTTTTCCTGCAAGTTGGATGCGTTCCATCTCTCGTTGTGTTTCTTTTTCATAAGCTCTCCTCCTAACATTTGTTTTCATGAAATATCCCTCTTTATCCCAATCAATATGATAGTTTTCCTTCAGTATTGAACCTTCTTTTTGCATTGATCAACCACAAAATGCTTTGAAAACATTGTAAAAGCAGTCTTATCTCTCATACTAAACCAAAAACTTGCAGTGCAATGCAGATGTGATATCCTTCCCAATGACCTAGGAATCCTTGCCCAGATCATTACTCCCAACAACATCAATGTTTCTGATCCTGCAAAATTTAGAGAAAATGGTGTGTGTAACCAAAACAGAAACTTTTGAAGACACTCTTGGCTTTGAAAACCACCGCGATTGAATACCTTCCAAAATAAGAGTATCCGGATGTTTCACCATATTCCTCATACCATACCCTCGACTTCTCGCTGCATAAAACTTCTCCCATCCCATATTCATCTTCTGAAACTCATCCTCCATGGGGACCTCTGCAGCAATCCACAGCTTCAAACCCTCGACATTCAATTCCACTCCATCCAATTTCTCAACCACGTAAGTCTTCCATTATTCAAACCTCTCATTTAAACTCCTAGTCTCCTCCCTCATTCCTCTCTATAATTTCGATAAATCCCACAAATAGACAACCCCAGAAGCCATGGGTTCAACTCTCTTCCTCTTATTTAAGTCCTTGAACTTTTCAATGGCCATGTCCTCGTCAAAGACTATGATAGGGAGGGAATCCTTGAGGATATTTGTGAGTGAAAGCCATAGTTTCCATTCGTTGATGGGATTGAGGAAAATGTCTGAGCGCATGTAAGAGAGGAGGATTTTGAGCCTCGGTATAAGAGAGATACTATATCAAAACTACTCTTGTGAAAGGTACGTGCATAGCTAATATCACTATGCTACCAAAAAAAACATAAACACACAAACACAAAGCACAAAATGGAACCGTCCACCAATCTGTTGGATAATTGCCCAAATTTTCAATCTTGAGATCATCTTGCATTTGTATCAGTATTATGGGGAAAGAGTAGGGTTACAGAGCATGGAAGCCTCTTCTGATCCTCTATGGGGGAGGACATTCTCCATAAACATTTCGATTGATGGCGTTGCATGTTTGTGAGAGGAAGTCAAGCAGAAGCTCACGGTATTCATGGGAAGATACACAGATGATGTTTTACTGGTGGGTTTATGGTTTCATTCCTTGGTTGTATCATTTTTTTCTATTGCTGTCGGTTTTCATGCTTATGCAATGTGCAAGTTTAAGGTTTGGGTTAAGTATAGTATCCACTTCTGGATATATGCAATTGTCATTGAATTCGAATAAATGGGTTTATTTTTTGTGGGATTTGATCCACTTTGAAGGAGAATTTGTTCTATTTTAGATTCTTCTCAAGATATTGCATGAAATTATGAACACCACAAGAAATTTACCCCAGTGTTGATCTTTAGGCGTGAAATGCACTACTGAAGGACCTATCCAAATAGGGAACCAACTAGAAATGTGAAAACAAGGTTGTTGTTCTTAAGTACCATGTATTGCATTCCTATTATCCTCTTGGATCTTTGGATTCCATAGTGAATGCACTTCAACCTACATTGGCCACAGAAGCCATGGGAGTTGGGACCTATACCCTCAACATCACAAGGGTCAATGGTTTAGTAGCAGTGGGTACAAGTATTGTTCAAGCTTCTATAACACAGACAATTTTTTATCAAAAACCCCTAGCGATATTTGCGGTGCCCATGGTTCTCCTTCCTTGGTAAATGTTTATCAAACAATATTATGTTCACTCACCTTACAAGTCTCTATCTCCCCAGGTGCTGGTTCCTTCCCTTGCTCCAGAAGCATCTCCTCTCCTTGCAATTCCTCCAACCCCACCTAATGTTGTTGCTAACCCTCCATCATCATATGTACCTCCTTTTGCTACTGCTCTGTCATCATCTTCTCCTTCCATTGGTGATATCATGGGGAAAAACATTTTCTATCTCCCTCACAACATGACCAAACAAGTAGGGCACCGACTAGTTTGATTACAGGTCAATTTATTTTAGGTGTCCAGTGTATTTGTATTATCTATCTTGGCTATCCATTTTTTACAGAAAGGATTTTTTCCTTAGCATGAAAGGAGCTTTGAAGCGGACATAAAAATAGATTTTTTTTTTCAATGTGGATCAGAGGAGCATTCGATTTTGTTATGAAAGTATCCGCTTCAACATAAAATTCAGGTATCAGATCCACTTGAGAATAAGCTCATTCTACCCTCCATAAAAAGGGCCTGAAAAAAGGTTTTTCCCTTTTCAGAGGCAGTTCATCTGAACATATAAGATGCAAGAAGGATTCTCCGATTTCTAGTGGAATTTTGAGATTAAAGAGTGCTTTTCATTTTGTGAATGACGGGTAGATTGGGGATGGAACTTAATGTTGTTGAAGTGTGTGCTCCATTTCTTCCTCGGCTCTGGCTCATTCAGTGCCAAAATCTCATTGTTGAAGCATATGCTATATGTAGCAGTATTGTATAGATGATTATACAGAAGGGGAAATTCTTTTGATTCATTTGGAGTGTACTAAAATTGAAATAATATTTCAATCCTGCCTCTTTATTTTGTTAGCAAGGTAATAATTTATTTGCCATTATTTATGTTCTTCTCCATCTTTAATTGATTTTTGATTGAAAACTTAAATAAGCGACAAAAATGGAGTAATTCTTTATCATGTCATATTAGGTGAATTTGTAAATACTTCTATGAATATTTCCCTTACAGAACATATCCCATTCACTAATTTCCTTGTAAAGTAGCCAAATCAGGATCCTAAAGGATGTATACCTTCAACAGCCTTCACAATGGAGGTTTCTTTGTTTTTCCTTTTAAGAAGCTTGTCTTCAGATTGTGCTCAGTTCAAACACTTTTGGATTCATGCCTATGGTATCATCAACAGTATCCATTCCATACATAAGTCTCAACCACCAATCTTAATATGCATTCCATACATAGGCCTCAGCCTTCAATCTTAATTTCAAATATAAATATAATAGACATTTGGGAATAACTTAGGCTTGTATTTTCTTTATCCCATTTTTGTTTTGGAATCAATAACTTAGCAATAATACATGAGCTATTATTTTGCGTGGCTCTTTCCATTTCATCAAAATGCCTAGGGCCAGTCCAACAGGATTTGAGAATAGAACCTGTTAAAGTCTTCTTTGTGAATGCCCTTCTATCACAATACACATCAGCATGCCTTCATTGCTTTTATTATAAGGATTGCACCACTTATGAGAATGAAAAACATGCATATTCCTACGGTTTGAATTTTAGCTATTTGGATATGTGATTTTGTGGATAGAGTAGCAAATGATACTCTTGTCTTCAAGCCTTTGTTATAAAAACATCCGGTTGTGTTTAATTGTTAAAAGTTTATAGTTTTAACTAATACTGCAATTTTAAATTCGCTGGAGTGTGATATGTTAGGAAAATATACCTACAAAACTTAGTTTTTCCTAGAAAGATTGTATTAAGACCATCAGAGATTAGCCTTATTGGGGATAGATGTCATGTAGTATTGGTCACCCCAACATTTTTGAAATATTTTGAAAGGATGGATTTTTTGCATAATCAATGGTTTTAGTGACCAAGATTTTGATTTCTAATTTTCCAATCAAATGATAAAACCAGTTTTATATTTATCAAGGTCTATGTGATAAATAGAAAACTTCCACTATGGTTTCTTCTTGCCAAATTTTATAGGAAGCCATGCAAAGATTCCCATCATTTTTTGGTTTTACTTAACCTGAACTTGAGGATGTGGGATTTGGAGGTTATATTTCTGTTTATGAATCTGGAATATACTGGTTGGCTGCCAGTGTTGAATTCCAAACTATGATGGTAAATGTTGTCGATTGTAAAATCCAATTCTAAAAACTCTACCTAGCTATGTTCTAATTGAACACGTCAATGTTTTGTTGCCTAGGGTATAGTCGAAACTACCTTATTGGGATCAAAACAGCTACAACTTTGCCTCTAGTGAAGTGGTTAAATATAAATTACCAAATCCACGAGAATAAATCACCATCCATATGGAATTCAATATATAACTAGGTGGGCTAAACAGGGTAATACAATTGCAATCTCCTATGGGAAACCACCCCACCTACATGGTAGTGTAGTGTGCAATTTGATCATTTTGATTGGGTTCAATTCATTCTAGCTATCAAACGATTGATTTCATCACTCTTTTAAAATATAATTTGTTTGTGGTTTTTTTTGGATGTAAAAACATATCACAAATAGAGTTTGAAGATTCAAATGTCTATAATCGGGCAGGAGACAAAACGATCACTCTTTAGATTCAAGGGCCACCATTCATTCCATAATTTTTAATCCTGTCATGTCATAGAATTCAAAGGCCACAATTCCTTTCATAATTTTTAATCCTATCGTGTCATAGATTTTAGGAACATCTGATCTTTCAAATGAAAGAGTTAAACTAATGTCAAGACTCCATTTCAATCTCTTATTCTTATTGGCCAATCTAGAAACCAAGCTGAGTGGAAGTAAATTTTCTGGAAATATCTCCTGCCAAAGGAGAATGTTGTAAATTTGAGCATGTATCTTATGGAGCATTCATTTCAGCTAAAAATTTAAATAGATGGGGTCAAATGCACCTTTTATTTATCCCATCTATACTAATGTATAAGGCTATTGATTTTTTTTTGGGGGGGCCTATCCTTGGCAGACTACATCAGCTGCATATATTCTTTGACTTTGATCTTGATGATGTTGATTCTGGATTAATTCCAAGTTAGTGGAAAATTGGTGATTTTCTCTTTTCTTAAGCATTGCATAAGGTTTTGGATTGACTAATCATCCCCACTAAGGAGTCTTTTTCTTTTGGAAATTCACTTAGTCCTTTATCTGATAGTGATTTTAGAAGTTGGGAGCATGGCCTTCTTTCAAAAAACAATTTTCCTTCCCTTCCTAGATCTGGGCAAAGAAAGAAGTATGGTCTGCAAAGAAAACAAGTACAGTGATATAGCTGCAAAGCTTAGCTAGGGTTTGGCCACAAAATTATCCTGAGCTTATTTCCTAATGATGACATTTGTTTTCCTCTACACTTTTCAGTTTCTATAGTGCTATGCAAATGTTCGTCAACCATACACAGTGATATAACCAAAATATTTAGCTAGGATTTTGCCACAAAATTTTCCCAAGCTGATCTCCTAATGATGGCATTGCCTCACCTCTACCATTTTCTATTTAACATTAATTTTTATACAATTTCTCATCGGAGATTTTAATCCTTTCCCTTACTGTCATTAGTGTCCCATCCCTAATATCGATGCTCTACAAAAGCAAAAGGGCCAATTTTATCAAATTTTTGTTTACTCTTTAATTGTGGTTTTTCAATTACCATGCTACTATGGTGCCATGCTAAAAAATGTATGTTGTTGCAGTGCCATATCAACAACACATTGTTGTACATCCGGCTAGTAAGTTTTTTTGGGACTTTGTCCAAATTCTTTATGTGATGTTTATAATAATGGTAAATTCTTATTATTATTACATTGGTATAGTGATTGTAAATTCTTATTATTAAAGTGGTATATTTAATTATTGATATTTCCTTTCAAGCAGCAGGGGTCATAGACATCGTCAAACCCTGTTGTATTCATGATCTTACATTGTCTTAATGACTTTTCCATCGGCATTTAATGTGGTGTTGTCAGGTTCTTAGATGCTTCCTTTTTGGCATCCAAGTATGTCATAGGAATATGTTAGCTTACACATTTTGTGCCCACATGTGTCATGTTCAAATCTGTTGTATAGAGGATTTCTCATTGTCTTTTTCCTGTCAACATTTAATGTGGTGTTGTGTTTGTTGTCAACATTTAATGTGGTTGTGGGGTGTTTAAATGCAGTCTGTTTTTCCTCCAAGTATCTTATGGAAATTAGTTAGCTTACACATTCTGTGACAACAAGTGTTATGTTCAAATTTCCATACACTAATTTATATTCAACTATATCAAATGTGATATCTAAGTTCTTTCCCAATTGAGTTGGTCCTTTAACCTAATGTATAATTATTCAATTATTGCACATGTGATGTCTAAGTTCTTTCTCAATTGATTTGGTCCTCTAACATAATGTATAATTCATTGGGATATTCAACTATCTTAAATGCAATATCCAATTTCTTTCTCAATATCCAAGTTTTCTTCTGAAATATAAATATTCCATATCAGTATGACTATATTAATATAAAATGATGTAATGGCTAGTCTACAGAACCTGGAAACTAAAAGTGCAATAATTCGTAATTTTTATGCCATATGTTAGGGTTATTGTTTATGATATGACTTTGAATAATTTGTGCAGGGGATATTTCATATTAGTGAATTGTGCACAAAATTTCTAGCTCGAGTTGAGGATGTAAGTCCAATCTGAATGCATATTCTTTCAAATATTATGTATATATTTTCCTTTCCCCTAATTTCCAAATCATTCATGCAAGTGGGTAGTGTAATATGAGATCAACTATTTGTATATATATGATTAGATTCAATATCTGAGGGTCTCCATTTATGTTGATCGTGTGTTTATAACATAAAATATTGACTCACTCTGACTTAAAATAGATTATAAAAGTTGGTGACCGCTTGGATGATTTTACTATGAGGGAGCCTTTCAAGATTCCATTGCCTCTTGAGCATCAAGAACTATCCTACAATAATCTTCCATCAAAGCCTCAGCAGAGCATTATGTGCCATAGTCAACCTTGTCATCCACTGACATTTCTATTCTGGAACTGAATCTTTGTACTCTTTCTCAACCATTCAATTAAATTACCATGTTTGAATGGCGACAAACTTGATGGCCTAACAAGTTAAATGACATACTCGACCTTCATCTTTTATTTTCACCCTATGGACTTTGTGTTGCCACCAACACCATGCTACTGTGGTGCCATGCTAAAAACTTTATGTTGTTGCAGTGCTATATCAGCAACACATTGTTGTACATCTGGCTAGTAAGTTGTTTTAGGACTTTGTCCAAATTCTTTATGTGATGTTTATAATAATGGTAAATTCTTATTATTTTTACAGTGGTATAGTGATTGTAAATTATTATTATTATAGTGGTATGTTTTATTATTGAGATTTCCTTTCAAGTAGTAGGGGTCATAGACATTGTCAGACCCTATTGTATTCATGATCTTACATTGTCTTAATGACTTTGCCATTGGAATTTAATGTGGTGTTGTTAGGTGCTTAGATGCTACCTTTTTGGCATCCAAGTATGTCATAGGAATATGTTAGCTTGCACAATTTGTGCCCACAGGTGTCATGTTCAAATCTATTGTATAGAGGATTTCTCATTGTCTTTTTGTTGTCAACATTTAATGTGTTGTTGTGTTTGCTGTCAATATTTAATGTGGTTGTGGCTTGTTTAATTGCAGTCTATTTTTCCTCCAAGTATCTTATGGTAATTATTTAGCTTACACATTCTGTGACAACATGAGTTATGTTCAAATTTCCATACACTAATTTATTTTAAACTATCTCAAATGCGGTATCTAAGTTCTTTCCCAACTGAGTTGGTCCTTTAACCTACTGTATAATAATTATTCAGCTATCCCACATGTGATATCCAATTTCTTTCTCAATTGAGATGATCCTCTAACCTAGTGTATAATTCATTGGGATATTCGACTATCTTAAATGCAATATCCAAGTTCTTTCCCAATATCCAAGTTTTCTTCTGAAATATAAATATTCCATTTCAGTATGACTATATTAGTATAAAAGAATGTAATGGCTAGTCTACAGAACCTGGAAACTAAAAGTGACATGATTCGTAATTTTTATGCCAGATGTTAGTGTTACTGTTTATGATATGACTTTGAATAATGTGTGTAGGGGCTCTTTCATATTAGTGAATTAAGCACAAAATTTGTAGCTCAAGTTGAGGATGTAAGTCCAATCTGAACGTATATTCTTTCCAATATTCTGTATATATTTTCCTTTCCCCTAAATTCCAAATCATTCATGCAAGTGGGCAGTGTAATTTGAGATCAAATCTTTGTATATATATGATTAGATGTAGTATCTGAGGTTCGCCATTTATGTTGATTGTGTCTATAATAGAAAATATTGACTCACTCTGACTTAAAACAAATTATAAAAGTTGGTGACTGCTTGGTGAAAATATGTCATTATATTATGTCTTTATGTTTTCATCTATGGCATGAACTTTGGTCTAACTGAATTCTTTCCATTCCATTTGTGTTGGAACATGTGTAATCATTGGAATCTATTTTGAATGTGAAAAAATATATTGTTGGTTTTCTAGTTGTATTAGTGAAGATCACGCAATGCAAAATGTGCTTTATGTTTCTATGCTTTTAGTCATGTCAACTCAACTTGGTCCAGTTATCTGGAATTTTGTATTAAGGATAAACTATTTCTGACTAGGTTGGTCAAAGCAGGGATTCAAACTCAGCCAGATGCATGTTTCTTTTCCATTTCGGTTGAGTTTCCAGAGTTCAACAACAAGGACAAGACACTTGTTTTTCAATTTTCTGTAAAGCATGAGAAGAAACTTGATTTTGTTGGTGGATATGTGAAGCTACTGAGTGGTGATGTTGACCAAAAAAAGTTTGGTGGAGATACACCTTACAGGTATTTACTCAACTCATCCCTCTTCAACATTGCTTCCATTAATTGATGCCTTAAAGTTATGTTTATTGACTTTGTGAAACAAGGTATACGTTTTAAGCAATAGATTTTCTTTGATGTCTAACTAGAATTTTTTGTGATGGCAGTATTATGTTTGGTCCCGATATATGTGGTTATAGTACAAAGAAGGTTCATGCAATTCTTGGTCATGGTGGAAATAACCATCCTATAAAAAAGGATGTATCATGTGAAAATGATCAGTTGAGTCATGTTTATACTTTCATTCTTCACCATGACACTACCTACAACATTCTCATTGACAACAAGGAGAAAGATTCTAGAAGTTTATACACCGATTGGGATATCTTACCACTAAAACAAATCAAAGATCCTAATGCCAAAAAGGTATAACCTATTGTTGCATCTGATTGTGTATGTTTGCTATCAATGTGTACAATCATTTACTTATGGTGATGTGTTGAGAATGTGCAACCAGAATACTAGGAAGAAACAGAATACATTCCTGATCCAGAAGACAAAAAGCCTGAGGTATGAATATCAAGGCCCTGATTTGTTTTCATGTTTTCCCATTGCATGTTTTTTTATTTTGTTTATGTTTCTTCTTGAGTTTAACAATATGTAATTATTGTATATTTTAAGCACAAATGACTTGGGTTTGGCTGTATATGATTGACTGTGAAGGATTAACAATTTCTGACCTTTTCTTGCAGGGATATGATGACATTCCAGAGGAAATTCTAGACTCAGATGCCACCAAGGTAATCAAAAGTATCAACTATATTGGCCTATTTTAATGTGCCTTTACTTTTCAAATATTTTGTTTTGGATAAATTTGAATGTGTTTGTGATGATAAGATTTTGGAGAATAGAGTACGAAGACAATTCTAGATTCTACTATATCTAGAATCGAGAAAGTTGAATCATGTTGTAACCTAGGATTTCTATGAGTTGATGTCTTCTATTGCTCTAAATGTCCCATGTGCAATAGATGGTAACAACTATCTTGTTTCAACTTCCTAATTCAATCTTTGAGTAAACTTATAAGTTATAAGGTTGTCTGTAGTGGCTAAGAAGCCATAATCTCTGAGGTATCTCTCAGGACCAGCCAAAGTCATATGCAAGCGGGTACCCTTCCGCATCTGACCAACCAAAGTCAAGGTAGAATCTTTATTCTCAGTGTCCTTACTACCCATTTTTGAAATATCGGTGGTTCATTGTTGGGGAAGAGGGTTATGGTGGCTTGGTATGTAGTGATGTCAAAAAAAAAAAAGATATGTTCAATTCTGAGTATTGTTACCACCCATTTTCAAAATCTATGTCCTTCATTGTCCATGAGAGCTATTTTAACCATGCCTTAATTATTAGCTTCCTAATATAAATCCTTAAAAGTACTTTTTGTACATTGTTTTAGTAATCATTTTACTTCATCCTACTACTATAAGAATGTGTTTCTTCCTTGGTAGGGTTAATATAGGATGTATGATATTTCTTTGGGGTTTGAGGAAGGGCATGATTGCAACTGGCTTTTTGATATTTGGATAGGTATGTTTTCCAACTTTCCCTGAAAGAATTGAAGTGGAGGTGTGATTGATCTAGTATTTCCATCATTTAGAATCTAGATACATGTTCTAACACCAGGTGAAGATTTAACAATAAATGTCCTAGAGATCAACCATTGTTTAATAGGACATTTCTTTCCTTTGATGACCAAAGTTGTAGTGTCACTAAGCTTACTGCCAAAATGCAAGGTGTTCCATGACTGACTCCCAAAGTGTAAGGTGAATTTCCATTTAGTGCTAAAGTGCAGGGTCTCCTACTAAGTTCCAAATGCAAGGTAGATTTATTTTAGCTGGCTTCCTTAGTGTGGGGTACCCTTCCTTTGATTACCATTGTATACAAGCTGTGCTGCCAAGTGTAGGGTAGGATTCCTTTCAGCTGACTGCCAAAGTGTGTGGGGTGCCATTCCTTTAATTGCCAAAGTGTATATAGGCTGTGCTTCTGTTGATTGTTAATGTGCAGGGTGTCCTACAAAGTAAATAGTGGTTGGAGTTTTGTTTCAGTTAGTCTAGGAAATTTTTATTTTTATTCGAGCCAAAACTACTAAAATATTATTGTATATTGTTTAGTTGGAAAAGTTAATTCGGATTAATTTCAAGTATTTTTATCTTTCATTATTTCCAGAAGTCTTTTTTTTTTCCTTCCGTTTTGATATTTTTTGTAGAAAGTTGTTATAATAGTTAGTGCAAACATATCCTTATAATTATGACTCATGCACAGTTTGTTGCATTGAAGGAATTTTGACTATGCTCATTTTTGTGTTTGATAGCTGCAAGCAGGAATTTGTGTGGAAACCTTTTATATTTTGTAACACTGTCTTGAGAATTTTGCTTATTCTTTTGATATGTTTGTAAGAGGTGCTTACCAGTTCTTAGGTGAGTTTTCCATTTAGTTCTATTGCACAGGGTCTCATGCAACTTCTAAGTGTAATTTTGGTTTCTTTCAGCTGACTTCCAAAGTGTAGGGTGCCCTTCCTTTGATTTCCAGTGTATATAGGTTGTGCTGCCAAGTGTAAGGTAGATTGTCTTTCAGCTGATGGCCAAAGTGTGGGATGCCATTTATTTAATTCTCAATGTGTATGTAGGCTATGCTTCTATTGATTGTTAATTGTAGGGGTGTCCTACAAGTAACTGTTGGTTTTGAGTTTTGTTTGTTAGGCAGTCTACGACATTTTTATATTTATTCAAGCCAAAAGTACAAAAATATTATTGTATATTTCCTAGATAGAAAAGATTATTTGGATTAATTTCAAGTATCGATATCTTTCATTATTTGTTGTTGAGACATCTTTAAGAAATTTGTTATAATAGTTAGTGCAAATATATATGCATTTAAGGAATTTTGACTTTGCTCATTTGTGTTTGATAGCTGCAACCAGGAAATCGTGTGGAAACCTTTTATATTCTGTAATGAGTATCGGTTTTTGGATTTTATTGTACCTTGATGCTAGTTTTTACATAGTTTTGATTGTTTCGAACAAGTTCCTTTAATGTTCATTCACATGTATAGAAGTTATGAATTTTTCCTTTCCTTGACGATCATGTAATTTTGTTCTTTCCATATGGTTCAAATTATTAAAATTGGTAGTATCTCCCATAGGTTTCCATAGCATGTTCAGTAATTTGGATTTGTATTTACCTTCAGTCCACTTTTTGAAAAGTGGAATGAATTTTGTTTTACATTTCTTTTTGTACTTTCTCATTGTTACCTTTAGGTTGTCCCAGCATGCCAATGTTGCTTATGCATTTGACTAGAATGCATCTTCCTTTTATTCCTTCTATGTTGCAATTGTAGCACATAGATGGACCAAGGAAATATCATTCTGCATATTTTTCATAGATTAGTATTTGATTAGGGTAGATGAGATTTGCAATTTTAGTGTAAGAACCTTGATTCCAGTATTTTGTCCAACTTTTATTGGGTACAATATTCCCATCTTCTTGGATTTACAGCAAATAAGTTTGTTAAACTAAAAATTTTCCTAAGCTTTATATGCCCCATCTTACTCTATCTTCTTCATTCAAGAAGGGGATTCTCATCTTTTGGATAAGTTTCCAAAGTTTCTTGATTCATGGTTTAGATTGTCCATCCATGAGAACGTCAGCTTCCCTTTACTTTCTATGAAGGTTGGGTAAGCTAAATAAAATTCTGATGTCTCCATGTCTATTCTTATCTAATTGCTTATTTCAAATTCCTATTTGGCTTGTGCCAGGTTTTCCCCTTTTGCTAAAGGCTGAGCTTGTTCCCTTGAAGATTCCCAAAGCAAGATCATTTTGTCATTTTTTACTTCTCAAAACCTCTAAGTTTGAGCTAGTTTCCTATCTTGTTGGATACCCATTCCAGGTGGCAGATCCTTTTGGGGAAGAAATTAGTTCTCACTAAAACTCTATTGTATATTTATTCTTTCAAATTCTATTCAATTATGTGCCTTTCTCACTATAATATATCCAAATAATCTTGTCCTCCAAGAGCTATATTGAAATATTTCCATTTTCTGAGTCAGACCTCTTTAAGATTTTGGATTGCAGATCACTTTATGCCTTGGTTTGTAGCACTCGAAAATTTTGTCTTTGGATTATCTCTAGTTCCCTTGAAAACAATTTATGGGGTTGCTAAGTCTGAAGAATATGTAGGCTGGTATAGCTTGCAGGACCATCTTGATAAGAGCGATCCTACCTTATAGGGACATTTTTTTTGAACATTGATTGTCCTGTCTAGCTATGATCTTTGTAGTGTTGTCCTCCCATTTAAAACGTTTTTTTGGAATATCAGTTAGAGGCATTTCCAAATATTATACAGGGAGAGAGGTGCTTTCACAATTTAGTATTACTAATATTTTCTTGAGTTTGAAGGACATTGAATATAAAATCCTGTATTTTTGCTCCAATTTTCTCTCTTGAAACCTTTAAATGAATTCCAAGCAGTTGTTCCATCTTTAATGATGCTAACTCGATAAAAGAGTGTACCATGAACAAATAGTAAGTTGGATGCTCTATCTCCTATATATTAGATTTCAGCTCCTTTCATTCCTAAATTTCTTTTGGTTGGTTTATCAATTAACTGATATTCAACTAGAATGATAAATAGGTACAGGGGCATGAGATCACCATTGCAAAAACATATTTAAGGAGAGGAACTATTAGTTGGTACTCCATTTAACAAGAAAAAATAAGACGCTCAAGTAACATGCTTGGAACCATTCTCTCCAAGATTAAATGAACCCAAAGAGTTCTAGCCTTTTCTACAGGAAGATCCAGTTCAATCAATCATATGTTTTGGACATGTATAGTTTAATTAGCATATCTCTCTTTTTGTCTGTTTAAAAGAAGGGGATGGTCTCTTGGGCAGTGATATTACCATCCAAGGTCTGCATCCATGTGATCAAATTGTTCAAAATCTTGTTTAATCTATTTACTAGCACCTTGTCTATTATTATGTAAGAAGTAATGTTCTTTTCAGTTTTTAGATGGATTTAAGATCGACACTATTTTGGTTAAAAAAGGAAGAATTTTTATTAAATCACAAACCCCATTTATGGTGTTCCAACTGTACATAGCTTACACAATTTCCTTACATGTGGATCCAATGTTTCAATTAATTGTTTTACACTTGGTAATCAGATGGACTTGAGCTCATACTATTCTACCACTATTCTTTGTTGGTTTGACAGAATCGCACTTATTCTGCAACCAATGCCATTGTAACCAATATTCCGTAACTAACCAATGAAATTATTGCACCATTCAAAATCCATTGTAACCAATATTCAGGAACTAACCAATGAAATTATTGCACCATTCAAATTCATTTTTAGTGTCACATGCATTGCAAAGTGTCTGATATTTCCATCTTTGTTCATACTTTGTAGATTTGCAAAAACATTCACTGGCTTCAAATTTTCAACCTTGTCATTTGTAAACATATCAGATTAACTTGTTGCCTTTTATGATAGTCCCTGCTATCAGATCTTCAACTGTCCCTACTGCTGAATGTACTACTAGATTCTTTTGTGAAACTAGTTTCATTTTTCTTCCAAGGTATGGACTATTTTAGTTTCCAAGAGATAGATTGCATTGATAGATCAGTAGCTATTGCACACTAACACCTTCTAGCAGAGACACCTGAAGTACAAGCATGCAATTTAGTTTTATGACCCTATAGGCTATGGGGGGTATATATGGAATTGAATGTAGAATTATAGTTGAATGTAGAAGCATTTATTGTTAAATATATATTCAATAAAGTTATGCATTATGGGCTCCCACATGTGAAATGAGTGATTATATGTATATAATATGTGTATAGGTAAATGTAGTCTTTAGTAGGGAGGGGACGTAGGATTGGGATAAATCAAGTTATTGGGGATATTTGGAGGAGGTTCTTCTAATCTATTAGGAGTTATGGCATATTGCAACTTACCTCTTCGATCTATTTTGGAGTTGTTCTCCATGCTCATTTCTTGTGTAAATTGTGTGTACTATGGTTTATTATGTTATTTTAAGGATTTTGTTATCTCCCAAAATAATATTGTTTTGATAGTATGAATAATTTAACTCATGCAATGAAGGATATGAAGATCACTGGCAGTTTGAAAGCCTTTGTTTTTTATTTGGACGCAAATTTCACAAAGTTGTAGCTTCAGTGGCTTGGGAGAGGATCAAAATATCTCATTAGCCACCGAAAGATGGAAGATAAATAACAAGTGGAAGACCTCTTTGGCAGTTAGGTGTATTGCTAAACTTTTCACTGCCATCAAAACATTTTAAACAGTGAGCAGAGAAGATAGTGACTAAACATTCCGCTTCAGACTTCTACTAACCTCCGATAGCGATGAAATTAGATCGGAAGAACTAAGGACTAAGTAGCGGCGAGGCAAAGCTGAAAGGTGTTGAAATGTCAGTGATATGAAGAACTAAATGCCACTGAATTCAAGTATCAAAACTTAGAACCTGAAAAGACTAACTGTCAGCAAAATAGTTCACTGCGGAGCCACAACGGCGGAAGAAAAATAGGCTAAGGCTTCCGATAAATGAAAAATATTTTGATAGCATGAAAATAGAAGATCATCGGCGATCGGAAGATGTAAAGACTATGGATCGGCAAGTTAGTCCTCTGAGGAGCCGCAACAGCAGAAGAAAGACAAACTATGGGTTCTATGACAATACAGACTCATTGACGATTGGAGGTTCTAAGGGCTACAGATCGGCGAGATAAAGCCAAGCAGCTCCGTAGTTTCGGTGAGGTGATGAACAAGGCTTCCGATCAATCATGAAAATCATTCCGAGTAACAATTGCGCACATCGACGAATAACAATACCGTCCATAGGTGGCATAGAATACTAGTGCCCTGATTGCTTTGTCAATCAACTTCTGGAAACAATACAATTATTTTGTTTCACCTCCAAAGCTATGACAGAGTTCAGATAAAAGGTTCTGATTCAGAAGTATTTCAGCTCCTAAGCACTGACAAGCTAGTGATGGAGAGTGCTATCATTGAGATTTGGAGCAATGATGGCATAGAAGACAAAACTTTCGATCAGCGACCACGGTGGTAAACTACGAAAACATTGGGACTTGGGGCACCGAAACTACGGCAACATTCAGACTTGGGGTGTCAATGTGATAGAAGAAAAAGCTTTCGACCGGCAACTACAACAACAAAGTAAAAAATTTCGAGCAGATTGAACAAGACTGGGCACTTCAGTTAAATGTCGATACACTGGCTGTTGGCGGCAATTTCATAGTGAACCAGTGATGGTGATTATCAACGACCACTTCAGTCATTAAAAGATCACTCAGCGAACTAGATATTCACAGTAGATAAACAATTAGTTAGCAAGGGTTTGAAGCCCTAATCTGGAAAAAATATCACTTTCAATTATTTTTTGTGTAAACAGATCAGATTTTCAGGATATGTAATTTTTGTAAAAGGCTATAAAGCCCGTGATTAATTCATTAATAAAGGTTCAAATCTGGGGATTTGTAAGCCTGTTCTATTATCAAGCATCTCATCTAGTTTATTCATGATATAAGCTCTTTTGTTGTGATATGTTCATCCATCTTCTTTATCTTTACTGTACTTATGCCTGAATGTGCATTTAGGTGATTTTCAAGTTGATTAATAGCTAGTAGTTGTCATCCTATTGGTGAATTAATGTGATTTGATATATAAGTACCATCCTTGTCTGGATTTAGCCATTTATATGCATGTGTTATGTGTGTAATTATGCTAGCCTAGTGAGTTCTCCATCCTTGCACCTTTTTTCGAAACTACTGAACAAGTTGTAACTAAAATCCTTGTAATTGAGTGAGCTTCATGCATGTCTTGAGAGTGATAGGTTATATAGGATATCCGACTTGATCCATATAAGAAAACCCTAAAAAAAATTTAAGTTACCAGGCATCCTCAAGCTACAACCTAGAGGAGTTTCCTGGAGTGATAATAAAGTCGCGTCATTGCCGGGGAGAGGAGATTGAAGCTCAGCTTCCCTGGGAGACGACATAGATCCATGCTTTGATGATAGACAAGGGTTGGACATTATTACAGTTATAATCATCTATCTAGTGACTCCATTGATATAAGGTGGCTTCAAGAATACCAAGTACCAGAGAAAACCCAAAGGGGCCACCAGCAACACCCATTTCATATCCAGAAGAAATTTTGAGGAAAGCTAGGGCTTTACTAAGACAGACCAGCAGTCCTGCAAAAAAAGCTACATCAAGTATTTCAAGAAATCTTTATACTGTTATTTCTTCTGCTAAAACTCTTAATTCCCAGAAATTTTTAGATACATTAGAAAGATCTTGGGCTTCGGCAACTTCAAGCACTACTGCTTGTGAAGATCCATTCCCTGATGACTCCACTGGGATAAGTATACCACCACCTTCTCAACAAATATTCTCATCATTGCTGCCTTCCACATCCATGTCCATACCCATTTCCAATATGGCTACCCCTCAACTATCCAAGATGGAAAGGATCCTATTAGCTAGGTATGTACCCCTAGTTCTGCCAAATCCTCTCACAGCCATGCCTACTAGGGATTACCTCAAGTATATTCCTAAGTTTACAGGGGAAGGGGATTTCACTGTTGAAGAACATATAGAGTATTTTTATAGTTATGCTGAAAATATAAATATAGAAGAAGAAGATGTATGGACCAGAGTTTTCGTGCAAAGCCTAGATGGCTAGGCTAGGAAGTTGTTTAAGAAACTACTTGCTGGGTCAGTGGCAGGCATAGAGGCCCTAGATGATGTTTTCCTAAAGCATTGGGGAGAGAGGAGAGACCAACTCTACTATACCACAGAATTCAGTAACCCGAAAAGAGAAAATGGGGAGTCTGTCTCAAACTTTACCAAGAGATTCAACAACATGTACAGCAAGATCCCCACTGAGATTAAGCCCACCGATACCTCAGCTATGATAACTTATGCAAATTCCTTTGACTCTGAATTCTACCTACTTCTCAGAAAAAGGAGGTCTGCCTCCTTATCACTCATGTACGATGTTTCCCTTGAGGTAGAGTCAAACATTCTGGCATCTCAAAAGGTCAAAGGGAAGGTAGATAGGAGAAAACAACTAGCATACTATAGTGGGGCTTCTGTATCAGAGAACAAGATGGAAAAAATGACCAAACTTTTAGATAACTTGACTACTGAAATGCCTAAATTGAAGGAACAAGGACATCTGCTAGTGAGGGGTAATGAGACAAGTGGCTTTTCTCCTTGAAACCCAAATTTTGTTCCTTATAGAAGAGGGAACCCCCCTTTTTAGATTCTCAGAAGGGAGATAAATCAAGGGGAATACCAGAGGATAAGAGCTCCATTTCAAAATCTTGTATTAGAAGAAGAGCTAGAGTTCATTGAAGAAGAAGGAGAAGCTGAAGACAATATCCACTGCATGGAGGATGAGGTGGACTATTCTTTTCTAACATAGGCAGAATATGAAGAAACCCTGATTGATGAGCAGATCACTAAATAGGCTATCTATCAGGCTAATGATCAAGTAGGTTACCAACTAAGGTATAGGTTGGTTTCTCCCCTCAAGAAGAATGATGTGCCTGTCAAGCAACCTACTATTCCTGCTAGAAAGGTTGTTGTTTTACCAAAGAAAGTGGTTGTTCCATCCAAAGCATTGCATAAACCAGCACCTTCAGCCACACTTGATCAAGTCCAACTCAAACCTACAGCTCATGAGGTAAGGTTTCTAGATAGGCTGCATTATTCTATCCACCTTGATTCTGAAATTCAAAAATTGAAGATCCCTTTCCCTTTAATTTAGTTGATGAAGAATGATGCATTCAAAACCTCCATTCTAAATTCCCTTCAGCCCAAGATGCACATTGACGCTAAATTTGTGAACTTGTAAGATGACAAGACTATTGTGACCCTAGGCCCCATGATCAAAGACCTAAAGGACTCCTGTCCACCATTCTATATATCCTTGAACATCCATGATAAAATCCTCCATAACTGTCTGCTCGCCGTCAGGAGCCTCTCATAACCTAATGCCAAAGGTTGTGATGGATGAGATTAGCCTCAGCATCACCAAGCCCTACCATGATTTATTATCCTTTGACTCTAGGAAGTTCAAGTTCTTGGGCCTCATCAAAGACCTCGCTGTGAACTTAACTTAGCTACCCTCAAAAAGCGTAATGATGGACATCGTAGTGGCCTATATTCCTCCAAAATTCGGCCTCTTGTTGTCTCGGTCATGGAGAAAAATATTGGGTGGAACCCTTCATATGCATCTCACGTATGCCACCATTCCCATATTCAGAGGGGAGACTAAGATATTGTATAGGGAAAACCAGCTAGCATACATCATAAGCAAGGAGAGCCGCTCAGTGAATCACCTGATCTACGTCGTGGACACTGATTTTGGATCTTTCATTTTGCAAATAGATGATAATTAGGAGACATAATTTCAGCTCACTGATCCCACACATCTGCATCCTAAAGAAGTCACAATAGCGATCTGGACCATGTATTTCGATGGGGTTAGCACGCAAAACTCAACAGGCCCTGGTATAGTCTTGATCATCCTATCTAAGGAAAACATTCACCTGTCTTACAAGCTCAATTTCAAAACCACGAACAACGTAGCAGAATATGAAGCCTTACTGCTGGGAGTTAAAGTGACCAAGGATATGGGGATCATGTGCGTGAAGATTTTTGGGGACACAAACCTCATCATATAGCAGGTAAACAACACTTTTCAGACAAAAAATATCAGATTGAAGGCCTACAGGGATGAGGTATGGAAACTCAGAGACTCCGTTATGTTTTTTTAACTATCATATATTCCTAGGGATTTAAATAACCTTGTTGATTCCCTGGCCGTCTCGACAAGTCTTTTTGTTCCTCCTTTTCCTGCTAAGCTCAGCTATGATGTTCAGGTCAAGTACAGACCCTCTCTGCTAGACAATATAAAATTTTGGAGGGTGTTTGAGAATGATGGGGAGCTTAGTAAATTCCTTCAGTTAGTGGATGAATTCTTTGACATACACATAAGACCAGGAAAACCTCAACTTGGAGGAATCCAAGCAGCTCAAGTTAAAAGATAAAGTGACTGAGCACAATATTGTCCAATTTCCCAAAAACAACATACCCTGACGTCTAGTACCACTGGAAGAATTGTTTGATCATAATGACATCCCTTTCAAGCCTGCCAAAAGGGAGCTAGATCCTACTATCCAAGAGCACAACATAGGCAGCTAGATTCATCCAAAACTGATAAATATATCCACTGGGATGACTGCTGAATAGAATTATGAATACTACATCTTGATAGAATATTTTCCTGATGTATTTGCATGGTAATATAGTGACCTAAAAACATATGACACCAACATCATCCAGCATAGGATTCCTTTGGAGAAGGACACCATTCCTTTGAAACAGAAGCTGAGACCCATCATCCCTCTTATATTACCAGTGATTGAGAAAGAGATACACAAGCTCCTCAAAGCCAATATCATAATCCCCCTCGGTTTTTCCAAGTGGATTGCAAATCTAGTAGTTGTAAGAAATAAAAATGGAGAAATCAGGTTGTGTGTGGATTTTAGAAACCTGAACAAGTGTTCCAAAAAAGACAACTATCCACTGCCCAAGATGGAACATCTGCTGTAGAAAGTCTCGGGGGCCAGGGTCATGTCCTTCCTTGATGGCTTCTCTAGATACAACCAAGTTGCTGTGCACCCAGATGACCAAGAGAAGAATGCCTTTACTACCCCCTGGGGCACTTTCATGTATGCTAAAATGCCTTTTGGGTTGATGAATGCTGGTGCTACTTTTCAGAGAGCCATGGACCTAGTTTCTGTAGGGCTGAAAGATAAATTTGTGCTGATATATTTGGATGACTTAATAGTTTACTCTCACAGCCATCATGACCACTTGCGGCATCTAAGGAAGGTATTTCTGAAGTGCAGAAGGTATGGATTATCACTGAACCCCAAGAAGTCCCAGTTTGCACTCAATGAAGGAAACCTCCTAGGCCACATAGTCTCAGCTGAAGGTGTAAGGATCGATCCGGTAAGAGTGGAGGCAATTCAAGAGCTGTCAATACCAAGGTCAAAAAGATACATTCAGCCCTTTTTAGGAAAGATAAACTTTGTCAGGAGATTCATTCCAAATTTCTCCAAGTTGGTAAAGCACATAACAGCCATGCTAAAAAAGGATGCAGAAATCAAGTGGACCGACCAGGAAAGAAATTTTTTTGAAGACATTAAGAAAGCCATCATGGAGGCCACAACCCTAATTAGTCCTGACTACACCAAGGGTTTTTACATTTTCTCTTTTGCATCTTATGACATAGTGGCAGCTATACTATTACAAAAGAATGATGAAGGTCTTGATCATCCAATCGCTTTCTTCAGCAGAACCTTGAGAGATGCTGAGCTGAAGTATGACCCAATTGAGAAGCAGGTTTATGCCCTCATAAAATATTTGAAGAACTTCTGAATATACATTCTCCATGCAAAGGTCATTGCATATGTCCCTTTAGCTGCTGTGAAGGATGTTTTGACTCAGCCTGACATTGATGGGAAGAGAGCTAAGTGGATTGCCAAACTCATTGATTTTGATGTAGAGGTGAAACCCACCAAGCTGGTAAAGGGATTAGGTCTAGCCAAACTCATGGCCAAAGAAAACTGTGAACTGACGGGAATAAATTTCACATGTGTTAGATCAGCAAAGGTGCAAACTATGGTAGCAGCTGAAATAGAAGTAAATCAAGATCAGGATAACAATCCACCAGTAGCTGAGAACATATCTTCACATGAGTGGTACTTAGGTATCATTCATTTTTTGCTTAAATTAGAAGTTTCTCCTGATCTCACTCCTAACCAAGAACGAGCTCTTAAGTTGAAATATGTTAATTTTTGCATAGTTGACAAACTGCTGTACTGGAGGGATCAATCTGGGATTTTGTTAAGGTGTCTAGATAAAGAGGAAGCAGAGAAGGTCATGCATCACTTTAATTCCAGTACATGTGGAGGCCACCACTACTGGAAAACCACATCCCATAAGATCTTAAAAGTAGGATACTACTGGACAGTCCTCTTTACTGATGTGTGCAGTTTTGTAAGAGCTTGTGACCAATGTCAAAGATTTATAGGGAAGCAGCAACTCAAGTCCTTGCCCCTTAGGCCTGTTACAGTGAATGGGCCTTTCCAGCAATGGGGTCTGGATTTCATAGGAGAAATAAATCCATTTTCCAGTGGACAGCATAAATGGATCTTAGTAGCCATTGACTACTTTACCAAATGGATAGAAGCAGTACCCACCAGAAATGCCACTCACCAAGTCATCATGAGGTTCTTATATGAAAAAATCTTTAGCGGGTTTGGTTGCCCAGTAACGTTAGCGACTGATAATGCACCAGATTTTAAGGCTAGGGAATTAGTTAAAATATGTGAATCAATGGGTGTTCAACTGGTGCACTCCACATCCTATTACCCACATGGCAATGTCCTGGATGAGTCATCCAACAAAAGCTTAGTCAGAATCATCAAGAAATTGCTAGAGACAAATCAGAAAAGCTGGGATTCAAAACTTAAGTTTGCTTTATGGGCTGATAGGGTAATAGACAAAAGATCCATAGGGACTTCTCCATTTAGGTTAGTTTATGGCACTGAGGCCATATTTCCTATCCAGCTCATCCTTCCAGTGGAAAGGTTTTTTTAGTAAGAGGAAGATCAACCAAATAATATGATGAGAAGGATGATGGATTTGGTGGAGTTAAAATAGATCATGTAGCAAGTTGTAGGAAAATCAGAGGCTCATCAACAGAGGATAAAGGGCATGTTTGACAAAAGAGCAAAGGCAGACAACTTCCAGGTCAGAGATTGGGTCCTCAAGTGGGATGCTGTCAGACAGGACAAGGGGAAAAATGGAAAATTTGACTCTCTGTGGATTGGCCCTTTTATTATAGACCAGGTATATGAGAATAACACCTTCAAATTGCATAATCTGGAAAGTGAAGAGGTATTCGATGGCCCAGTAAATGGGTGTTTTCTCAAACTCTATTTTATTTGAGGCTCTGAGGCCTTATGATTGTAAATTAGTAGATAGTAGGTTGTTTTTCTTTCAAAATAAGACTTCATGCCCAATGGAACAATAAAGAATAGTGTTAAGTTACTTAGTTGCTTTTAGGGAAAGGAATTTTGGTCTGGGGTTCTTGGGACCTCACAGGGAGGTTCCCATCCCTGAGTAGAAGCCAGATGTTATCTCCCAAAATAAATTTTTTTTGATAGTATGAAGAATTTAACTCATGCAAGGAAGGATATGAAGATCACTGACAGTTTGAAAGCCTTTGTTTTTTATTTGGATGCAAATTTCACAAAGTTGTAGCTTTGGTGGCTTGGGCAAGGATCAAAATATCTCATTACCCATCGAAAGATGGAAGATAAATAATAGGTAGAATACCTCTTCGGCAGTTAGGCGTATTGCTAAATTTTATACTGCCATCAGAACATTTTAAATAGTGAGCGGAGAATATAGTGACTAAATGTTCCGCTTCAGACTTCTACTGACCTTCGATAGAGATGAAATTATATCGCAATAACTAAGGACTAAATATCGGAGAGGCAAAGTTGAAGGGTGCCAAAATGTTGGTGATATGAAGAACTAAATGTTGCCGAAGTCAAGTATCAGAAGTCAGAACTTGAAAAGACTAACTGTTGGAAAAATAGTTCACTATGGAGCCGCAACGGCGAAAGAAAAATAGGCTAAGGCTTCCAATAAATGAAAAATCTTCTGATAGCATGACAATAGAAGATCATTGGCGATCGAAAGATGTACAGACTACGGATTGGTGAGTTAGTCCTCTGAGGAGCCGCAATGACGAAAGAAAGATAGACTACGGGTTCCGAGACAATACAGACTCATCGACGATCGAAGGTTCTAAGGGATACAGATCGACAAGATAAATCCAAGCAGCTCTGTAGTGTCAGTGAGGCGACGAACAAGGTTTTCGATCAATCATGAAAAAAATTTCGAGTAACAATTGTGCGCATAGGTGAATAACAATACTGTCCATCGGTGGCATAGAAGACTAATGCCCCGATTACTTCGTCAATCAACTTTCGGTAGCAATACAATTAGTTTGTTTCACCTCCGAAGCTGCGACAGAGTTTAGATGAAAGGTTCCGATTCATAAGTATTTCAGCTCCCAAGCGTCGACGAGCTGGTGATGGAGATAGCTAGCACTAATATTTGGAGTGCCGATGGCACAGAAGACAAAACTTCCAATCAGTGACCACGGCGGTAAACTATGGAAACATTGGGACTTGGGGTGCCGAAACTGTGGCAACATTCAGACTTGGGGCGCCGATGTGATAGAATAAAAATCTTTCTATCGGTGACAGTGGCAACAAAGTAAAAAAGTTTGGGTGGATTGAACAAGACTGGGAACTTCAGTTAAACACCGATAGACTGGCTTTTGGCAGCAATTTCACAGTGAACCAGTGATGGTGATTATCAGCGACCACTTCAGTCATTAAAAAATAACTCAACGAACTAGATCTTCATAGTAGATAAACAAATAGTTAGCAAGGGTTTGAATCCCTAATCTGGAAAAACTATCACTTTCAATTAGTTTTTGTGTAAACAGATCGGATTTTCAGGATCTGTAATTTTTGTAAAAGGCTATAAAGCCCATGATTAATTTATTAATAAAGGTTTGACTCCATCGATTTGTAAGCCTGTTCTATTATCAAGCATCTCATCTGGTTTATTCATGATATAAGCTCTTTTGTTGTGATCTATTTAGTCATCTTCTTTATCTTTACTGTACTTATGCCCGAATGTGCATTTAGGTGATTTTAAAGTTGATTAATATCTAGTAGTTGTCATCCTATTGGTGAATTAATGTGATTTGATATATAAGTACTATCCTTGTCATGATTTATCCATTTATATGCATGTGTTATGTGTGTAACTCTGCCAGCCTGGTGAGTTCTCCATCCCTGCACTCTTTTGTCAAACTACTGAACAAGTTGTAACTAAAAGCCTTGTAATTGAGTGAGCTTCATGCATGTCTTGAGAGTGATAGGTTATAAAGGTTATCCATCTTAATCCATATCAGAAAACCCTAAAAACATTTTAAGTTACTAGGCATCATTGAGCTACAACCTAGAGGAGTTTCCTGGAGTGATAACAGTTTTGTTACACAACATTTAGGGCCTGCAATTGGATGCCATTCAATGCAGAGTAAAAAAAGTGGTTTGTGGTGTAATCCAGGATTTTAAAAATATGACTAGGTGTACTTCCATACAATGTATATTCACAATGAAAATAATATCCTATGTAAATAAAGACATTGTTTTATTTATTAAAATACTAAAATCTCCTCATCGTTGTCTATTTGAAGGAGTACTGGTTTTGTTTTCTCTCTGATGCCCACGGGCTAGAACTTATGCTAAATCTAAAGTAGTGAGTCTACACAAGATGGTGCTTCAACACCTATGTGTTACCTTACAAAACCAAAGCATGTACGTGATGAGACTCCATACTCTGCTAATTCTCTACCCTCTCTTTCACTAGCAGTGGGTCTAATTTCTACATACAAAGAAGGTTTTCAGTAGGATGGCGCAAAATGTACTAAATTCAACTCAACCTCTCTCTTTCTGGGTAATCCTGGGAGAGGCACATAGTCAGATTTGAAGTCTGACTCCAGTTATGGTCATGTGGCCTTTTCTACTAGGGGTATGCCTAAGATGTCTTTGTCTAAAACTGCCGCAATCCAACAACCAAATGTATACCAGCATATTCCTATGCCAAGTATTCCTCAGGATTTCAGCTCTGTTAATTTAGCACTTTGTCTACAATCATCCAGAAACATACAACATATTATTCCTATGACAGTCAATAAAGTGTCATCTAACACTAGGCAGCCTTTGCAGTGTGAATATCCATCAATGCAATTGGATGCCATTCAATGTAGAGTAATAAAAGTGGTTTGTATTGTAATCCAATATTAAAAAAATCATACTAGTTGTACTTCCATACAATGTATATTCACAATGCAAATAAGATCCTATGTAAATAAATACATTGTTTTATTTATTAAAATACTAAAAGTTCCTCATCGTTGTCTATTTGAAGGAGTACTGATTTTGTTTTCTCTCTGATTCCCACAGGCTAGCACTTATGCTGAATCTAAGGGTAACGAGTCTACACAAGATGGTCCTTCAATTCCCATTAGAGGAAATTTCAACTCAAAATGGGCCTCCTAAAAAAAATTAATAAAATAATAAAATAATATTTATTAATTTTGGAGGAAGAAAATAAAAAGACTAATTTTGTGTTTGTATTTTCGACATATCTCCCCATGTTTTTACTCAAATTTCAATCGGGAGAGCTCATTGGATGTGGAATTAAATTCCGCATCCAACGAGTACGCATTCGACATACTTTTGACGGACCCCGCTACCCCAAAAACAAGAAATACCAGAAAAAAATGTGGTGATGATGTCATCATCACATTTTTTTCTAGTGTTTTTGTTTTTGGGGTAGTGAGGTCCTTCAAAATTATTCCAAGTGCATACTCATTGGATGAGGAATTTAGTTCCACATCCAACGGGCTCTCCCGATCAAAATTTGAGTAAAAACACGGGGAGATATGTCGAAAATACAAACAAAAAAATTAGTTTTTTTATGATACATATCCCCAAATTTATATTAAAAAAGTGTTTAAGACCTATACGGTATTTCAAATTTAAAGAAATTTCATTGGCTAGCAGATGATGACATGGAATTTGAATTAGAGTTAAAAGTCTCATTTTGAGTTGAAATTTCCTCTAATAGTATGTGTTACCTTACAAAACCAAATCATGTACATAATGAGACTCCATACTATGCTAATTCTATGCCCTCTCTTTCACTAGCAGTGGGTCTAAGTTATGCATACAAATAAGGTTTTCAGCAGGATGATGTAGAATGTACTAAGTTCAAATGAACCTCTCTCTCTCTGGGTAAGCTTGGGGGAGGCCCACAATCGGTTTTGAAGTCTGACTCCACTGATGGTCCTGGGGCCTTTGCTACTGGGGGTATGCCTAAGATTTCTTTGTCTAAAACTATCACAATCCAACAACCAAATGTATACCAGCATATTCCTGTGCCAAGTATTCCTCATGATTTCATCTCTGTTAATTCAACACTTTGTCTACAATCATCAAGAAACATACAACAGATTGTTCCTATGGCAGTCAATAAAGTGTCATCTGACACTAGGAATCCTTTGCATTGTGAAGATCCATGAATGCAATTGGATGACATTCAATGCAGAGTAAGAAAAATGGTTTGTGGTGTAATCCAGGATTAAAAAAATATGACTAGTTGTACTTCCATACAATGTATATTCACAATGCAAATAAGATCCTATGTCAATAAAGACATTGTTTTATTTATTAAAATACTAAATGTTCCTCATCGTTGTCTATTTGAAGCACGGGGACTTCACTTAGTCAACATCTCACATAGCACGTGCGATCGTGGGATATTAAAGAATACCCTTAATTTCCAGAGATATTGACCCAAACTCGTTTTTTTGAAACCCCCTCCCAATACTTAAAACCTCCTCCCCACCCCTTTTTATACCTCAATCCTTGTAAGCCACCCTACCCACCCCCATCTTAAACCCCTCATCCCCCCAATACCTGCAATATATTGGTTCAATTTTTTATAATTTTAGAACCCACAATATGAACTAACATGATAGGATATTGGTCAACAAGTGAAGCCCCTATGATTTGAAGGAGTACTGATTTTGTTTTCTCTATGATGCCTATAGGCTAGCACTTATGCTAAATCTAAGGGTAGTGAGTCTACACAAGATGGTCCTTAAACACCTATGCGTTACCTTACAAAACCAAAGCGTGTACGTGATGAGACTCCATACTATGCTAATTCTATGCCCTCTCTTTCACTATAAGTGGGTCTAAGTTCTTCATACAAAGAAGATTTTCAGTAGGAAGATGCAGAATGTACTAAATTCAACTCAACCTCTCTCTTTCTGGGTAAGCCTGGGAGAGGCCCATAGTCAGTTTTGAAGTCTGACTCCACTGATGGTCCTGGGGCCTTTGCTACTGGGGGTATGCCTAAGATGTCTTTGTCTAAAATTGTCGCAATCCAACAACCACGTGTATACCAGCATATTCCTGTGCCAAGTATTCCTCATGATTTCAGCTTTGTTAATTCAACACTTTGTCTACAATCATCCAGAAACATATAATAGATTGTTCCTATGACAATCAATAAAGTGTCATCTAACACTAGGCAGCCTTTGTAGTGTGAATATCCATCAATGCAATTGGATTCCATTCAATGTAGAGTAAGAAAAGTGGTTTGTGGTGTAATCCAAGATTAAAAAAATATGACTAGTTGTAATTCCATACAATGTATATTCACAATGCAAATAAGATCCTATATAAATAAAGACATTGTTTTATTTATTAAAATACTAAAAGTTCCTCGTCATTATCTATTTGAAAGAGTACTGATTTAGTTTTCTCTCTGATTCCCACAAGCAAGCACTTATGCTGAATCTAAGGGTAGTGAGTCTACACAAGATGGTCCTTCAACGCCTATGCGCTACCCTACAAAACCAAAGCATGTACATGATGAGACTCCATACTCTGCTAATTCTCTTCCCTCTCTTTCACTAGCAGTGGGTCTAAGATTTGCATACAAAGAAAATTTTCAGCAGGATGATGTAGAATGTACTAAATTCAACTCAACCTCTCTCTTTCTGGGTAAGCCTGGGAGAGGCCCACAACCAGTTTTGAAGTCTAACTCCACTAATGGTCTTGGGGGATTTTCTATTGGGGGTATTCCTAAGATGTATTTGTTTAAAACTTTCGCAATCCAACAACCAAATGGATACCAGCATATTCCTGTGCCAAGTATTCATCATGCTTTTAGCTCTATTAATTCAACGCTTTGTCTACAATAATACAGAAACATACAACAAATTGTTCCTATGACAGTCAACAAAGTTTCATCTAACACTAGGAAGCCTTTACAGTGTGAAGATCCATTGCAGGGAAGTGCATCTGGAGAGAATTTTAATATTTCGACTTGCACCACAAGCCAGTTTTCTTACTCTACATGTAAGGGCAGCCAATTGGAGGCCTTAAGAAGATACGTGCCTATCCTTCAGACCCCTCCAATGGTAGGTTTTGGTGGGAAACAACTAATCAATGATGAAGGCAATCTATCTCTTAGTAGTAAAAATTGTCAAGAATTAGGGAGAAAAAGGAAATTAGTTTTCCAAATGAACAAGTAGCACATTCAAGAACATGGCCAGCATAAGAGATGAGCAAGGGCTTTCCGGAAGCTATGGATAATGCAGAAAATGATGGCCCTTATCATAAAAAGAAACAGCTTAAGTTGATTAAGCCACCGAATGGAAAAGATGAAAATTTGAAGTTAATGAATGGCTTTGCAGGTTTACAAAGCACGCACGTAGATAGAAAGCTCAGAAAGTGGGCCATTGAGTATGAAGAGCCTGTTGCTGAGGCTTTTCCATTGAGTATGAAGAGCCTATTGCTAAGGGTTTCAAGCTACTAAGTATGCTTTTGAAGCGGCCGTGGGATCAAGTATGGCTTAGCAGCCAAGTACAAGTGGGATGGTTTAGCCATTGTAATATTTTGAAAAGACATCAATGTACTAGATAATTTTCACGTAAAGTTATATGGAGATAGTTTTTTAGAAATGTCATATTTATTGTAATACTTGATATTTCATATAATATAATTGTGCGGTTTAAAACTTATATGGTTGTACTTTATATTATTTATAAGTGTTGTAATTAACTAATTAATGTGACATTGCATAATTCACATGTGTATTAGANAATTTAAACATAATATCATATTAAAAATTTATATTGATTAATAATGGACACCATTAAAACTACTAAAATATAATAACCACACATTAAACGATTAAAAATGACTAAATTACTGACCAATAAATGAGATTAATGACCAAAAATTGCATATAAAATGACAAAAAATTGAGAGATACGTGACCAAACAATGAGATATAAATGACCAAAAAAATACCACAATTCGCATATCAATGACCAAAAAACATTTTTGGTGGCTAATTTATGGTCTTTTATTACTCGACCAAATTTGGTCATATTCTAGTTTGTCATGTGGTCATTAATTTGGTCATAAATGTGGTCATATATTTGGTTATTGATTCAAATGTATAACCAAATTAATGACCAATTGACAAGCTATAAATAAACAAAATAAAAATGACCAATTTTGGTCACGTAATAAAAGACAATAAATTAGCCACCAGCAATCGCTAAACCAAAAGTGGTCATTGATATGCGGATTTTGGTCATTTTTTTTCACTAATCTCTCATTTTCCACTAGTGAAGTGAATCATTGGTGGATCTATGTTTTCCTATAAAAAATATATAAAAAATATATTAAAAAACAAAACACACAAACAAAAATAATTTTAAAAAACTAATGCTTAAAACAATTTAAAAACAAAAGTATAAAAATGATTTTTTAAACTTCAATGCTTTAAAGAACAAAAATAAACTAAACAAAAAACAAATAAACTAAACTAAACTAAACAAAAAAACAAAAAAACTAAACAAAAATAAACTAAGTGAAACTAAAACAAAACAAACTAAACAAAAAAGACGTAAACAAAACAACAAAAATTACACCTAACAAATAAAAAAACAAATAAAACAAAATATGCAAACATTAATCAAGATGAAATGTAAAAGTGGGTAGGGAGGGGTGGCGTGATTCGGAGAATGGAGCCACCCCTCCTACCCCCTTTTACGCACCACCTCCACCATCACGCCACCACCACTCCACCACCATCTCCCCTACCTACTCTCCACTTTGTAAGGTGTGCATTTTATTTTAAGTTTTATTTTAATTTTTTTCTTTAAAACATTTGTTTTTAAAAATAATTACTTTTACACCTTTTTTTTATGACGTTTAAAAACGTTAGTTTTTTACATAATTTCTTTTGTTTTTTAATTTTTTTCTAAAGTAGTTTTTTTTTTTTTAAATTTTAATCTTTAATCTTGTGACTTTTTTTAGTAAAACAAAATCAAAATTTGTTTTAACTTTTTTATAATTTCTTTTCTTTTTATTTAATTTTTTTAATTTTTTGGGCTAAAATTATATGAATCATTTGTTCTTGTATGGTCTAATATATGGTTTCATTATGAATTGCATCATAATTTCTTTGATTTTCTATGGTTAGAGCGGTGGAATTATTTATGAAATATATTTTTTTGTTTAATATGCAAGTTTTAAAAAAGTTGCAATTTATATCTAGAAGAAATTTTTTTTTTCCAATTTAAGGATTGATTTTAAAGATTTTGTAAATAACATTATGGGATGATTAGGCCATGTCTCTATTTTTTACCCCGAAAATAAAACATGTATACTGGTGTCAACACTTTTCTATTTTGGAGGTGTTTTTGGATTTTATGCATAAAAGATCAATTTTATGGCTAGAGTTCTCGTTCTAGGTATAAATTTCTCGTTTCATATTATAAGTGGTTATGCAACTCAGTATAAACATAGTATATTTGTATTAAAACAAGGTACCCTTAATGGGTTAAGTAATCATGCTTAATAGTTAGACAAGAAATTTCTCTAGTGTTAATGTTCTATCTATGACACCATACATTGACGACACTTTCGATTTATGACACTTACCTTAATTGTTTATTACAGTGTTTACATATAATGACTAATTCACTTATTTTACACATTAACAACTTAACCATTCATTACCTATTTTTTTAATACATCCTTAACTAAGCTATCCATGAAATTTATACCATTATTCAAGCTTAAAAAGTATGTTGTACAATGATACTATCGTACATGTACAAGGTGTGTATGAATTGCCAATGTATGCACATATTGGGTATGCACTATAAACAAACATCATCCTTCCTATGCATACCTTATAACTAATAATATCAATTCTTCATGCAGAAAGAACAAGCATATATATATATATATGCTTTAACATTCTCAGATATTTAACATTTATTCCCTTTTATTATTTCATATTATTATTTTTATGTACTTATTAACTTAACCATTCAAAACAAAGATGGGTACCTATTACCACTAACTTAGTATCAATGAATTCCCAACCCTCAAAAGTACTAACTAACACATCCTCCCATCCTAACCTATGTTTGCATCCTCCCTATCCTTCCTCTACTAGTAAATAAGTGGATGTCAGCTTCACTTACCTAACCACATAAATAACTTGAGAGTGGTATTGTCAGATGAATACAATACATAGCCTCTCCTATTAGGATTCCGACCATCTTCATCACAACAACATGGTGATTGTTTCTCAGCATGACCCTCCCATGGGCCTGAGTATCATAGTAACATAGTGTGGCAAATACATCCATCCCTCTCAACATTATGGATCTATACCCTATCAAAGCATCCTGTCCTACTATCAAGATTATCAGAATGTGTCATCGTATCATCATTTTGGTCAATAAGGTTCCTTGCATAAGTAAATACTAATCCACACATCATAGTCAATGCTCACATATCACTTATCCACTTGTGCCCTATTGGTTAGTATTTCATAAAATACACAATCATAAGTTATAACAAGCATTTCCACTTGTTCATTAGTTGATCCATATCATCATGATTATTTAATTTCGTGTAACAATTTTAGTTCATCACAGGTACATGTGACATAAAATATTTCAATCAATCACGTCTTAATATGGTATCCACGTACCGCATCGTATATTTCACATTTTATCAATGAAAACATTTAAACATACACTATCATCGTAAAAGAAAGGAATCCCATGATAATCACAACATCGTAACCGTATAAACCTAAGTAACATAACAATAATTGTGACATCATAAACATGGTAGCATCATCATCATAGTGTCATAATAAATATAGTAACATCATAATCTCAGTCCCATCATTTCATAAATAAATATTACTTAGTGAAGTTGAGTCCAAAAGATAATAAGCAAATATAGTGCAGTATGTCAAACTGATAAATATTCCTAGTCAAAATATGGGGTGTTACATACACCCACCCTTCGAGAAACTTTGTCCCAAAGTTATTGTTATAATAGTGAGGTATAATCCTGACGTATGATCTGTCCTCCCAAGTAGAGGATCCTAGGCTATACTTGTCCCATTAAGTTTTCATTTGACTAGACATATCAATATTCCTTAATTTAACTTTGTCCCAAAGTTATTGTTATAATAGTGAGGTATAATCCTGACGTATGATCTGTCCTCCCAAGTAGAGGATCCTAGGCTATACTTGTCCCATTAAGTTTTCATTTGACTAGACATATCAATATTCCTTAATTTTTCTCATGTTATCCAATGGGAAGCGTCCTTGTTTTATATTTATTTATTATTTATTATTTTTGGATTTGATATGTCCTTCTCAATGCTCATCAATATATTTATCCAAAATAATAGTTATATCATTTCTTATCAATGGATTACATATTATTACTTAACACTTTTTAGTAAGAACTCCAACCCATGACTCTAATGGTATACCATTTCATTAAATACACTTCAATTATAACACAAACGTCATTCCCTTGATGATGTTGGAATATATTAAACCCACTCACAACTTAGGATAAAATAATTAATCATTATTTGATTAATTATTCACCCACTAGCTTAATTAGGTGGCACCTTAAAGTCAATGCATGCCATCTATATCCTAGGAATGAGTTATTTCTGATTCTGGGTTCATCTAGAATTAGTATGTAGGACCTTATAGCAGATTTTTCTTTTTTCTGCTTTTTCTGCTTTATCCTGCTTTTCTATGGATAAGATAAAAGCAAGTCAACTAGGAAACTGGGTGCTTTTGTTTCCAACCCATCCTCCATTAGTTTTTCTCCATTTTCTAGGATTAGCATGTTACTTCCATCTCCTTAACAACTCACTCATGCTTTTGCCAACTCGTGAGGTCCTTGATAGATTTAGCAAGTGCTTTATCCACCTATGGGGGTTTGCTATATTTGGGTAAGTCAGCCTTTTTGAGATTTATGAGTTGTTTCCATACAATTCGACTTTCCTATGAGGGAAGATCTATTTATGTACTCTATTATTCATAATTATTCAATGGAAGGATACACACCAATATTCATCTCTTCATTCATGTGATTCAATCTCTTTTCTTCTCTCTTATTTTCCTGTGTATGCTTGTGAGAATTATTAGTAGCAAGATCTATTTCCTGTGCTTCTTCTTAGCATCATTGCACATAGCATTGATATATTATTTCTACATGGTATCAGAGCTACAAGGTTGATCTATTTGTTTCTACGGAGTTGAGGAGTGCTTCTAGTCTCCTATCCCTCTCTGAAGAAGAGCTTCAAGATTTTCTCCTAGTTTGTTTTGCAGGTTGCAGAGAGTGTCTCTTAGAGCATATCAACAACTTCAATATGGATTCAAAATTTCCTCTACTATCTCTTTTCAACTATGCTGATTTGAATCCAAAGATGAGTGCATACTTGAAGAGGCAATGTCTCTTTGATGTCTCCATTGGTGCATTGAGTGAACCTGAATCTTATGAAGAGAAGATTGATTGGCTTAATAATTGTGATAGAGCTTATGGAATTATGTGTTTGGGAATGTCTCCAAATATATATCATCTCATAGATTCTGCTGAATATCCATATGAGCTTTGGAAAATTTTGGACAAAGCTTTTGGTTTGCAGGAAATCGAAGATGAAGCATGGAGCGAACCTAGCATCTCCTCGTGTTCTCTCTCTCAAGATTTCTTGGCCTCTACATTCTCTGATGAAGTTGATTATGATGAAGAATTTTTTGATACAGTTCATGTTGCTGCTTCCCTCTTTCATTCGAATGCTTCCTCCTTCAATGAAGAAGCAAATATTGAAGAGCCATCTTTTTCTGTGTCTCTCGAAGGTGATTTTTCTTCTTGTGATACTATTGATGAAAAAGAAGTAACATATGGAGCTGCTACTGATATTGATTATGATCCTATAACCCATTCATTGTTCTATAAATCTCCTATCTTAGATTCTAAGATCTATGTGCCAGATTCTTCACACCTCTTGCATGCCTCTCTCATTGATGGTGCGCAACCCAGTGACTTCCAGGATGTTTGCTTAGCCACATCAAGCATTATTTGTATCATACCACTTACCTCACTTGATCTCATGAGCTTCACCATATTCTTCTTTGATCTTGGCATCAACACTCGGAGCCTTCTTGAATATTGTGAACATCTCATTCTGCCCATCCATCATTAAGATTTTTACACTTATCAGTTTTTCCCAGTTGCTCATAATTTTCCTAGTCTAGCCCTATATCCTCATGGAGCCATTGAAGACTTTGTCCTTTCTGTTCCATATGTTAATATTTCTGATATATCAGAGTTTTATCAGCCTCATATCAGATCTATACAGGTGCTACATCAGATTGGAAGATTGACATGTGATTCACATCACAATTTTGCAGCTATTCAGGGAATTGGGTGTGAAATAAATTGCCTTATTTTTTGTACTCTTTGGAAAAGAGTATGCACAGATCTCTTTTCCATTTCAGATTATGTTTGCAGATCAGAGTTTGACAGAAGCAAGAAGCATTCAGATAATTCTCCTCCTTCATCAGATGATGAGATACAAGGAGTCTCTCCTCTTCCTTCTTGCAGGTTCTACACTCCAGCGCATGATCATGGAGTTCATGATTTCTTCAGCAAGTCATTCATCCAGAAGCAGTTCAGTCAGCTCATTAAAGTGAAGATTAAGATATGTTGAAGACATATTTCAAATTTTGTGCCTTGTCCTATCTTGAGGGAGGATTTTTCCCATGTGGTTTTGCCTCTTTCCTCACTTTTCTGGACATCATAATTGTAAAAGGGTGACCATAGCCTTGTTGCTGGGCCCTATATGCATCCATATGCATCCATATTTTTTGTCATACCATCATAAATTCAGACTTATAGGGGGGTGTTGGAATATATTAAACCCACTCACAACTTAGGATAAAATAATTAATCATTATTTGATTAATTATTCACCCACTAGATTAATTAGGTGGCACCTTAAAGTCAATGCATGCCATCTATATCCTAGGAATGAGTTATTTCTGATTCTGGGTTCATCTAGAATTAGTATGCAGGACCTTATAGCAGATTCTGCTTTATCCTGCTTTTCTATGGATAAGATAAAAGCTAGTCAACTAGGAAACTGGGTGCTTTTGTTTCCAACCCATCCTCCATTATTTTTTCTCCATTTTCTAGGATTAGCATGTTACTTCCATCTCCTTGATAACTCACTCATGCCTTTTCCAACTCGTGAGGTCCTTGATAGATTTAGCAAGTGCTTTATCCACCTATGGGGGTTTGCTATATTTGGGTAAGTCAGCCTTTTTGAGCTTTATGAGTTGTTTCCATACAATTTGACTTTCCTATGAGGGAAGATCTATTTATGTACTCTATTATTCATAATTATTCAATGGAAGGATACACACCAATATTCATCTCTTCATTCATGTGATTCAGTCTCTTTTCTTCTCTCTTATTTTCCTGTGTATGCTTGTGAGAATTCTTAGTAGCAAGATCTATTTCCTGTGCTTCTTCTTAGCATCATTGCACATAGCATTGATCTATTATTTCTACATATGAGTGCATTCACACATACCCACCATGAATTTAAACTTACCACTCATACACATACCACTCACAATTTTACAATTAGGAAAACCTCTTGCATTTTTCATTTGTGTCTAATCTATCCTAGAAGGTGAAGAATATGCATTTACTTACTAATATCATTTGTATATACTCCTTGTGACTATATATTCGGTTCATATATTTACCATTCTCTGTTACTTTTTTCTTTTTCAAAGACACACATACTCATTATGAGTAATTGCATCAAAATATAACTTGGGAAGTGCATTATTGCACTGAGGACATATAATCTTATTATGAAATTCATGGGAAATGCTTCAACATCCCTATTTTATAATTGTTTAAGTTCACAAAGCTATTGGTATGTACCTGAAGTCATTACTATATTGGATATTACCTATCCCCAAATTCCAAACATACTACCATGTCTCAACTCTCTTCCTCACTACTCTTAATTTAGTCATAGTTAATTAAATTTTTTTTAATGCTTTTACTTTTCTTGAATTTGTAAGGAATTTTATTAAATTACTACCCATTAATCTTGCAACCAATCAATTTTTTTCTCCTTTATGAAACTTTATTAATCTTGTCACCAACCAATTTTTTTCTCCTTTATGAAACTTTATTGATTAAAACCATTTATAATTGAATTTAATTAGTAGTGTTGGTTTTTTGGTATTGAGAACACCCTATCTGAAACATATCATCATACAAACATCTCCCTTGACTTATGAACACTCAGAACAATATTACTAGATGTCATTTATGAAATGTGGTGACTTTAAAATTTCTAGGTAACCACCATCAATCCCATTTTATCCTTAAGTAATAAAACTTGGATTATAACAAGATAAAGGTCATCTATTTCAAGACCTAGATACAACATGATACTTACCATCAACAATGTTACACAACCTTAATTGATTTACAATTTAATTTCCCTCTATGTCCATCAATATATAATCTATGTATGTATTACTTTGTAATTGTGTCCCTTAGAATTACCTATTCTTAAAATGTTTCTCTTTCCCAATCATTCTTTGTAACAATTTAGTTATACATTATCCTTACATCATAAATATAACAACATGATATCTATACCTTGTACATTTGTTTGGATCTCTTATGCTTGTCCGCTTACCAAGCCTTCTTTTTATGAATGAAGATCAACACTGGGGTGAACATTCCCTATGATCTTTATTCAAGTTGAAACTAACTTAAGTTAATTCCTAATACTTATCTTGGATTTTATATATATGGAAAATATCTCTTTGGAAAGCATCTTATTAGGAATACTAATTTCATTATGTTAATATTTATATTAACCACTAGGTCATCTACTCATAATGTGATAGGAATAAATATTGTCATTATTAAAAAATGTCAATCATTCCTCAACAAGTTTATTCATAGTCAATTATAGATCAATTGAATTGCCTCACCCTAATACTTAATAAGTGGGGAATGACCCCTATGGTATACAACACACCATTTCTTATTATATCAAATTACTTCTTAGATATAAAGTTGTTTCATTACGCCGCCCCAAAACCTTAATAGAAACTAGTATTTATATCCCATTACACATCATGATTCAATCAAACATATCATCATGGTAACTCACTTATATTTACAAACTTGGTTCAAGGATCAAAATGAACATCCTCCTTGTTCATGGTTACATTCAACAACCTATCAATTGATATCACTCATCATTATTTACTTATAATGAAACTCCTGAGGTATATCCTATAGATACACACCTCTAAATCAATAATTATCCTAAAATTTTTAACTTAACCTCAAGCTCATCTATACACAAGGTTGCAACACCATAAACTTAATTACTGACACCAATTACTATTATTATGAAATTAGCAAGTACAATGTATAGGTGCTCAACAATTTAGTACTAATCAATATGTAAACCGACTTGACCATCACTTTGTCTAGTCTAAACTAAATGAAAATCCATTAGCACACATCATGAACCTTAAGTATTAACATCATGAATCGCGAGTAAGAAAATACACCTCTCATATGAATGTAGGGTATTACATCGTCCTCACAGCCTAGGTAGTGGTCTATGACCACATCTATTGCCTCCTTCACAAGTGTTGTGATTCCTCGCATGAATGTTATTATGTTACTCAATTTGACTTAAATTCAGTTTAACTCGAGTCACCTTCCAACCAGGTAACCGATTCAAATTAACTTATAATTAACATATAATTAATCAATACTCCCATATTACTCCTAGTATATAATATTTGAACCCTTTATTTAAATATATATATATTAAATATCAATTTAAATAATCAAATCTAAATACTTAACAAAATCTAATTTAAATGTCAAGTTCCTGTAGAGAAAACGGTTAAGACAAGTTTCTTTCTACAAGGTGGCCCAAGATCAAAACCCACTACTCCTAGGAGGTGACATCTAAATCCAACTATGCTAAGGGTTGGTGCGACACAGGCCGGGTGTGATCCGTGAGTGATTTTGACAGCTTAGATGCCCTTGGGTTGTGGTTTCTCAAACAAAGGGCTAGCCCAAAAAGTCAAAGGGTATTGTAGCAAAAAAATATATATCTAATTTAAATACCAAAGTTTTTAAATGTTTAACCAATTAAATAATTAACAAAATTTAATTTTTAGATAACAAACTTTCAAATATTTAACAAAGTTTAATATGTAACAAATTTAAATAATTTAACAAAATTTTAATTCTAATTAACAAAATTATAAATATTTAACAAATTTAATATTTAACAAGGTCATATCCATACCTAATAAACCCTAACACTAAGTCATTGTCTTCCTCGTTGCATGAGGGCCACGTGCCCAGTCTCACCAACAAATATAAGAAGGGGTTCATGTTATAGTTGATTTTACCAGACTTGGTTGATCACATATTTATCGCCTTACATGTCCCTCTGCAGACTCCTTGGACCCCCTTTTCCCATATTATACTTTGATGTTCCAATATTATCCCCCAAAAACACCTGTTTATGCCTATACGTGAATTTTAAATCTATACTTGTGTGTATACGCTGCTTTTGAGCCAAAACCCACGTACATAGAATATCTTGACTCTTGTCTTTCCATATTCCTTGAGAACGCTCGGACTCAACCCTCCATTTCCTATTTGGAGTGTTATATATTGAGCCTCTTGGATACATTGAAGGAGGATAAAATTGAGAGAAAGGAAACTATAGTCCATTGTTTCCTAACTTGTTATGCTTGATTCTGCATCCCTTTGTCCCTTCCCAAGTGCTACTCTTCTAAATATTTCCTTTTCTTTGCGAGCTTTCCATTGAGAGATGGAGGACTGAAGTGGTGGAGGCCCAAGTGGAGGACTCAGTTTCTTCGGTTCGAAGAAGTGTCGACAGAGGTTGTCACTATTGTATCTCTATTTTTATTAATAGAAATATCCATTTCTTGTTCAATACATGTGCATACATATGAATATTGTATCCATGGATTTATTTATTTGCTTATACATGATTGATTATATATGTTAGAGTAGTCCTAAGACTTGAATATATAAAATGCTTGTCATGTTTTCTGTTGTTGAGAGCGAATTGTGAATACAAGTGTGAATGGAAAAGCTCAATGAGGATATACATCAACCATATGGAATAAGGTACGATTCATATCCCTTAGTGTTAGATGTCTTTATTTCTCTTGCATATTGGAAAGGATTGATTTCTGGTGTCATTCAGTCTATTGTGGTACACCCCAAGCCGCATAGGAAGTTTTTCTCTGTAACTGAATTGTCGACTCCACTGGGGAGGTTCCTTGTTGTTTATTTGGGGATTGGGTACACAATGTTCTTGACTTTCTCTTTGTTTCTCCTTGTTTCTATGTTGCACTAGTAGTATGTTCATCCATTGACACTCCCCTAGATTGGTTTGACCCTTGGCCTGATTTTTACCACTTTCTTCTTTGTATATGCAGGTTTTTGGCTAAAAGTTGCATACATACAAAGGGTTTTGGCTAAAAGTTGCATACATACGCAGGTTTTTCGCCAAAATTTGTGTATACACGTAGGTTTTTGGACAAAAGTCGCATATACATGCAGGTTTTTGGATAAAAGTCACGTACATACGTGACTATCCTTTGAATAGTCACGTACATCCTCCCTTTTTTTGTTGAGTTTGATGTGGGAAGTTGTTGGGTGGGTTGTGAGTGTGGCTGGGTCTTCCTGGGTACTGATGTTGTCTATTGACTGCTTATTTTGTGACCAGAGACCATTTTTTCATTGATTTTTCTTTGAAGTAGTTCTAGTCATTTATCTCCTTTTCTGTTTTTCCATTAGTGCATTAGTCCTTTTGTCTCGGTGTCTTGCTTGGCTTGTGTTTGATGCTTGTTGCAAAGACTGGTAATTTTAATGAATTTTATTGCATTTTCATTCTTTTATATTGAAAATACAAAATAATTATATAGTTGCATTCTTACTTGCATCTCACATATGGATTTAAGGAGGTACTTGCATTGCATTTCTTGGATGGGAGTTGTGTTTAGGCTTTCATATAGGAATGATTTCATTGGAATTTGGAAAGTAATTAATCTTTGTGCATATCATGTAGTGGCATACCCCATTTTCTCATTTAGACAAGATTGTACTTGGCATTTTTTGTTAGGTGTGCACATTTATTTCACTACCAAGTCATAATACCATTGGTTTCGTGGTCATTTCCCTTTGAGTAATCACAACCATTAAAATCAATGCTTATATTAAAATGAACTACACATTTTTATTTGCTAGGGTACATCAACAAGATTAGCATTTAGAGTCTTGAAATAATTCGTTGTAAGTTAATTATCCAAGAATACTAAACAAAACAAGTTGGTATTTGTCCAGGTGAGAGAGTGAAATCCTTGGTATAATTAGTGTTCTCGGGAGGATCCTCTTACATAGGAGTTGAGCATGAGGTAGCGTACACGATTGTGGTTGGGATAGCCCCTAGCCACTTTCTCTGAGCGCCAAAGATATTTCCAGGATCGTATCCATATCTAGGGAATTTTGAGGTACCAGTTGGTGCTTTCGAGCTTTGGGTTTTGCTACCCTGCCCATACGGTCGATCCCACCTATGACTGTCTTCCTGAGCATTGGATATATTGGGATGACCTTAGTTTCCTTACCTAGGTATCATAGGGGGTACTTGCAGAGGTTATTATGAGAGTATCCTAACCAAGTCGGGGTCAAAAAACACAGTCGCTCTATGTGTTGAAGATGAGGTCCACTATAATTGGTTACACACCTCTGATTGTAGTGTATGGGAGTCTCAAACCTCTCCTAGGTGAGACATACCTGCTGGATTCGGGAGCTAACATATTCTCCCTTGATTTGCTTGTATTTTGGTTGTAGATTTTCTTAGGAGTATGTTCTTTGTGTTCTAGTTGGCTATAGGGATTGCAGTTACTTGAGTACATTTATGTTCTCTTGATCTTGGTTCCTTTTATGTTCATAATTCCTGATATCACTACTAGTATCCCATCACCTGCTCTAGTTCATAGTGCATACCCTGGTTTTGGACTGGGGGGCACCACATCCCCTTACCATTTTCATAGATTTGAGAGTGGTCATATTCCATCCTCTAATCCATTTGCAGAGGATTTTCACTCCCTTTGTTTGGTCTCAACACTAGTGTTCACCCTCACGAGGGTGGTAGTGGATAGGTGAATGTTGGGTCTACACTTTACATTCCTTCTTATGTCCCAGCACTGTTTCTTTTGAATGTAGTTGTCATGATCAATCCTCCTTATATCCTATAGTTTGGACTCTTTACTGAATGTTTCCAATTGTATTGGACTAATGTTATTGTCATGTAGGGTCCATTTTTTGCACAATCTCTCTAGGGTCTTGAACCGTTCATGTCTATCACAGGTATAATATCAAACTAGCATATAGGTTAGGATTTCACATCCGCTTTCATTTATGCATTGCCTTATTATTGTTTCATATTGACCTTAGGTACGAACCCACTTCATAATGTCATGAAACCTTCATACTTATATTTAGAAGTGACACTATGTAAGTGGTAGAGCTTCCCTATAGATAGGAGCCCTAGTTAGATCATGTTTGCATTTGGTTCCCATGCTAAGATTTATCCTTTAGGTTTAGGGAGTCCCTTATAGTCCCGCCATGTCCTTGAGAAAGAGCTTCATACTCCTCTTGAGATTTATGTTGGTCATTCCCCATAGGGAGCCCCTTGTATATCAAGTTCTAATTGCATTTCATGAGTTTTGTTTGCCTTATTGAGCTTTACGCCAGCTCCCTACTTTCGAGTTATAAGCCATTTATCCTAAGCTTGTCTCAATCCTAGCCAAGCAGAGCCTTTCACATATCCTTTGCAGCTTGATCACCCTTTACCAGGAGGAGACCTTCCCCCAAGTGTCCTTGTCCTGCACATGCTTCCTTACATTGAGAATAGGTATGTTCCACTTCTTGGGACTAGTTTTATTTCCCGCGACACTCGTCTCCTCCTAGTTGTATACTATAAAACACTTTTATTCCTTTTCAAGCATTTCAACGTCTGAAAAAGTCCAAAAAAAATAAAAAACATAAAAAATGGAATGGGAAATGATATTATCTTTGGCAACTACCGAGTTGTGTCTCCTTCAAACAGAGCACTGTATATCACATCCACTGGTTGGGTTGTTAGTTTGACTTTAGGAGCTATACTCATTGCTCTGAGTTTATCTCCATTGACAGGATATGCTTACAGTCCCCATGGATCCTCTGTCGATGCCTCCTATGTCAAAGAGATGTCCTAGTTTGCATAACGAGTCCATTTTTCCTACCTTCAGTCACCATTTGCCTTATTCTCTTGTTCGAAGGAAGTTGAAGCCTGAGTCGGCCATTCCTCAGTTATCTTGACTTTTCATTTTGGCCATTCCTGATATAGTTACTGGTTCATGAACATCTTGTTCATTTTATTTCTTCCACATTATCCAGCGTTGATGAGTACCTCATGTTGGTTGATGGGGGATGCCTTAATTCCCTCCTTCCAGTGGATTCCATTCCATTGAATTCAGATCATTTATTCTAGAATAGGATTCTAGAGTTCATTTGAGTGTCTTGATACTTATAGTCATCATTGGCAGTTTCTCTCGCCATCGACAGTTTTGGTAATACATCAATGTCCCCTAATTGATGGATTCTTTCAAGTGTTCGACCTCAACAGATCTATTCACACTTGACAAATTGCACTTAGTACCTTGATTCCCATTATCATTATCGATTGGTTATCTTGTGTTTGTTAATGATATACATCAATGATCGGTAATCATATGATGGACTATTATGTTCAACCTTGACACATCTATTCACATAGTGGTACATGTAATCGTATCGGTTTGCGTAGAATACCTTCGAAATTGGTGGAATTCCATATATGCTACCTCCTTGATCATGCCACTATTCATGAGCTGTCAGCTCTCATGACCATATTCCAGTGTATATCATATATCTTCATCTATTATGGAGATCTTGATTCATTGTATATTGTACGTGGCGATGACCACACATGACATTTGTATATCATGCCTATTTATGGCCATTGTACTCTTATGTATCTGGGACTACTATATGTATATTGGCAGTCATATGTAGATATTGATCATTGTAGTGTACTGATGAGTGGTTGGTTCTTCCACCTGGGTCTTCATTACTCCACTTATGGGATGGATATAATGTATTTCGTCCGCCATGTTCCCCCTTTAACCTCACACATTAGAGGGAATCTGTTATAGATGATTTTACCACACCTGGTTGATCACATATTTATGGCCTTCCATGTCCCTCTGCAAACTCCTTGGACCCCCTTTGACCATATTATACTTTGATGTTCCAATATTATCCCAAAAAAACACCTGTTTATGCCTATACATGAATTTTAATGCTATACTCACGTGTATACGCTTATTTTGAGCCAAAACCCATATATTGTTACACATAAATCTTGCCACCATCATGTGTTGAGGCCTAAACAATCAGAAGCTTCCCTCAAATTCCCAAACTGTGAAGTTGGACATTGGCCCAGACTCCTATTTTTCATATTTGAGTCTAGCACCACCTTTGCCCTTAATGCAAAAGGCATTAGCCTCTTCAGTAATGCCTATTGTCTCTTGACAATAAGCGGTGCCAGTGCCTATGCCCTTTGATCAAAGAGCAGTTCCACCCTGGTAACACTCTGTCCGCATTGGAAAAAAAGCGATGATCGAGTTAAAAAGAGAAAAATAGAAGATTCACGAAGCTTCTCAAAGGAATACTTTGTGGCACCCTCATCCCTACTCCTGTGGACCACCTAGACTCGAGATCCCCCCTAGTAGGATCTCTCTTCCATCACCATTTTCTCAACCATCCATATCCTCCCAAGGACTATAAAAATTGGCTCATACCCCATGGTTGAAAGGGAGAAAGGTTATGTTGCTACACTGAGGTTCTGGCCAAATCTAGGGTGAGCATAGAAGGAGAAAGTTGGAGATTGTGAGGACAAGGCATGGCATGTGAAGGAGCATTACAACACTAAGGAAATGGTTGTAAGATTTCTTCTTCATTTTTAATGCAAAGTTGCTTCCTTTCCTATAAAATGTATTATATTGCAATCATTCATTTTACTATTGGATTCCTTAGTCACTAATATAGAACTGTAGACTATGTGCTGGTACCTTTGATCTTGCATGTTTGTTTGATGTGTTTGTGCAAGTACATCCGTGGAGATTCATCACCATAGGAGATAGCTACATCACACTATAGAATAAACAAAGGATTCATTCCAGATATCTACAAGCTCTAGGGTAAGTCTTCCATCTCTTTCGTCACTCATTTGTTCTAGATATGAACCATTCAGTCCTAGAGGAACAAATCTTGTAAGTAAGAGGTGCATTTTCCTAGCAACAAATTTGGAAACCATACTAGGGATGAGCATTCATCACATCTGATCTTCTTTGGTCTGCAAACTCTTGTTTGAAATCCAAAATACAAACTTTTAGTGATCAAATCTACTAGCTTTTCTAGTGAGATCTTGGTTCAGTATAACTAGATCTGAGGCACATCTACTTTCTGTACTTAATTTTCCTATTAATTTCATGATTTGATGCCAACATTTCAGCACCTAACTTTCTATGTTTCTCCATTCTTTTTGTTTTGACATCTACAACAGTCACCACACATTTAAAGAGGAAAATAGGCAGTGCCACCGTGCTTGCTCAGTAGTCATTAAGCGGTGCCACCACTATGTCATAGTGGACAAAATGCAGTTCCCAGGCAGTAACGCTCTATCACCAACCCTCTGCAAGTGGTTCCAAGTAGGGTTTTCACACCCCTATAATTTCAAGGCTTAGTTAAGTTTTCTTTCTATTTTGTGTGTTTTTTGGGCTTCATTCTTGATATTTGGACTGTTAAATTCAAAGTCTGATAGTGGTAAATTATTGCTTTGCTTTGTTTCAAAGAGCTAGGTTACATCCATCTGTTTAGCTTCTGGTATGTTTGGTTTGATTTTCAAAAGGAGTGCTTGGAGGTCAGTATAGTTAGATCTATTTTTACTGTATGATCAACTGAAAAGGAAACTTTGTTTTTTGGCTTTTGTTCTTCGTGAGTTTATGAAAGACTGCTTTTTTCTTTTTGATTCAAAGAAATTTTTTGAGTTTTGATCATAATTGTGTTTAAAGACAAATCATCGAAGCCCTGATTAGCTTCACAAGATTTCAAAAATCCATGTTCTTCTTTTTCTGTTACATGTTCTTTTCTCATCAAAAAATATATATATATCATAGTTTTAAGTTAGATCTTTTCATTTTTTGAGAATATTGAAAAAGTGCTTAGTGTTCCTTTTAGTGCTAGTGTCTTTCTTTTTAGGAAAATATATTTTTCTTCATTCTTTCTTTCAAAGATCAGTGTAGAAGTGTGTTTCTTGTTTGCATTTCCAAAATATTATTTCAATGTGACTGTTTGGGAAATTTTTTTGTTTTCGAAATAGAATTGAAACACTCTCTCCTTCCCGTAAGTAGGGCATACTTTGAATGGTAAATAGAAAGATTTGAATACCATGTTGCATGTTTCTACTTTTCTATACACACTTCATGCATTCACCTAATCGTTCAATATAAAATTAACGGTAGCTTTAGGTCAAAATTTTTAGAAACTTAAGTGATAGGGTAGAGACATGTTCCAACGTCTTTAAACATAGGAGTTGTCATTCATTTTCCTGCACTACATCCTAGGAAATGTGTGTTTCTTCCACGTACCATCAGTATATTGAACGACCTTTCACGTACCCTTGAGGTATATAGAAAGGTACTTCATTTTATCTATTGTATATCGAAAGGGCCCTTTTGAACAGTTGTGCATTAGACACCACTAACATGGATTTGAGATCCTAGGTACCTTGTGTATATTGAGAAACCCTTCTAGGATTCCCTAAACCATCCGAGAAAAACCCTTTTAGTCATCTTGTTAGCGCAATACACCGCGAGCAGCACTCGGGGAGACTACTACGCACGTACAGTGTAGGTCATCGAGTATTCAGGCAAGGGATGGTCCCAATCCTCCTTGTCATGTTTTACTATTGGACCCTGAGGTATATCATGAGTTACAAAGAATTTACAGTCCTAGTGAGGAACTAGATTTTATCAGCCCCTCTTGTCATCTAAGTTTGCTTGTGGCCTTTAGTTTGTGTAGGGAGAGGTTTTGTGTGTTTTTTCTAGTTTTCAAACCCTAGGTTAGAATTTAAGTGACCAACGATCTGGATGAGTTCACTTTGAGATGATCTAGAAGAGTTCAAGGCTTTCCACCTGAATTTCCTCCTATTGCAGGAGAAAGAATAATGGAATCCATTGAAAAATGTGTCGCAGCTAATTCTCACATGGAAAAGAATCCAGCTGTGGAAGTGGGGGAATAATTCACTACATATGATAATCCTTTGGTCAAAAGGCCTCCTACGGCTGATACTACCTCCCATTTTCCAATGGAAGGTCATGTTGGTTCATCAAATTGGGTTGATCGCCCGTATGATGATACTGAGGGGACAGAATATGGCCCTAATACTCCTTTTTTTAGAACCTCTATGGGTCAATCAATTTTTGAAATTGGGGTTACTATATCATCCTTTTTTAATCCTTCGTCAAATGAGGAAATGTATAGAAGGCTCTAACAGATTGTCGATCATTTACATAATTTTCAAGAGCACCTTGCAAACATCATTTCTTCACCTCCTTCTCATCGAGAGCCTGTGTCATCTCTTTTATCTCGTCTTTCAAAATCAACTCAAATAATGTTCACTCTCAACGTCTCAAGTTACTCCTAGTTTGACATCACCGGTTCGAGGATCAATAGTTCCTAATCTAGGTCAACCTTCCAACCTGTTACTATGGTTCAAAATCTTGGGTCTTCTTCTAGTTATCCTGTATCTTCTACCATTGGGGGGAAACCTCCAAATCAAGTTGCATCAATAGTTAGTGAAGTCACATCCAGTACAAGATAGACCCCTGTTGTAGGACAGTGATCAATTGTAGTACCTCCCACAAAAAATAAAGTGGTTACTCCCCCTTCTAGTACGGGGAAACCCTCAAGGCTACAACTCGTTGTTAATCAACCTTCTTGGGGATATACTCATCCAGAAAATATACCATCTCTAAGTAATGTAATATTTTAACCTACGTCTATAGGAATGTTATATCTCGGTATGCCTTACCCCAAAAACATGTTTACACCATGGGGGAAACCCAATTGGTCATATATGCATATGCCTGGAGGGATACCTATCAATACTACTGGAGGTTATGGTGGCCCACCTTTTGGGGGTCCACCTGCTGGAGAGCCACCTGACAGAGGCCCACCTAGTGGAGGATGACCTATTGGAGGACCACCTTCTGGGGGGCACCTCCTAGAATACCACCATATTCTAGTGGACCCCTCCTGGAGGACCACCTCTTGGGGGACCACCTTCTGGGGAACCACCTTCTAGTGGACCACCATTTGGAGGCCCACCTGGTGGAGGACCACCACCACCACCACCAACTAGAGGAAACCCTCCTCCTAGAGTACCACCTCCATCTAGAAAATCTTTGGGAGGATATTTTGTGAATCCAAATTCCCAACAACTAGTGTATTAATCATCCTATGGTCCTACTGGTATACATATGCCTTATCAATACTACATGTATGTGCAACCTAACCAACAACTTCCTTTTTGGAAACTTTGGACTTTCTTGATATGTCCAAGTTGATTACTGAACCCATCCATCATAACCATTCATGGCCTACAATTCCAATAAATATACCATCATATATCCAAAAATTTGATGGGAAGCAAGGAGAAGATCCCAAAAACCATGTTATGACTTTCCATCTATGGTGTTCTTCCAACTCCTTGATGGATGATTCAGTCCGTCTAAGGATCTTTCAGCGAACTTTGACTGGTACAACTACAAAGTGGTACATTGAACTTCCACAACATTCATTTGTGGACTTTAGCTCATTGGCAACTATTTTTCTTACTCATTTCCAGCTTCCCATTCATTACGAAACTGGTACGGATATTTTGACATCACTTCGTGAAAATACATCCACACACATATCTGACCATATTCATGAGTGGAGGAGACGATGAAGACTTATTAAAGATCCTATTCTAGACCAATTATTGGCTGATTGGTTCACAAAATCCTTGTTTGCTCCCATTTCCCGAGATGTGGTTATGGGTGGTGTTGTTACAGAGGAGCATGCTATTAGTCACGCTCAGTATCTGGACTTGGTTTATTCTCATTCTAGAACTCTGTATGACCTAATCCCTCAATATCCTTTCCCCAAAATAGACCCTACCAAGCCACCTATATAAACTCTTGTTCATGGTGTTATCGGTTCAATCCAACCCTCATTAGCAGCTAATCCTACCAAGCAACAAAGTAATTCTACTACTACTCCTTCTGCTACTAGGGTTTCTGCCGAGGTGAATTCTATTCAAAGTATGTAGACACCTGGTAATAAGAAGAAAGGAAAAGGAAAAAATAAGAAGCCTGGAAACCAATAGGAGAATCCCAAAGATATGGCCTTAGAGAATGACAATAAAGTCAAGAGGAAGGCTAAGTATCCCTACCTATTATGTGGTGGTGACCACTTCATGAAGGAGTTCCCTCCTTGCGAAGAGATTATTAATTTTTTGAAAAATAACCATGCACCAATAGTGCTTACCGACCCCTTTCCATCTCAACAACAATTGATAAATCATATGTCTTCTCAAATGACCTCTAATTCTAAAGAAGAAATCAAAATTATGTCCTCGAAAACTATTAGCTTGACTACTCGTAGCCAGTCATATGACAAACCTACAAAGAAGAAGGACAAGAATCCTTCTTTTGAGAAAGCTCCTTCCATTAGTTCTTCTCCATCTTAGTCTAATGGTCCTCTTACAATAGAGAAACCTAATCTTAGATTGATTTTGCGCCCACCCAACAGTACCCTCAGTAAGTCTGTTTTTAATCCAAATGCTTGTGCTGTACAATTCTACAATGTTGTTGAATATTTGGCTCAAGCACCTTACGCCGCTATCTACCCTGGAGGTACTCCAAATTTGTCCCACGCAGTGCAAAAAATTGTTGACAGAATTGGGGGAATTAGACCTAGATAACACTAATTTGATTCATTTTAATGTGGAGAAATACAAGTCTAGATTACCCCACCATCTTGCGCTTCAAATTGTGACAAGAGTAGTTGGGAGAAATCTCCATAGGACCATTCTAGATGAAGGAGATTCCACCTCAGTATTTTCTATGGCTTATTGGAGACCCATTAGTTCTCTTGAACTTACGAAGTCACCCAAAACCTTGAAAGATTTCAATGGACAAGGTTTCCAACCTCATGGTCTATTACCATCCCTTTCAGTCGAGATTGGTGGCAAGACTGTTTCCATTTAGGTGGAGGTAGTCAATGCCCCATTGGATTACAATATTCTATTGGGGATAAATGGGTTTTATGCTATAACGGTTGTCCCTTCGACAATGTTCTAAACTCTCCAATTCCCTCATTTGGGGAAGATTGTCACCATTGATCAACTCGATTATTGTTCACCAGATGTTACTACCCCCACTGTAAATAATATCCCTATGCTAGGTCAATCCCCTCTACCTTATCAATCAGTTGGGGTAGGTATGTTGAAGGATTTAAACCTCATGGGAGTGTTTCCCTCAACCCCTCATAGTACAGAAGTGGTGACTATGAACATGATTTCCATGACTGGCCACAACACTAGAGGCAAATAATTTATTGTGTCATCCTCTCTAGGCCCTTACGAAGCACTTTATGATGTTGTTCAATCTGTTTCCAATGTCCATTCTAATCATCTTCATCTGGTGGATTTGGATCCTTACGGCCCACCCTACTAGCTAGAACCCTCTCTCCCCACTCTAGAATATCTCTCGCAGACTTTTCCATCAGACGAGTCCATTATGGAGATCATGAGTATGGATGATCCTGTATGGGAAGATCATCATCATAGATCCTATTTCCTTACCAACACCAGTTCGGTAGACTTTGATCTTGTATCTCTTATTAGTACTGATATTGTCAGCAATCCTCAAACACTTTTATTATTGCAAGGCACTGATTCCGAAGGAAACCTTTGCAACATCACTCAGACAACCCCTATTGAAATATCAATCAAGCCCGGAACTGTTGAGCATGTTCATGTAGGCCATAACTGTTCAACAGAAGAAACTAAAAGTTATAGAGCTCTATTCAAAGATTTTTCTGATGTTTTTTCCTGAAGGTATGAATAAATTCCTAGGATTGATCTATCCATCATCGTACATGAGATTAAAACTTATCCCATGGAAAATCCAGTCTAACAAAAACTACATCAAGTCCATCCTAGGAAGGTTGCGACTATTAAAGTCGAAGTGGGGAAACTTCTGAAAGTGGGGTTTATTTATCCCGTACCACTGACGGAATGGGTGTCTAATATTGTCCTTGTTGCTAAGAAGCAAGGCACTATTAGGTTTTGTATTGATTTTTGATATTTAAATAAGGCTTGTCCCAAGGACAATTTCCCTACTCCACACATCGATCAAATTATTGATAATTATGCTGGGAGTGTCATCTTTTCTTTTATGGATGGATTTTTCGATTACAATCAAATAGAAATTCTACCCGCCGATCAGCATAAAATGACATTCATTTGTATGTGGGGAACCTTTGCGTATCAGAAGTTACCCTTTGGTTTAAAAAATGTTTGAGCTACATTCCATCATGCCATGTCCTATGCTTTTCACAATATCAAGCACATTGTGGATCCATATCTAGATGATCTTCCTGCTCATTCAAACAGGAGGACCACCTAGGGCACCTTAGAGACATTTTCCTTAGGTGCCATCATTATAATATTGGGATTAATCCACACAAATGTGTCTTTTGTGTTGAGATTGGATGTCTTCTTGGCTTTGTGGTTTCCAAATATGGAATCCAGATAGATCCTTTGAAAATTGTTTCTATTTTGGCCTTAACCGCCCCGACTAATGTCACTAAACTCTAAATTTTGTAGGGGAAGGAAAAATTTCTTCATTGTTTCATATGCAACTTCGCAGAAAAATGCACAAATATATGTGTCTTCTTAAGAAGGACACTTCATTCTTTTGGGATGACCAAGCCCAACGAGCTTTTGATAATTTGAAACATGATTTGACACATTCACTGGTGTTGCACCCCCCAAATTACTCAAAATACCTTATGTTGTATGTTGCTGCCTCTACTACTACTATTGGTATGGTTCTAGTGCAGGAAGATCTTAACAACTAAGAACGAGTGATTTATTACCTAAGTAAGAGTCTTCTTGACTCTGAAACCCATTACTCACATGTGGAGAAGCTAGCTTTGGATACGGTCATTGCTGTGCAAAAATTTCATCACTACATCTTATTACGCACTACAATTATTCTCGTAGATCAAAACCCCATGTATTACATCCTGACTCGTCAGGTACTAGGGAAAAATTATTCCCATTGGGTCATTATATTACAGGAATTCGATCTCGAGTTCGCTAAGGCTAGTTCGAAAAAGTCCTTGGTTTTTGCGAAATTGATGTGTGACCTTCCCTATGCTCTGATGGAAGCTGAGCCCAATTATTCATTTCTGGATGAATTCTCATTCCTGATCAGCACAACTGACCCATCGTATGGATATTTGATCATTTATCTCCAAACCCAGAGATTTCATCCTGACATGTCCCATGCAATTGTCGTCACATCTGTCACCACGCAAATTATTATCTCATTTTAAATGATACGTTGTATCGATGTGGTATTGACACCATTCTTCAATGATTCCTTACACATGAAGAGGATGAACAAGTTTTGAATGATTGCCACTCTATAGAATGCGGTGGTCAACTTTCTAGGATGGCGATAGCTCAGAAAATCCTTCACGCTGGGTACTTTTAGCCCTCGATATTCAAATACTATCGAGAAACATTTAAGAAGTGCCCACCCTATCAACTCTTTTATCCTAAAAAGTGTACCCACCCTACTCCTTTACACCCCATCATTGTTGTTGGCCCTTTCCCCAAGTGGGGTATTGATTTCATGCATTGTAAGCCTACCTCAGCCAGGGGGCATGGTTACATCATCATAGTCGTTGATTACTTTACAAAATGGGCTAAGGCAATGCCTACATATGCAGAGGATGGAAAGACTGTCACACTCTTTTTATTTAACCATGTGATAGATAGGTTTGGAGTTCCATAAGCCATAGTCACTGACCATGGATCTCATTTCTGCAATCAGATGATGGATTATTTGAGTGCTAAGATGGGATTTTGCCATGAAAAATCAACTCCATATTACCCGTAGGCTAATGGTCAGGTTGAGGCCATTAACAAAGTTTTGAAAACTATGTTGCATAAGATGGTTGGAGATCACAAATCCAACTCGAATTTGACTCTGTTTTTTGCACTATGGGCTTATAGGATTTCAGTTAAAACAACAACTCGTTTCACACCTTTTCAACTGGTTTATGGACTAGAATTTGTCCTTCATATCGAGTGTCAAATCCCATCGCTCAAACTTGTAGTAGAACTTCTCCCGAACACTTCCACTGAGGAGGAATGATTTTTGTACTAAAAAAACCTTGATGAAAATAGAAGATATGCTGCCTTAGCTAAGGAGGCACATAAAAAACACGTTCAGGATCAGTACGATAATTCTATTTAGCCTCATTTTTTTAACAAAGGTGACATGGTTCTGACTTACGATCAGAGACAGGACAAGCTATGGAAGGGGAAGTTTGAATCTATGTGCTACGATCCCTTTATCGTCAGTAAAGTTTTAGAGAAAGGGGCCTATGATCTTGTAGACTACGATGGGATACCTTTCAGGAAACCTTGTAATGGGTTGTACCTGAAGAGGTACTATGCTTGAATTCATTTATGTATAGTACCTTGTATATATGTATATTGTTTGACTTTTTGGTTTTTTTTTGCTTTTCAATATGGTTTTGTTTTTTTGTCAGTACTATCTATACCATGTTTTGGTTATGCAGATCATATGGGATTTTATGGTTTTGCTAATGGTTCTTGTCGTCGTACCTTGAACCTTGCTTCAACTGCTTGGGTTTTGTATTCCCCGGCACATGACTTAGTCAGTACATGAGTGGTTTATATTGGTTCAGCTACTGTTTGGGTGTGTTCTACTATCTTAAATACACCTAATATTTAATTATTGACCAGGGTTGGTAAGCTTTGAGTTGCTACAAAATATATGCAAAGGTAGAGGGGTTCCTAGGGCATTGTAGAAAAATTTAATAAACAAAAGATTGAAAAATATTTCAAAATGAAAAACCGAGTCAAACTCCTAAAAATTTAATTATTAGTGTGATTAAAGCAAAACATCATACTAGGATAATATCAAACTACTCATTAATTAACACTTCTTCTTCTTAATCTAAGAATGGGAAAACTTTCATAAACAACTTTTGAAAAAATTAAATAAGGAAGCAAGTAGAAAGCTTAATTAAGAAGACTTCTCTAATTCTTTAGCTTATAAGAAAATTTTGTAAACATATAATTCAAGAAATAAACCCTATGCTAGTATCAATATACAAAGTATGGGTGTATTTGCTCGAAATTAACATGTCTAACCCTAAATTCAATATAAACAATAAACAACGATGAATTAAACTAAATGAGAGATACAATTATCAGATATTAAAGTGAAGATAAATGAGGAAAATCAAAAGACAAAAGAGACAAATCAAACCATAATTCAAAAACACGCTTTGATTGAAAATAAATACAAAAAGGGATTTTAATAAGTACTTTAAAATAATCTAACCTAAGGTCCTAGAGGCTGATGTAACTAATACCTAATTACCAAAGCATAACAGAATTTAGAAAGCCAAAGAAATAAAACTGAAAAATAGGTTAAAAATAAACTAAGAACACTAAAGGTCGGATGGAAGGCTGGATAGTAGTCTGGAAGGAAGGTCTGGATGAAAGCCCAAACACATAGTCTGAATGAGAAGCTGTATACATAAAATAATAAAAACAGGCCTAAATGATTTAATTATCAGTTGATTTTGTGCATACGCAAACAAAATGCATAAAGGACAGAATTTAAATCTAATTAATAATTAAAATAATCAAAAGTAATTACTAGTTTATGTGTATGAAGAGATTATTTCTATTATAAAAGAAAACAAACTGAAACATAGCTGAACTAATATACAGTTTAAACAAAAGGAAGCAAAAACTAATCTCTAACTATGAATTATGCCTAATATTGACATAATATTAAGCACTAACTTGAAAGAAAAGCTGAAAGGAAACTAGAAATAAGCTATACGTGGCCGGCCATTTTAATTCTATAAACAAGAACTACATTAACAACACAGTGTGAATTATATTAACTACGGCAGATACATGTTACAAAGAACAGAAAAAAAAAATATAAACAAATTAAAAATAAAACTACTTATCTATGAGGAAGAGATAACAAAAAATTATACAGAAATAGAAACCATGAATTGTCGAGGGGTCCTCTCAGCAATCATGGGTAATGCCTGGCAAAATGATTTCACACATAGTCATAAACAACAAGGCGTAGAGCTTTTATTAAAAAGAAGGAACATAGTTACAATCTTCTTCTCTCAAAACAAACTAACTATCTACCTAATGGATTGATCAATCGCCTATCTCTCTGTATGGAGGTGTTTATATACACATCGTTTTCAAGAGATTGTGCAAGTCGGCCCTTTAGTGGTCGACTGCTCTTCTAAATTTATTTAATCATAAAAAGGCAATAATTTTTCATAGGCCAGTGCATAAGCATCTCCCTTCTTTGGCATAAGTCTAGTTTTCTTCAATGTGAACCTGGCATGTAGGCTCCCTCTCCAGCGTGGTTGATGGCGACGTGTTGGGGAGCAAAGAATACACAGCAGTGAATCTCTAGAACGAGAGCTCCTTCTTCAACATGAACATATCTCCTCAGCATGTGTGATGTGGCATGTAGTGTGGTGTTGAACAAATGAGAGCACACATTGGGTAGGTCGTTCCATTCTTCAAAACGTGTAGAGTAGTAATATTTCAGAGGTGAAGCAGAGGAGGCCACGACCAATCCTTCTAGACTAGAGTCATTCCTCCCTTTGAACGCATGGATGATAAGCATCTTAGTGTTGGGCGAAATCAACGCACCGACAATCCTTTTAGATTGCTGAGTATGCTATGCCCTGGGCATGTGGTCAACAAAACGATTTGCAAATTGCTTCAATGTTTAATACTTGAGATCGGTTATGAATAGTGTGCAAGCTGATTGGTAATCTGGATGGGAAGTTGCGTGATGAGTTGGACACCGCTTGCACAAATCGGGATGAATGGTAAGCTGAATGCGTTTTGTTTATAAATTTTCCCAAACATACTACATAACTTGTAAACAAATACACATATTAATTAATATATCAAATATGCTTTAAATAATATAGATTTGAGTTAATAAAATCATAAAAATGATATTAATAACCAAAGTTGGATAAACATTAAATTTGTTCTTACCTTGTGCTGAATAACAATCTGCATGACATAAAATACATGAAAGATAATAAAATATGCATTTAAATGTGTTATTTTAATGCCAAAAATGACAACAAAATGAGGCTCAACATTCCCCCCAAACCAGAGAAATGCCAAGTCCCACTGAGCAAAGAAAATGATAAGAGACCATACTATGAAAGGGAACTTTGAAATGTGAGCCAACAACAGTCATATGCATGAATGAGTGAGTTCATAAAGTTTATAATTAGTTCAACCATGTCCAAAGTAAAACTTTGGACAAGTTGAACATATGACACCAAAGGTATAAAATTAATTATTTAATAGTTTACATACATGATTGAGTAAAAGGATAGGGTTACTAATAGTAAAATGATAACTAAAAAAAGAAAAAAAACTTTTAAGGTCAAAGCATTCTCATGGAGGTAAAAACAAAAACAAAATTTGGTTAGCAAATTTTAATCATAAGTGCCATAATATAACCAAGTTTAGATCGTCATGTGGTATTTCATTAGGATTATCCTTCGATCCTTCATATAGTCCTTCATATTGATCTTCTGTAAAAATATACTCCATGCTATAACCAGGTTCCATTGCTAATTTATCCTGAAAAACACTTATCATTTTGTTAGAGAAAATAGATATGTCATAAATAATGAAAATAAAAATAGTCTAATTTGTAAAAACAGTCTAATTTTTTGTAATCCTCCTTCCCCCAAACAAAAGGTATGGCATGTCCTCAAGCCATGAGAATGAAGATTCGATTGTTCCATATAAAAAGAGTCCTATCATGCTTATTTATTATTTTGTAAAAGGAAAAACTAACTAGTAACTCGAAATGATTCATATATGTATATTCATGAAAAATATAACAGTGCTTAGAAAAACCACTTAGATGGTGATAAGATAACTAAAAGCACGACGAAGGAAAATCTAGTCATTTGTGCCTTATTTTAAAGATATCTTGTCATCATAATATATTTTGAGTTTACCTCGGAGTGTGTGAAATTTTATAGCTATGGGTACCATTTCTAGGATAATGACATCCTAGGTATTTGTTGAATTACATGGCTAGGTCCAATCTCAACTTATAGCAATTCTCAAATGACATTAAAAACAATCAGCCTTCAAATAAATTTTGAAAAAATTTCTTCATATTTATCATTATTATTCGAATCATGTGCATAGTAGTGCATTAACCAAATCTCTTTTACCAGATATCGTCTCGCTGCCAGCAGGCCTGCTCAGTACCCCGACAGGTTTATCTTGGTACCATGCAAGCATAGTTCCACTACCAGCGAGCCTGTTCAATACCCCAACGGGTTTACTTGCATTTATCAAGCTTCCTTGTTTTAAGTTTTTACTTAGAATTGACCCGCTGCCAGCAGGCATGTTCAGTACCTCGGCAGGTTTTCCTTGTATAATGATATTAAGTATATGGAATTTGATTGGTACTAGAGTGTGCTAAGCCCTGTTAAAACACATAATTAATTTTTTTTAAAACTTATAACTAATTTTCATAATGGCATTAATCATAGATCGTGTCAAAAGAGAATAACTTAAAGCTGTTCTTTGACCTTATAACCCTTCTTCTTCGTAAAAGATAAATAATGTTCCCCATAGGAAAAACTTCCACCTACTATCGAGTTATCACACAAAGATACTTGAGAGACAAGTTTTGATCATAAGGATAGAATGAACTAGTAATCCATAGGCACAGAGTAAGATTTGAAAAATATGATAATAGAAGTAGGTCATATCACGCAACTGTTTAAAATAGAAAATCAGAAATATACATGTCTGAATCAAAAACTATGTGAATCATAAAAGGAAAGGTTAAGAATTATGTACACAGAATTACTATAAGCTGCAATTTTTAAGAAAGGTTTAAGATTTCTTACGATCATAAATTGTCTTTCAAATAATACTCCATGAGCTGCTTATAGATAAAATTCTTATAATCAGACCGTAAAACCACTTATTAGATGATTCATATTTATTTATAAAAAGAGTCACCTATAGTAACTCTTATTTATTTAATAAAACAAAAATATATTTACATAATATCCTATTCTACTAAAAAGAAAGAAAACAATTCAAGTATATGAATTCTTCCAATGTAACCATGTTCGAAGCAAAATTAGAAATATACCTTTATCCACATATAAGAAAAATATTACAATGATTACCGGGATATGAAGAATCAACTGAGCTGTTTGATTTAGTAGAAATAAGCATTTAAGAATAGGATGGTACCATGGCTTGGTTCCCTCTTGGAACCATATTTCAATGTGACTTATGTATTCTATGTTTTCTTCTTCATTTGTTATGTCACGCGAGCTTTCATTGAACTCTAGGATGTATAAAGAATATAAGTTTGGTGACGGGGAATATTCAAGTTCTAAGGTCCCTCCCTCATCGATTGAGACGCATTCCAGGTTGATCTTCTCTTCTTGTGGAAAAGGCCAAGTAGAAACTTCACTTTCTTTTGTAGTCTTTACAATCCCTTGATCTATAACCTCTCCAAATCTCGTATGAATTTCTTGCAATAATGTTGGTGAGGTAGGTAAGGTGGATAAATGTTGCAATTCAACACTATAAGCATATTGTATTGCTTTATTGTTGATAGAATGTGGACTGGATTGAACAGGAATGTGCGCAGGGCATAGAGGCGATTTATGAGAAGGTAATTGTGGCAGGTGTAATTGACTCGCTTGTGTGGTTGATCCTTCCTGGAAAATGGGATATTGTTGAAAATAATGTAGAATAGGAAGTGTTGCATCATAAGAGAGAGTATCCCTATGATTGTCAGATGGGACAGAAAGGATTTGTGAACAAGGCTGACAGGGGTTAAGATGAGGCTGAGAAGAGGGTATATTCTTACTAATCTTGAATTTTACTCTTGAATACCTTCTACATAATTCACAAACATTATCATATGATAACTGAAATACGTCACATGTTCCCATTAAACTTAAAATTTCTAAATATTCACTTTTTATTCCTTTCAGTAAAAGTCTTTTCAAGGTATCCTTCCCTGACTATCTTAGCTTTGATCTTTGAAGGTTGTATTGAAAGCATTCGACATAATTTTCCAAAGTTTCTTCTTCTTCGTGTGTTATTTCAAAGATGTCATCACTAACCCTGCAATAATCTTGGTATCGTTTCAAGAACATATGTTTCATGTCTTCCCAAGTTTGAATGCAATTCCCACCTAGGCTCATGAACCATCGAAGGGCTGTTTCTTTCAAAGTAAGAGGGAAAAAATTCAGATTTTGAACATTATATGCTCTACAAAGTATTTCCAATTGAAATAAAAATTCATCGGGGTCTTCATTCTCTAGTCCATGAAAAATTGGAAAAATGGATGGGGGAACGTATTGTATTTTTGTTGCTCCTCTTGGATCTCTAATAGGGAATTCAAAGGTAGAAACTTCTTCATCCTTCTTCCCTACCATATCTTCCCATGACATAAATAGTTTTTCATGTGCTATCGTAAAGCTCTCCTTTCAAATGTTCTTGTTAGTTTGTTAGCAGGATGGGTGGCGCTTACAACACCACTAAGTGATTTAATTGTAAAGTAAGTCATATGCTTGCATACGGGTAAATTGTATGAAAGTAAATTAACTAAAGGCACACGCACATCAAATTGAACTTATGAAAAATTAAACTATCTATGTCTGTGAAAAGAAAAATACGCTTAAGGGAAATAAATCAAACTTTGCGTAAAGTAAACACACTTGTGTGAAAAAAGGAACAACAAGGCTTTGGGGAAACCCACTAAAGTGGATGCGTTAGGTTGTCACACTATGGAAATTCTGTAGTTAAGTTGTCTTTGCGTCTTACCATTTCTCCTTCCCCTTTCTGTGTAACGTAAAGGAAACTTATCTATCCTTATCTATCTAGACTCTGTTCATGAAAAAACTGAACTAAAGGAGAACCTAGACTAATACTACTGCTGGGTTTGGGGGCACCTGTTATAACAGATGCGTAGGTTCTTACCTCTTGTCTTACCGCTCCCCCACCACCAACCTATCACTAAACTTCATAAGCAAAAAAAAAATTCTACCTTACAAAACAACTCCTCGACAACGACGCCAAAATGTTTGGGTGTGTTCTACTATCTTAAATACACCTAATATTTAATTATCGTCTGGGGTTGGTAGGTTTCAAGTTGCTTCAAAATATATGTGAAGGTAGAGGGGTTCCTAGGGTGTTGTAGAAATACTTTAATAATCAAAAGATTGAAAAATATTTCAAAATGAAAAACCGAGTGAAACTCCTAAAAATTTAATTATTAATGTGATTAACGCAAAACATCATACTAGGATAATATAAAAATATGCATTAATTATCTCTTCTTCTTCTTAATCTAATAATGGGAAAACATTCATAAACAACTTCAAAAACTGGGAAAGGTCTAATTTATGAATAAGTAGAAAAATAAATAAAGAATCAAGTAGAAAACTTAATTAAGAAGACTTCTCTAAATCTTTAGCTTATAAGCGTTTTTAGTAAACATACAATTCAAGAAATAAACCCTATGCTAGTATCAATCTACAAAGTATTGGTGTATATTCTCGAAATTAACATGTCTAACCCTAAATTCAATATAAACAATAAACAATGGTGAATTAAACTAAATTAGAGATACAATTATCAAATATTACAGTGAAGATAAATGAGGAAAATCAAAAGACAAAAGAGACAAATCAAATCATAATTCAAAAACAGGCTTTGATTGAAAAGAAATAAAAAGGGGGCTTTTAATAAGTACTTTAAAATACCTAAGGTCCTAGAGGTTGACGTAACTAATACCTAATTACCAAAACATAACAGAATTCAGAAAGCAAAGAAATAAAACTGAAAAACAGGTTAAAAATAAACTAAGAACACTAAAGGTCGGATGGAAGGATGGACAACAGTCTGGAAGGAAGGCCCAAATGACAGTACAACCACACAATCTGAATGAGAAGCTATATACAGAAAATAATAAAAACAGACCTAAATGATTTAATTATCAACTCATTTTGTGCATATGAAAACAAAATGCATAAAGCACAGAATTTAAACCTAATTAATAATTAAAATAATCAAATGGAATTACTAATCTAAGGGTATGAAGAGATTATTTCTATTATAAAATAAAACAAACTGAAACATAGCTGAACTAATTTACAGTTTAAACAAAAAGTAGCAAAACTAATCTCTAACTATGAATTATGCCTAAGACTGACATAATATTAAGCACTAACTTGAAAGAAAAGTTGAAAGGAAACTAGAAATAAGCTATACGTGACCGACCATTTTAATTCTATAAACAAGAACTGCATTAACAACACAGTGTGAATTATATTAACTACGGCAAATACATGTTACAGAGAATAGAGAAACAAATATAAACAAATTAAAAATAAAACTTCTTTTCTGTGAGGAAGAGATAACAAAAACTCGTACGAAAATAGAAACCATGAATTGTCGAGGGGCCATCTCAGCAATCATGGGTAATTCCTGGCGAAATTCTTTCACACATAGTCATAAATAGCAAGGCATAGATATTTTATTAAAAAGAAGGAACATAGTTACAATCTTCTTCTCTCAAAACAGAGTAACTATCTACCTAATGGATTGATCAATCGCCTATCTCTCTGTATGGAGATGTTTATATACACACTGTTTTCAAGAGATTGAGCAATTCAACCCTTTAGTGGTCGACTGCTCTTCTAAATTTAGTCAATCATAAAAAGGAAATAATTGTTCATAGTCTAGCGCATGAGCATCTCCCTTATTTGGTGTAAGTTTGGTTTTCTTCAATGTGAACGTGGCATGCAGGCTCCCTGTCCAGTGTGGTTGATGGCGGCATGTTGGGCAGCGAAGAATACACAGTAGTGAGTCTCTAGAACAAGAGCTCCTTATCCAACATGAACAAATCTCCTCAGTGTGTGTGATGTGGCATGCAGGCCCTTCCTTAGTGCAACTGACGATGGTGTTGAACAAATGAGAGCACACGGTGGGCAGGTCATTCCATTCTTCAAAGCGCACAAACTGGTAATATTTTGAAGGTTAAGCAGAGGAGGCCATGACCGATCCTTCTAGAATGGAGTCATTCCTCCCTTTGAATGCGTGGATGACAAGAATATTGGTGTTGGGATAAATCAACGCACCGACGGTCCTTTTAGATTGCTGAGTATTCTATCTCCTAGGCACATGGTCAACAAAATGGTTTGCATATTGCTTCAATGTTTAATACTTGAAATTGGTTATGGACAGCGCACAAACTGATTAGCGATTTGGACGGGAAGTTGTGTGATGAGCTGGACATAGCTTGCACAGATCGGGCTGAATGGTAAGTTGAATGCGTTTTGTTTATAAATTCGCCCAAACATACTACATAACCTGCAAACAAATACACATATTAATTAATATATCAAATATGCTTTAAATAATATAGATTTGAGTTAATAAAATCATAAAAATGATATTAATAACCAAAGTTGGATAAACATTAAATTTTTTCTTACCTTGTGCTAAATAACGATCTGGATGACATAAAATACATGAAAGATAATAAAATATACATTTAAATGTGTTATTTTAATGCCAAAAATGATAACAAAATGAGGCTCAACAGCTACCAACAACATCACCGAGTATCAGAAAGTGATAGGTTTGTTGATCAAGGCTGCATCTTAGGACATTCATGATTTGGTAGTATTCATGGACTCACAGCTAGTGGTTTGTCATTTAAACCATGATTATACCATAAAAAAAACCCTACAGTTCATTGTTTTTGAAGAGTGCGTCTGTTAGAAAGGTCATTTGAATCAATCACTTATAGGCACATTCCTAGGTCTTATAACACGGTTGCCAACTCATTGGAAAACTACATTTTAGACTGGTACATTGCCCATACATAACTTTTATAAATAAAACATGTTCCATTGTAAAATAAAATAAACAGTAAAAGACACATAAAAAGTCATGTAAATATAATTTTCCATTTGGACACATATAAACACTGTAAATAAGCTCGTATATATATATATATATATATATTGTTTTACAAAACATGGTCACAAGATCCCAACTGAAGCACTCTGGATTTTAGATATACTAAAATGGCAAAAATCCTGAAGCTAGCTAGATTTCAGTGTATACATCATGTATAATGTCTAGTGGTGCTCATGATATCACATGATAGCCCTGGCTACCCTCCATAGAAGGCGACTGAATTGACCTGACACTCTAGCTGCGTGTCTCTGGTGCCTCCTAGGGAGGTCATCTATAGCAGCATCTGGAATGTCGAGAGTCAACTGGTTGAGTTTTTCCTCAAAATCAGCTAACTCGTCATCTCCTCTATGTACGAAGTGAGCCCCTGCTTTCTTGTCCATTGGGGATGAATACCCAGGTTGTGCATATCCAACCTCTACATGAAAACATTAGGTCTTGTCATCATGTATTAAAAAAAACATAAAACATAAAAACATAAAAACAATCAACGTCTTGGGAATTTTTCTTACCAATATCGCCCCATTGGGCATTTGCTGGTAAAGGTAGATATGGATCATCTCAGAATTTGGGCCCAACATACGCATAATCCTCGATCATGAGGATTTGGTCATCCAACCAATAGAAAAAGGTGTTCTCGTAAATGACCTTGGCCCCACCACCTCCCGTGCGGGCCATAATCTATACCCACCATAGCATGTGGGGGTCTCTAGCTCTCAGCTCGATGAAAACCATATGTGGCCTCAGGAGAGGTACCCGCTCAAAAATGAAACATGCTAGGATAGTCCCATAACCAAACTGTTTTAACTCTCCCTGTTAACACTTAGTCAGCTAATCCTTGAACACACTCAGCAATGCCTCAGCCCACTTAAAAAATGTGGGTTCCATAGCCTCTAGGGAATAGAGCATGTGTACCTAGGAATATTGATGAGCCCCTTGGCTCCCTGCAACCCTTTGCATAGTGAAGAGTACTGTCTGAAGAGGAAAATCCCTCACTTCCTTGATTGGAATCTTTTTCCTAGATGTCTTGGTGCCTGGAAAATAATGGAAAACTATGAGTTCTTACGTTGTGACGTCTTCCCCTTGGGATTTTGGAAATTGAACCCAGGTCTTATAACAATTACACTCACAAAAATTACCAATTACACACGCAAATTACACACAAAGGAGACTGAATATGGAGCAGAACACTAATTTGTATTGAATAAGTGTACAATAGCCAACCCTGTGAATTCATAGGCTACCGCAATAAATAATTACATGAGAGATTCGAATGCATTGGGATGCCATTCAAATTTGGTCAAAAGCAGGCTTACTAAATCTAAGCAAATCCCCCATAGGTGCATAAAGCAGTTTCCAAATCTGTCTAGGAGCTCACGAATTGGAAAAATCAATTAGGCAAGCTAATAGATGATGGAAGGAAAATTCATACATGCTTTTCTTAGGAGAAAAGTGTGGAGGATGATGAGGACAAAAAACAAGTTAACTTCACCTAGTCAAACTTTCCCAATTGTCTTAAAACTCAGCAAAAGCAGAAAAAGCAGACATGTGCTAGGAAGGCCAGGAATAAAGCAGATTTGATTCCAAGTGGTTTCCCAAGTGCTCCATGACTCAATTTTAGCAAGTTTGACCACTTTGGACATGTGGAGGACAACTCGCATAAGGTGGAATATGGAAACTAGGCAAATAAGACAAAAATGAATTAGTTAATGTCTAAGGTAGCTAACTATGGGTGGATTATTCTAACACCCCCCCTTAAGCCTAACTTATGAGTAAAATATCAGAAAAATATAGGGCCTATCAACAAGGCTTAGTCACCCTTTACATACTGCATGTCCATTTAACCAAGGAAAGAGGCAAAAACCCAGTGGGAAAAATCCTCCCTTAAACATGGATAGTAAAACAAAATTTGAAAATCTTGTCATCACTCATGCTTCACAACATGATCAGCAATCCCAATTAGTGATTTGAGATTGCTGAATTTCTTCTCACAAAAATCTTTGGTGAAGATATTTGCTACTTGTTCTGAAGATGAACAGAAGAGTAGGTGAATGGTGCCATCATGCACAAGCTGTTTGATGTAGTGCATATGGATCTCAATGTGTTTGGTTCTATGTCTCTGAACTATATCATTGCAGATTTGAATCGTACTCTAATTATCACAATAGATAGTAGTTGAGTATTCTGATTCGAAGCCACACTCACCAAGTAACCCTTGCAACCATAAACATTGAGTTGCTACATTTACAACTCCTCTGTACTCTGCTTCTGTAGATGAGAGTGCAATGACACTTTGTTTCTTGCTTGACCAGCTGATTGGTCCTTCAACAAGCATGAACACATATCCTGATGTTGACTTTCGATCTGTATTGTCAGCTGCCCAATCACTGTCAATATACCCAATCAAATCAAGATCAGATTTAGCTTTGTAGAAGATCCCATGAGTCCTTGTTCCCTGAACAAAGTTAAAGATCCTTTTGGATTCTCTCCAATGGATCTCATGAGGCTGATCCATGTATATTTAAGCCACACTTACTGCATAAAAAATATCAGGTTGAGTATGTGTAAGGTACAGCAAACACCCAATCAGTTGCCTATACAGTTTATTGTTTACCATAGGTGAAGAATCTGCTTCTTCAAGCTTAACTCCTGAAAGGAAGGGAGTCTTGCTTGTATTGCAATCCTTCATGTTGAACTTGTTCAGGAAATCCAAGGCATACTTGGACTGATGTACTTTGATTCCATGTTTTTTTTTAGCAATCTCGAGCCCCAAGAATTGGCTCAATAACCCCAAATCAGTCATAGAGAATGCATGGTTCATTGCATCCTTCAAGGAGGCAATTTCATCCTTTGATCTTCCTGTAATGAGAAGGTCATCAACATAAAAGACAATAATCATTAAAGAACCATGAATCAGCTTCAAATATACATTAGGGTCTGACTTGCATCGAACAAAATTCAGTGATAGCAGAAAGCTATCAATCTTGGCATACCAAGCCCTGGGGGCTTGCTTAAGCCCATACAATGATTTCTTTAGCCTGCACACAAGAGATGGATTAGTAGAAAATACTTGAGGCTGCTGCATGTAAATCTCTTCAATAATATCTCCATTCAGGAAATCACACTTCACATCCATGTGATGTACCTCCTACTGCTTCGAAGCTACAATGGCTAAAGCTAGCCTGATAGAGTCCATCTTTTCCACTGGTGCAAAGGTCTCATTGTAGTCTATGCCATGTACCTGTGAGTAGCCCTTGTCTACCAATATTTCCTTATATTTCAAAGGTGAACCATCATCAGCAAACTTGGTTTTTTAAACCCACTTACACTAAACTAGCTTCCTCACTGGGGGAAGATCAACCAGCTCCCAAGTGTTGTTCTTCTGACGTGAGCTGAACTCTTATTTAATGGTTGTTTTCCATATTGGATCATGTTCTTCATATTCATATGTATGTGGTTCTGATTCAACCATCAGATAGCACTTCTTTGCAAACAAAGGATCTTTCATACACAGAGCACTCTCAAACTGAGATCTAGTCCTCCTAGGATCATTAGGATTTCCAGCTAGTTCTCCAGCTGCATGAATGGTATTTGATGCCCATTTTGGTCTTTTAGGACTTTTAGGATATGCAATTAAATCATCATTATCATACATATCAGAATCAGCAAACTCAACTATCTCTTCACTTACATTCAATGGTTCTAGTGGTGAAGAGGATTCTCCAACTTCCATTGCTGCTAAAGGCTCTTCTTGGAACTAAGCACTCATTTCAATGAAGGATTTGTTTGTGTTAAAATTGATCAGCTTGTACCCTTTTGAATATTTAGAGTACCCAACAAATAGACACTCTTGGCTTTGGGGCTGCAAATCCTTCCTCTTTTCTGTTGGAATTCTAGCCCAAGCCCTTGAGCCAAAAATCCTGAAATGGGTCACATCTGGCTTGTGCCCACTCCATGCTTCGAAAGGAGTCATACCATAAAGATGTTTATGAGGAACCCTATCCTGAATATAGGCTGCAAATTTTATATCTTTGGCCCAAAACTTTGGTGGCAAAGTCTTAGCCTCCATCATGCAGGTTGCCATCTCTTTCAGTGATCTGTTCTTCCTCTCAGCAACACCATTTTGCTGTGGTGTGTAAGGGATAGAATGTTGCATATAAATACCTACATCTACACAATATTGAATGAACACAGACTTGACATATTCACCACCATTGTCATATTTGAGGACCTTGATTTTCCTCCCAGACTGGTTTTCAACCAAAGCCTTGAAGACTTTGAAGAGGCCAAAAACTTGAGACTTGTGTTTCAGGAAGTAAACCCAGCAATACCTAGAAAAGTCATCTATGAATGTCAATGCATATTTGGCCTGACTCATTGAAATATGAGGAAATGGGCCAGCAACATCACTGTGGATCAACTCAAGAGGTGCAAAGGTTCTCTCATGACTAGCTTTCTCAAATTTATGCTCTGGGTGTTTTCCTAAGATGCAACCTTGACAGACTCCTTTGGAAAACTTAATCTTTGGTAACCCTATGACCATTTCTTTTTCACTAAGATCAGAAAGATACTTATAGTTAAGGTGGCCAAATATTTCATGCCAAAGCTTGCTTGCCTCATTAGCATGAATCAGAAGAGCAGAGGGGTTTGAGTAGGGTAGGAAGTGTGAGAACATGTATACCTTCAAAGTGTGATTTACAAATCCTTTTGCAATGAATAAACCACTTGAGATATCTTTGATCTCAACTTCATTAGGGGAGAATATGACCTTCCTTGGAGACCCTGTGTGGGTCATCTGATACATTGATAAGAGGTTAGAGGCAAGACCTGGAATATACAATACATTGTTGAACTTACCATGGTCAAGATCAATCCTCCCTTTGCCCAAACTTTCAGTGAGAGAGTCATCTCCCAGTACTATTGGTGGACCTTTTGAAATGTCAAGTGAGGTGAATGCCTCCTTGGTTGAAACCATCTGTCTTGAAGCTCTAGAATCAATGATGAAACTAGGTGAGCTTGTTGTGCTAGCAACCAATGCATGAACTCTCTCTCTATCTTCTGAATTTGATCCTCCTTCCTTCTTCTTTGAGCTATCAGGAAGGGAGATGTCATTCTTCTCCAGGAGTTGGGTCAGCATGTCAATTCGGTTCTTCATGCAGGAGCTTTCAGGATGATTGCCCTTACTGCAGTATGCAGACTTGCTCATTTCTCCTTTGTTCTTCTTCTTCTAGAAGTTCTTGTTGGAACCTTGGGGCTCCTCTAGAGACTTATTCTTGTCTCTCTTTTGCTCAGGTGGCTTCTTAGCTTTCTTCTTGCCTTTTGAATCCACCCTCGAATCTCCAGCAACCAAAGCTTGGTCTTTGGAAGGCTTGATGGTGCCCATCATCACCAATTTATCTTGTTCTTGTGTGAGAGATTCCATGAAATCTACAAGGCTAGGCATTTTCCAGGCTCGAGCTGTCAACTTTGTGGCATGGAAGGTTAAGACAAACACTGAATAGTCAGGTCCAAGCTTCAAGAGTATGGCCAAAACTAGTTGCTCCTTCTTCTTTTCGATTCCACATTGTTTTAGCTGCAAAACAAGGGCTTTGAACTTGGAAAAGTAGAGTTGCAGGGATTCAAAGCTGTTGGGACTCAGGGAGATCAATTCATTCTCAATTTGATGTCCCCTCATCTCATCTGTATTACCAAAAATATCAACAAGCTTCTCCCATACTTCATTTGGTTATGTTAATCCATCAAGATGGAAAATGAGGTCTCTGGATATGCTCAGACACAGGAGACCATAGGCCTCATCCCTCAGATACGATTTTTACCCATGGGTCAAAATATCCAAAACCTCATTAAATGCACTGGAAAAGAAAATTCCGACCATATGAATGATGAGAATGCTTTTATCTCCTACCTGGGATAAACGGATCGAAAATAAGACGGGTAACGGTTCTAGAATCTTCACCAGAAGTCTGAACAAAATTTCTCTAAGTAGCTCTCCAACCTTGGTAAATAGTAAAATGAAATTTGTTTACTATTCCTTTGACTTTTATATGAGATATTTTAGGGTTTTATGGCATTATTTTAGTATTTTTAATTATTTCATTAAAAAATCCCTTTTCTATAGTCATGAAAAGTCAATTTTAATATTGTTTGGAAAGATAATAGTTTTTAAATAAGTCTTTGCAGGGATGGAAATAAAATAGTATTGACTATGGGTAAGTTTGTTTTTGACTTTTTCATACTTCCATAAAATGGAAAAAGTCATCGAGCGCTAACTTCGACATTTTGGTCGTGCTCTTTAAAACCTAGTACCAAAGTTTTGAGCCATTTTCACTTCTTTTCAGGCTCGTTAAACCCACTCATCGTGAAAAGAAACCCTAATGGAGTCTTCTTTAAACTCTTTTTGGAATCCTTAAATGTTAAAATATTGTCGAGTGAACTTGTCTTCTTAACGCTCGTAAAATTACTAGAAGAGTCATCTTTTCGACGGTAGTTTACCCCTTTTCGGTTCAGATTGACTAGTTACGAAAAAGGAGTGCTCCAACCAATCATGACTGGAAGAGTTGTATGAGGCATTATTTTATACTTTTTTGGGTCCTAGAGATTAAATTGTATGAAAAATGACCCTTCGGAGTCTTCTTCCGTTTTCATTCAGACTCTCTAAACATGAACGATGTCAAGTTAACTTTCAATGGACTCGTTAAACTAAACACTAAGAGACCCTCTTTTGGGAATGAACCCCTCCTTTCTTAGGTTCGTAAAATATATGAGAATGGACTTATCTCAGGATGAGCTACAATGAGTGTTTTTTACCCTCTTTGGACTCGTAAAAATGAAAAGAGGAACTCATCAATCATGATGGGGAAATTAAGGGAAGGGAACTATTTCATTTTGCAAATAAATGGAAATTACTAGTCACCTTTGAACATGGAACTTGTACGCATTTCATTCAGTCAATTGGATATTCAACTTGCTTCCAAATAGATCCACTTTCATGAGTCATGTCACTCCTTTGAATTTTTCAAATAATGCATCGTTTACCGTCGCATTATGTCTTGGTATCCGTCTGGTCTAAGTTAATGCTGCTAAGTCTTTGGTCTTGCCGCCCGATGTTCAAAGGAAAATTGAAAGTATATATCTGCAATTAAAACAACCTTTGTGTCAATACCTTTTGAGTCAGTCCTATGGTTACATTGTACTCAAAATTACAGAACTTTGTTTCGATTTTCATGTCATCTATGTGGGATTCATCACGGCCCTCTGTTGATGATATTATTCCTGTCAACATCATCTCATCATCCAGGAATTAGTCTTAGAAACAAAAGATAGTACCTTGAGATCTGTATACATCAATGATAGATTCTCTCTCTCTCGACATAGGTTCACATCATTGACCTTCGATCAAAATATTCAACTAAGTGTTTGACATCAAATCATCTATTCACAATTAGGAGATTGTACTAGGGTACCTTGGGAATCATTGACATCAATGGTGATCCCCCTCGCACTTGTTAATGGTTCTCATCATTGACTGATAATCAAGTGTTTTCTTCCATGTTCAAAATCAATACATTGTAATCAAATGGATAGAATTGTACTTTGTGGAAGACAAGACGAAGACCCTAGGTACTTGTTAAGTGCTCATTGCTTTCCCCAGGTTGCGACGGAGTATTTTGTATAAGTCCTAGAATGGATCCACATTTGTATGGTCATGTGTGTGCTCAAATTTGTGTCCATTTGACATAGATCTATTTTGTATGTTTGGTAGCTATGTCCAAGTTTTATTCTTCTTCACATGGATCCATGCTATATTCTAGTAGCCATGTTTATTCATTTCCCTCATGAATCTTCCTTGTATTGGTCTGCAACCATGATGAGGAATCATTTGGATATGAGTCAAAAGTATTGATGTATTGCAGAATCCCGGTTGATGATGACCTCCGATCAAGTGATTTATTTCCTCAAAGTGATAAGTTTCTCTTTCAAATCTCTCGCCTATCGTATCCCTCTAGCCTCATTATTTAGGGGGGATTCTGTTACACATAAATATCATCACCATCATGTGTTGAGGCCTAAAACATCAGAATTTTCCCTCAAATTACCAAACTATGAAGTTGGACATTGGCCCAGACTCCTATTTTTCATATTTGAGTCTAGCACTGCCATTTCCCTTAATTCAAAAGGCGTTAACCTCTTCAGTAAAACCCATTTTCTCTTGACAATAAGCGGTGCCACCACCTATGCCCCTTTATCAAAGAGTGGTTCCACCCTGTTAACGCTCTTTTTGCATGGAAGAAAAGCGGTGCTCAAGTTAAAAAGATAAAAAGAGAATATTCACAAAGATTATCGAAGAAAGAATTCATGGCACCATCATCACTACTCCTCTATACCACCTGGAATCAAGATCACTGCTAGTAGGATCTCCCTTCCACCTCACCCACCATTTTCTCAACCATCCCTGTCCTCCTAAGGCCTATAAAACCTAGCTCATACACCATGGTTGAAAGGGAGAAAGGTTATGTTACTGCATTAAGGTTTTGGCCAAATCTAGGGTCAGCATAAAAGGAGCAAGTTGGAGCTTTTGAGAACAAGGCATGGCATATGAAGGAGCATCACAAAACTAAGGCAATGGTTGTAAGATTTATTCTTCATTTTTAATGCAAATTTGGTTTCTTTCCCATAAAATGTATTATGTTGCAATCATTCATTTTACAATTAGATTCCTTAGTCACTAATATAGAACCATTGACTATGTTCTGGTACCTTTGATCTTACTTGTTTGTTTGATATGTTTGTGCAGGTACATCCATGGAGATTCATCACCATAGGAGACAACTACATCACACTAAAAAATAGCCAAAGGATTCATTCCAGATATCTACAAGCTCTAAGGGAAGTCTTCTATATCTGTCATCACTCATTTGTTCTAGATTTGAACCATTCTGGTCTAGAGGAACAACTCTTTTTAGTAAGAGGTGCATTTTCCTAGCAACATGTACATCGGGAAGTGTGCATAAAGCCAAATTCTTTTGCAGTTTTCCTCATAGAGTTCTGAATATCTTTACTCTTGGCCTTCCATATGCCTTGAGAATTCTCAGACTCGGCCCTTCATTTCCTATTTGGAGTGCTATATATTGAGCCTCTTGGATACATTGAAGGAGCAGAAAATTGAGAGAAAGGAAACTATAGTCCATTGTTGCCTCACTTGTTATGATTGAGTTTGCATCCCTTTGTCCCTTTGGAGCACATAGTGTTTCTCTTCCCAAGATTTCCTTTTCTTTGTGAGCTTTCCATTGAGAGATGGAGGATTGAAGTGGTGGAGTCCTAGGTGGAGGAATCAGTTTCTTGGGTTTGAAGAAGTACCGGTTTAGGTTGTCACTATTGCATCTCTATTTTTATAAATAGAAATATCCATTTCATGTCCAATACATGTGAATAAATATGAATATTGTATCCATGGATGTATTTATTTTCTTATACATGATTGATTATATATGCTAGAGTAGGCCTAACACTTGAATATATATCATGATTTTCTTGTTTGTTGTTGTTGAGAGCGAATTACTAATACAAGCGTGATTGGAAAAGATCATGGGGATCTACATAAACCATCCAAAATAAGGTATGATTCATATCCCTTAGGGTTAGATGTCTTTATTTCTATTGCATATTGGAAAGGATTTATTTATGGTGTCATATTTCAGTCTATTGTGGTACACCCCAAACCATAGGAAGTTTCTCTCCATAACAGTTCACCCCTTCGTTCCATTATTTTCTCACCCAATTTTTATTTTTACTCTCAAGTTGAGCTCTGCAATTTCATGCAATAAATATACCACTACAACAGTCCCTCCTTGGATCAACTTCACCCATAAGTATCTTGTCTCAGCTAGTGCAATATTTGATGATCATACGCCATTCATAACCATACTGCTAGTCATAAACTCTAGTAAGATGGTAATTGTGAATCAAAGATTCTATAAGTTCATTCCAGTAAGAACCCATAAGAAATAGTTGTAGCTAGTCTCCTAGCAGTTTCTATTAGGTCATAGCCAACCAGTAATTTCTGATTTTCATAGCCAGTGGTCACAGATGCTGATATCCAGTTGTCATAGCAAGAGTCAGCATTCATAGTCATTCATATCCATATAGACATACCCAAGATAGATACCCCTGGTTCTCATACCCGAGAGAGGATAAATCCCCCATCGCAGTTAGTGAATCAATTGGTTAATAGAGCGAGACGAATTTATTCCTATTTATTGCAAGGGTTTTTTTTTCCAAGTTTTCATGTATGTGATTTTTGTTAATCAAGCACCGATCCTTACAAACCACCTACAGAGACTCCTATATATGGTGTTGTTGGTACAATCCAACCTTCATCCATAACCAATCTTGCTAAACCATAGAGTGCTTCAAATACAACTTCTTCTACTCCTATGGTTTCCATTGAGGTGAATGTTATTCAGTCTTCACAAACACCCAACAATAAAAAGAAAGGAAAATGTAAGAATAAGAAACCTGGAAACCAGTAGGAGAGTACCAAAAAGTTGACTCCAGAGAATGACACCAAACCTAAATGGAATAATAAGTATCCTTGTTTGTTGTGTGGAGATGATCACTTCAATAAGGATTGTTGTGAAGAGATCAATAAATTTTTGAAAATTAACCCCACACTAGCATTGTTAACCGACCCATTTTTGTCTCAGCAACAATTGATTAACCATACATATTTGGATGGTCATTCATCTTCTACTCAAGACATCCGAATGATGTCTATCAAAACACTTCCGTTGACTACTAGAAGTCAGACATATGATAAAAAACCTGAGAAGAAAGATGAGGCTGCTTCTCTTGAGGAGACTCCTCTCGTCAACCCTTCTCCTCCACCTCTTTTTAATAGTCCTCTCACTATTGAGAAACCTAGTTTTGACATAATATTGCGTCTTCCTAAGAGTACAATCCGTAAAAACGTTTTCAATCCTATTGCTCAAGATGCTCAAGTTTACAATGTTGTTGAATATTTAGCTCAAGCACCTTGCATTATGTCCATGTTGGAGGTAATCCAAAGTTGTCACGCACAATGGAAGAATTTGTTGTTATCCCTAGGGGCCTTTGATCCTGAGAATTCAACCATGATCACTTTTAATGTGGAGAATTATAAATTGAGGCTATCCCATCAACTTGCTTTTCAAATTACTACTAGAGTGGTGGGTAGGAAGGTCCATCAGACTGTATTTGATGAAGTATCTTCCACCTCGGTCATATCAATGTCTTTCTTGAGAGACATTGGTTCTCCTAACTTGAATAAGTCACCAACCACCTTAAAATATTTCGATGGACGATGTTTTTAACCTCATGGTCTACTACCGGCGTTATCCATCAAGTTGGGGGGTAAAACCGTTTCTATCCAGGTAGAAGTGGTCGATGCTCCTTTATATTACAATGTGTTATTAGGAAGGAATTGGTTCTATGCTATAATGGTCGTTGCATCGTCATTTTTCCACAGACTCCAATAACCACATCAAGGAAAAATTGTGACCATATATCAACTCGATTATTGTTCACCCAATATTATTGCTTCCACATCAAACAATGTTCTGATGTTAGGGAATTCACCTCCTCCCTATCAGTCTATAGGGGTTGTACTTTTGAAATATTCATCATTCATGGGACTCTTTCGATCCAATGCTTTCCCTTCTAGTCTAGAAATTTCCATGATAAACATGACATCATCCACAACCAGGGGCATGTCTAAATAGAAAGGGATTGTTGAATCTCCTTCTCTGAGTCCACACGAAGGCTTGTATGATTCCATTTAATATGTTTCTAATGCTTACATAGATGATCATCATTTGGTAGAATCATATCCTTACCATGTGCTATATTGGCTAGATTCCCCTCTCCTGAATTTAGACTATCTCTCACAAACTTTTCCATGGGACGATTCTATTATGGAAGTTATGATTCTAGATGAAACCTTATGGTAATATTTTCATCATCGATCTTCATTTCTTCCTAATTTCATTTTGGTAGATTCCGATTTTGTTACTTTGATTAGTTATGATATTGTAGAGTATCCACAAACGCTTGTATTATTGCAAGGTGTTGATTATGAAGGTAATTTATGTAACATTACCAAATGATTCACCTCGACATATCAGTGAAGGCAGGTGTTCACAAATATATTCACATAGGCTACAATTGTTCACCAACAGAAATTGAGGAATACCAAGCTCTTTTTAAGGAATTTTGTGATGTTTTTCCTAGACTTATGAAGAAATTCCTGGGATTGATCCATCTATTATCATACATGAGATCAAGAACTACCCGACGACAAGACCTATTAGGAAAAATATTCTCCAAGTACACCCAAGGAAAGCTACAGCTATTAAAGCTGAGGTTGAAAAGATTTTAAAATATGGTTTTATCTACCTCGTGCCTTTAACTGAGTGGGTATCTAATATTGTTCCTATCACCAATAAATAGGGCACTATTAGGGTGTGTATAAGTTTTTAGGAATTAAACAAAACTTGTCCAAAGGACAAATTTCCTACTCCTCACATCGATCAGATCATCAACAACTATGCTGGAAGTGTCATTTTTTCTTTTATGGATGGATTTTCCAGCTATAATCAGATTGAGAAATTTCCTACCAACCAGCATAAAACGACATTCATTTTCCTGTGGGGAACCTTCTCTTATCGTAATTTACCTTTTGAATTGAAGAATTTTAGAGAAACTTTGCAATGATACATGTATTATTATTTTCATGATATAAAAAAAATAATGGAACCATATCTGGATGACCTACCTGCTCCTTCACAGTAGTGGGAAGATCATTCAGGGAATTTTAGACACATTTTTCTTCGATGTTTCCATTACCATATTTGGCTCAATCCACACAAGTGTGTTTTTTGTGTTGATAACAGACGGCTTCTTGGTTTCGTTGTTTCCAAGGATGGGATTCAAATTTATCCCTTAAAAATTGGTGTTATCGTGGCCTTACCACCTCTAACAAACATTACTGAACTCCAAAGTTTGCAAGGGAATAAAAACTTTCTTCATCGTTTCATATGCAATTTTGTAGAGAAAATGCATGACTACATGTGTCTCTTGAAAAAGAACACTCCCTTTCTTTGGGATGATCAGGCTCAAATAAATTTTGATAATTTGAAACATGCTATAGCACACTCACCTATGTTGCACCCCCAAAATTATTCAAAATATTTTATGCTTTACATTGTCACCTCCACTACTACCATTGGCATGGTTCTAGAGTAGGAAAATTCCAACGACCAATAACATGTGATCTATTATTTTAGTAAGAGTCTCCTTGACTCGGAAACCCGCTATTCACATGTGGAGAAGCTATATTTGGATACAGTCATCATTTTGCAATGTTTTTGTCATTACATATTACTTCAAACCACTATTGTGCTCACAGATCAAAACCCTATGTACTGTATTCTTACCTATCAAGTACTAGGGGTAAAATATTCTTGTTGGATTGTTATCCTACAAGAATTTGATCTCGAATTCACTAATACCACTTCTAAGAAGTCCTTGGTCTTTGCGAAGTTTATGTGTGACCTTCCCCATGCTCTGACGAAAACTCATCCCAATGATTCATTTCCAGGTAAATTCTTGTTCATGATAAGTACGAACGATATGTGGTATGGAGATTTGATCATATATCTACAGACCCAAATATTTCATCCCAATCTATCTCATGACGATCATCGATGCATTCTTCACCACGCTAAGTACTATCTCATTCTCAATGATACCCTAGATAGGTGTGGTATTGACTCTATTCTTCAATGATGTCTTACTCATGACGAGGATGAACAAGTCATGAATGAATTCAATTCTAGAGCATGTGGTGGTCATCTTTCTGGGATGGGTGCAACTCAGAAAATGCTTCATGCTGGGTAGTTTTGGCCCTCGATCTTTAAATATTGTCATGAAGCGGTTAAAAAATGTCCACCCTGTCATCTTTTCTATTGTAAAAAGCACACCCACCCTACTTCGTTACACCCCATCATTTTCGTTGGCCCTTTTTCCAAATGGTGGATTGACTTTATGCATTATAAGCCTACCTCAACTGGGGGGCATGGTTACATTATTGTAGTTGTGGATTATTTCATGAAATGGGTTGAGGCAATGCCTACATATGCAAAGGATGGTAATACTATCACCCTCTTATTATTTAATCACATCATAGCTAGGTTTGGATTTTCACATGCCATAGTAACTTATCATGGATCTCATTTCTGTAATCAGATGATGGCTGAGCTGAGTGCCAAGTTGGGTTTTCATCATGAAAACTCAGCCCCTTACTAGCCACAAGCTAATGGCCAGGTTGAAGCCACTAACAAGGTCTTGACAACTATGCTTCGTAGGATGGTTGGAGATCATAAATACAATTGGAATTTAACTCTTTTTTTCACACTTTGGGATTACAGAACTTGATTTAAAACAAAAACTAGTTTTACTCCTTTTCAATTAGTCTACGAAATAGAATTGTTGGGTGTTATAATGTCTGAATTAATTCACCTAATATTAAATTATTGACCGAGGTTGGTAAACTTAGACTTGACACAAAGTATATGCGAAGGTAGAGGGGTTCCTAGGGTGTCATGGAAATATTTTAACAAAGAAAATATTGAAAGATATTTCAAAATGAAAAATCGAGTCAAACTCCTATAAATTCAACTATGAAGGTCGTTAAACCAAAACAGAGTATTAGATTAGATCAATATCAAACTATACTACTCTAATCTATGGATAATTACTGAAAGATAAAGATATAAACAATACTATTCTACTCTTTATAGTAAAACCTATTAATTAACTATTCTACTTCTTAACAATTTTAGAAACTAACTATACAAGGAAGGATTATATTAGAAACCAACTATACATGCAATTAACAAATGTACATAAGGATTCAAACTAAACTATCTAATTCCACTCTCCTTGATTGTTCTATGGATATGCATTCACTGTGATTGGAACTGGATAAGGAGTAGTGTCAAAATGGATTTCAAAAGAAGTAAAGAAACTAAATGGAATCAAATCTAACTTAACCTTTACAATTATGTGAAAACTAAGGAATGCCCAATTACAGGTGATAGTAAACATGATGATCTATTCCATAAGGAAATGATTCTTAAAAAATATATTATGAACAACTAATCTATTAAGAGACAAGATTCTTTTTAAAGATTACTTTCATAAATAACCAATTCTTGCATGAAACAAATGTAAAGAAAATCTAGCTTATAAACAAGTAAAAGACCTTAATGAAAGAAGCAAGTAGAAAACTTGATAAAGATAACTTTAATAGGAAGCAAGTAGAAAACTTAATAAAGAAGACTTAATTAGGAAATCAAGTAGAAAAATTAATAACGAAGACTTAATAAGAAGCAAGTAGAAAACGTAATAAAGAAAACTTTAAAATCCTATTCTACAAATCTCTTTGGCAACCACACAGTGAGAGGAACAGGTCCTACTGCTATGATCAATTTACACGGTGCTAATATAGTTCGCTAGAAATTAACACATATAACCCTAAATTCCATTTATAAAGAGATAAATCAAACCAAACCAATGATATATTTACAAAACATTACAACAATATTGAAGAAGAAAATCAGAAACCAAAAGAAACAGAATCACAAAGCATAACTCAAAACATATTCAAGGTGAAAGGAGGTAAAAGATCGGAATAAAACTTAATAAATACTTTAAAAAATATAACATATAGTCCTAATGATAAACATAACCATTATATAACTACCATAGTCAAAACATATTCCAAAATTTAAAGAAAACAGAGCTTTAAACAGGCTTAAAATGAATTAAAAACACTAAACGTTGAACGACGTGTTGGATAAAAAAATTGGAATATAGGTATGAATGATAGACTAAACAGGCTGTCTGAATGACAATATGTATAGAGAAAATAGTATAAAATGGCCTAAATGATCTAATTATCAGTTGATCTTGTGCACATGAAAAAAAAATGCATAAAGATAGTAAGTAAACCTACTTAGTGATCGAATTCAACAGCAAAATAACTTAAGCTAATTCATAATTAGAAGGAAATTATTATCTATTGCATTGTTAAACAGACTGAAATATAACCAAATGAATTTATGGAAAAACAAAAGATGAACAAAACTGAACCTATTGTAACTTGATCCTAATATATCAAAGTAATCTACCCTATGTACTTGTCAACATAATACTGAACAGTAAGCTGAAAAGACTGGAAAGGAAATGGAAAGCAAACCAAGTGTGCAACCTGTCACTTTTAATCTATGAAATAAGAACTAGATTATTGACACAACATTATAATAAACACACACTACAGAAAACAATGAAATGAATGATTACAGTAATTCAATTGCATAAACAAACTGGAAAGGAAACTATACTAATTGAAGGGAAAGGGATGACGAAAATACACACAAGAATGAAAACCACTAGTTGATGAGGAGCCCTCTCAGCAATCAAGGTGACTCTTCCTAAACACTTACATAAACAAGATCATATACACAATGGGAATATAACTTCTATTAAAAATGTGGAACAGTATTACGGAGTCTCTCTTTGAAATTGACTAACAGAATGTAAAACTAGCTAACTACACTTTCGTTTGGAGGCGAATATATATAGTGTTTACATGGATGAGCGGGTCAACCCTTTTAGTGGTTGACCACTCCTAAAATAGTCAACCATTATTACAAACAAACAGCCATAATCCAATGCACCGTCCTCCTCCTTCTTCCTCACGCGGTGGTTCTCCCTTGCATGTGTTGTAGCGCGAGGATTCCCTTTGACGTGGACTGGTGTCATGGTGTCGAGCAGAGGAGGAAATATAATGATTCTTCTAGAACGAAGGTTGTTCTAGAATCCAGATGCATGGACACATAACTATTGCAGTCCGTTCTATCCTTTAACACTTGGGAATCTACCAACGAACATTGCACAATTTGATCGGTGAGCTGGATGATAAGTTGGATGCATTCTACGCATATCTAGCATGATGCATGTCCAGCTGTTGGCTCATCCAAAAGATAATAACCTGCAAAAAAATTCATACATATATCAAATGTGCTCCCAAAAAATATCAATTTTAATCAATAAAATCGTGAAATAATAATAATAAACCAGAATTTCAATAAATCCAAATATATTCATACATGAGGTTGAATGATAAGATATATGATAGAAATTTGTCAAAAGATGAAAAAATGGATGTCAACAAGTGTAATTTACTAGCCAAAAATGGTGACAAAACTAAGATCAACCTTCCCCCAAACTAGATAAATTCCAGGTCCCACTGGGCAAAACATAGAGGAGTTAGGAAGAAGGTTGAGCTACGCTAGCAGCTGCCGTCGAATTAGAAGATGAAAAATAGGATTTAAACTTCAAATTATTAGCCTAAGATTGTAAAATAGAATGCCTCTCCTATTGATACTTATGTGATGAATTGATAGCCTTGTTAAGGTCTTCGACAACTTTAACTTGTAGACACAAATCCTTACTCTCTTGTCGCAGTTCTACAATTAACTTGGCATATTCCTCATTCTGCCTTCTTGACCAGCCAACTCCTGATTTAATTGATCTACTGTTAGCTGGTGAGGAGTGGATAGTTCCATGGGTTTCTTGGTTTCTGGAGGCGTATTTATTTCATCGTATGATATATCAAGGTAAATGGAAGGAACTTGTTTTTCAGGACTCGTGTCCTGGGCATATGCAGGGACATCTCACAAGCAACATATTTAATTAATTCGGCTGAGACACTAGCCAATGTATACAGAGCTAAGTCTGGGTTAGTTTTATCTACTTCAGCCATACTGTCTAGATGACCAGTCTGAATATCAGGCTGATTCATGATCTGGATGCTAGGCTGAACTATGGATTGGACAAACTTTTCCTTCTGGTCTCTAGTGCGAGGTTGCGGTAAGGGTACAAAATTAGTAGATACAGGGTTAATAGGGGTAGAATGGGCAGATGGACTCACCTCTGATGTGTCTTCATTGAGATGGACAACATTGGGGCTTTTATTCTCTAAGGATGGGGTTTTACTGGATTCACGATTATGGAGATGCCGAGGGCGTTTTCTAATGTTGAGATGGGGATTCAAAACTTTAAACACAAAAGTATCCCAAGTCTGATTCCACTCTTTAAGATGAATTAAGATCAAGAGATTAATTATACTATGGTGATATAAACTACCTTTACAGTTAATGGTATTTTTCCTAACCTGGCTCGACATTTTCTCCAGGATTCTAAGGAAACAAAAAGGAAAATTGAGAAACTTCTGATCAACAAAATGTGCTAGAAAATGAATATGGCAAGCTTTGAATACACTAAACTTACCCTTGCAAGTGATAAGGTGGATGATGACAGTCAAAGGGTTGATGTATTCTAGCTTAATCTAGTTTCGGTGGAATCCCTTGATGCCTACAACATGTCGGTATTCTGGTTTAAGAGCGAAGTTGTGGGACACCCACGAAAGAAACTAGTGCTTATGCCATCGAGTGCCCTCTCTTGGTAGCTTAGTCGCAAGGGCGATAGACTCCTCAGTGGACGGAAAGGTGAGATGACCAACCTTGGCCATCCTCCCATCAAAACCCATCATGAAAAGAAGCAAAAAAATTTCATCATATCCTTGCAGCAGGTGAAGAAATGGGTTCTACCCAGCCCAGAAAAAATATCTCTAGACACTCTCTAAATTCTAGTATCTTAAACAAATCTTGATAGATCTTGGGTTCAAAGCAATTCTGCATTGTTTATACAGAGGAAAGGATGCAAAGCTCGCAGAGAGTAAAGGGAGATAATGACTAAAATGGTTCTTCAAGGATGATAGTAGGTGAGGGTGACAAAATAGAAAGAAAATCACAAGAGAGTGGTTTAAAACATGCTCCATTCAATCGATCAAATGATCACGCCAAGACTCAGCACGTTTAGGCAATCGTGCCATTATGACAAATATTGAGTTGTGTGCCATCAAAGGACACATGTTTTAATGAGCTTATAAGGTTTCGATATGGTTTTATTTTGGACAGGTTGAACATATTAATCAATATGATTTCATAAACTGCATTCACACCCATAATAACTTAAGTTAACACGAGGATCGATCACTTGATGGTTTATACATTGAAGAGGATAAGAGGGTAAGTGTGATGACAATATAATGATGATTGAAAAGTTCCTAAAGTCATATCACATCCATATGGGGGGTTTAAGCTAGATCATATTATGTCAAAAATTGTACAAAATCATAGGTCGAAATTAGTCATAATGCTCTTAAAAGCACGTAGATGTGACTTCGTAATCATAGGTATAGCTCAGCTAATTTAACTTTTTTCCTAAAAACAAAATTAGGCTAAAACTATAACACACTTAACCATTAGTGCTATAATATCACAGTTTTTATTCAGATCGTCATCTGGCATTTCATTCAGACCAGCATTCGACCCTTCATATGGTCCTGCATATGATCCTTCATATAGGTTTTTTCTGTAAAAACATGCTTTGCTGGATCGGATTGCTGCTAATTATCCTAAAAACATTTGTCATTTGTCAGAGATAAATGAATCTTTATATAAATAGTCAGAAAAATAAAGACAGTATAATCTTCACAACATAATCTTCCTCCCCCAAACCAAAGATATGGCGTGTCCTCAAGCCATGCACGAAAAACTAAGTAATTTCAAATTAGTTTAATACGAAGTTCTATCATGTTGTTATCATTTTTACAAGAAAAAGAAAAACTAACTAGTAAAATGGAAATGATTCAGATATGTACATTTATCATAAACAACAGTGCTTAGAAAGATCAGGTGAATAACGACAGCATAATTGAAAAAAATGCCATATGAAAAACTAGTCATCCATGCCGCATTGTAAGGAATTCTTGTCATCTCAAGAATATTTTTTAGTTTACCCTAGATTTTGTGATATTCTATAGCTATGGGTCCCATTTCTAGGATAATCATATCCTAGGTATTGGTTGAATTAGATGGCCAGATCCAAGTCCAACTTACATCCATTCTCTAATGACATCATAAGCAATTGACCTACATATGTATTTATATATATTATGGTTTCTTTACAAATATATTATCATTTTTCTGAACCATGTGCATAGTGGTGCATTAACCAGATCTCTTTTACCTGATGTTGCCCCGCTGCCAGTAGGCCTATTCAGTACCCCGACGGGTTTACTTGCATTTATCGAGCTTCCTTGTTTTCAGATGTTACTTTAATATTGAACCGCTGCCAGCAGGCCTGTTCAGTACCTCGACGGGTTTAATTCGTATAATGATTTTGAGTATATGGAAGTCACTTGGTACTAGCGCGTGCTAAGCCTACTAAACACATAATTCAAATTTAGAACAAAGTTCATAAGTAATTTTTATAATGGACTTAATTATGGATCATGTCAAAAGAGAATAAATTAAAGTTGTTCTTTGACCTTTCCGTCTATCTTCTTCATAAAAGGTTAGTAATGTTCCCCACTACCAGAAATTTCACTTACTTTCGAGTTACCACAAAAATGCTTAAGAGACCAGTTTTTATGACAGGTATAGGATGAATTAGTAGTCCATAGGTGTAAGATGAGAATCTGAAGAACATGATAATTAGAGTAAGTCTTTCAAGCAATTGTTTTATTAAATCAGAAATGTACATGTATGAATAAAATACCATATATCAAAGCATAACAAATCATAGAATAAATGGTTAAGGATGATATACAAAGAATTATTTAATTGCACTATAAACTTCAATTTTGATAGTAACCAGAAAGAAAGAGTTAAGATATATTATGAGTCTTTTAAAGCACTTCCCTTTTCAAATAATAGACTATGAGTTGCTTATAGAGATAAAGTATTTGTAGTCAAACTGCAACACCACTTGTTTGATGATTTGTATTTATTCATAACAAAGCATCTATAAAATTCATAATAATGAGAAAAATGAAAAAGACTCTTTCTACTTTAATTTGACAAAACTACAACAAATGATCATGGGAATGAAACTTCTATATAAATGCAATTAATTTTTTAGAAATGACTCTTACTTATTCAGGTGAACACAAACATATTTACATATATAAAAGTATTAATGACAACCAAAATAACTTTAAGGATCATGAGGAGAAGGAATAATTTCCTCTTCAACCAATTCCATCTCCTTTTGTTGCAAGACATTTTGTACGAAATCCTGTTTAGATATTGGTTGATGGTAAAGTCTAAGTCTGTTTCCATTTACTACAAAGGAAATTTGTGAACCATCAATTGTCTTAATTTCAACTGACCCATTATAGAAATTTGTAACTACTTCATATGGACCCATCCAACGAGTAGTTAGTTTTCCTTTAAAATTTTTGTACTTTGAGCCAAATAGCAATGCCCAATCTCCAGTGTTAAATTGTTTTTGCTTAATAAATTTATCATGTCATTTCTTCATTTATTTTGTATTAATATTGTTCTTTGGATTGCATCCTGTCTAATTTCATCTAACTCATTAATATGTAACACTCCTTGTTTCTGTGCTTCGTCCAAATTCATGCCTAATTGTGTTTCCATGCGAAAGGTCTTAACTTGAAATTCGATAGGTAAAAGGACTTGTTTTCCATACACTAAATCATAGGGGGTATGTCTGGTAGTGTTTCTCCATGTTATCCTATAGGCCCAAAAGGCCTCTAGGAGTCTATCTACCCAATCCTTATGATGTAAGTGAATGGTCTTGGTTAAGATGGCTTCTAATACTTTAATGGTTGATTCTACCTGGCCATGAGCCCAGGGATGAAAAGGTGAGGATTTTCAATGTCGGATGCCATACTTAATGGTGAGTTATTTCATTAACTTATAAGTGAATTGAGAGCCTTGATCTGTGACAATTTCTCTAGGATTACCAAACCGAGTGAATATTTCTTTATATATGACTTCTAATACTGATTTATCTATGGCCCTAAAAAAAGCTTTAGCTTCTACCCACTTGGTAGCGTAGTCTATGCAGACTAGGATATAGTTATTTTTATAAGACATTGGAGAAATTGGTCCTACAAAATCCATAGCCCATTTCTCAAAATGTTCTATCATGACCTGAGGATGTAAGGGAATCTGATCAGAAGACATAGGTCTACCCATTCTTTGGCAACTATCACATCCTTTAACATATTTGGCAGCATCCTTGAAAATGATCGGCCAGTAATAACCAGAGTGAAACACTTTGTATGTCATCCACTTATCAGAAAAATGTCCTCCACATGGTCCATCATGCAATGCATGGAGGATATCTATCATTTCATCCTCCCGTATGCATCGTCTAATAATAAGATCTAGGCCAATACGAAAGAGATCATTATCAACCCAGGAATAGTTAAAGCTCTGAACTATAATGTGACTCTTCTTGGGTGGGGACAAGTGATTTGGTAATTTCCCAGTTGTTAAATAATTAGTAGTGTCTACAAACCAAGGGGTTTATACAGATACAACAAATAGATGTTCATCAAGAAAAGTGTCATCAACGGGTTTAGTACCGTCTTTATGTTGAATACGGGAAAGGAAATCTGTTACTAAATTATCTTTACCAGGTCGGTCAATGATGGTAATGTTAAATTCTTGTAATAAAAGAAGCCACTGAGTCACCCTACCATTGGTAATTGGTTTATTCATTAAAAATATGATGGCAGAGTGATTTGTATGCACAAAAACATTATATCCTGTAATATAATGGCGAAATTTATTAATAGAATAGACTACTTCCAAAAATTCTTTTTCAGTAACAGTGTAATTTAGCTCGGCAAGGGTCAAATTCTTGCTAATTAAATAAATGGCATAAGGTGATTGGCCTTATTTTTGGCCTACGACTCCTCCTATGGTCTTATCAAAAGCATCAGTGGATATATGGAAATGAAGGGACCAGTCGGGACCCCTACGTATTGGAGCCATTGATAATTTATCTTTTAAGACTTCGAAAGCACTTTGACAAGATTCAGCCCATTGGATTTCTACATCCTTTGTAAGCAGCTTAAACATTGGTGCAGCTATTTTAGTTAAATTCTCAATAAAGAAGCGATAATAGCTTGCATGGCCAAGAAATCTTATTACCTCTTTTTGAGTTTTTGGAGAAGGAGGGACAACAATTACTTCCATTTTTGCAGGATCCACCTTGATTCCTTGGGAAGAAACATGATGCCCCAAGACTATTCCTTCTCTTAATAACATTTTACATTTCTCATGACTAAGGGCCAGGTTTGTTTCTTGACATCGAATTAGGACATTCTTAAGTTTATTGAGGGCCTCTTGAAAGGTATTACCATAAGCTGTAAAATCATCCATGTACACCTCCACACAATCATGTATAAGATCAACAAAAGTTCCTAAAACTACATGCTAAAAAGTGGCAGGTGCATTACATAAGCCAAATGGAAAAAATATATACGCGTATGTTCCCCAAGGGCATGTAAAAGTGGTCTTATCTTAATCATCGGGTGCTATTAAAATATGATTATATATACTATACCCATCAAGAAAGGAAAAGTATTGTTTTCCTGACAGGGTATCTAACACTTGATCGATAAATGGCAAAGGAAAATAGTCTTTAAGAGTGGTCTTATTTAGCTCTCTAAAATTAACACAAATATGCCACTTCCCTGTGACTTTCTTCAGGACTACCACTAGAGGAGACACCCATTTACTGTTGGAGATAGGATAGATGAAACCAACATTGAGAAGTTTTTGTAACTCCTCTTTTACTATGTCTTTTAGAGAAGGATTCATCCTCCTCTAAGGATGTCTCACAGGTGGAATGGTTGGATCCATGTAGGTGGAATGGTTGGATCTATGTAGATATGGTGAATACAAGTGTCATGGTGTATACCTTTCATATCAGCGTATTCCCATGCAAATGCTCTAGATTGGATTTTAAGGACCTTAAGAAATTGTCCTTGTTGGTTCTCATTTAACCCTGCATTTATGTGTAAAGCATTTCTAGGGCTAACTTCACAAGGTACAGTATAAGACCATATGTGCTCTTCAATTGAAAAGACACATGGTTTTTCTATGAATGTTGAGAGATCCATATTTTATTGAAACTCATCTCCAAAGATCTAATCGATTTGGGAAAAAGACTACGGAAAATCTATACACGTTGTGGAAGAGACAAACTGGTTTAATACATTCTCAATAGTTTGCTCCTGAAGTTCCCAGGAATAGTCACTAGGAAAGAAGAGATCTTCAATAGTTTCATCCCCAAAGGGGAAATCTAGCCACCACAAAGTTTCAGTTACACGTTGTGCTAGGGGATATAAAATAAGTCTCTATGTAGACAACCCATTCGAAATGGTCAATTCCCCATCCATACATCCTATAAAGGCATTACCGGTGTCTAACCATGGTCTCCATAAGATAATAGGATGTCTTTTAGAAGGATCCTTTGATTCCATGACCATAAATTCGACAGGGTATTCCCATGAAGTTATTGATACAATAATATCATCCAGGACTATAATGGGTCTTACTGTGGTACGGTTTGCTAGTTCTAGGATTGAAGGGGTGGGTCGAAGAAACTGTCGCAACTATAAAACTTCTAAAACTACGGTGGTCATCATATTAATGGAAGATCCTAAATAAATAAGTGTATTTTCCATGGCGGTATTATTTTGTTATCAGGGATTCTCAACCAGTGCAGACACTTCTTGTTCCTCTGCAATGTAAGTCACAATTATAGAACAAAAAGACACAGCAACATATGCTTCCCTTGAATAATCAAATCAACTAACATGAAAGACAATATACCTCAACCTTGGATCCGCTTGTCTTCTTTCCAAAATCCCTTGCGATGGTTTAGTATCTACAAAATATATCACAATACAAACAAAAGGGATGAGAGCATCATGATAAATGACTATTCATATTGGTGATCAAGGTGTCCAATAATACCTAATTACAATCAATACAATCAAATGTAGGAAATGGAAATGTCTTTGTATTAATATATGGATGAGAAATAAGTATAACCAAAATCGACAAGAATGTATACAATCTCCTATGACTATGAAGACCTCTCCAACCATAAGCTAACTCTACTTTGCCTCTGATTCAGACTTCAAACTAGTAGCATAAGGGTGCTTTTCCTGGCCGCCCTCGCTCTCCTCATGAAGGCTTCATTTATAGGCCTAGAACTCAAGAGATGACTTAGAAAAAGGATAGGATGATATCCCTGTAGGTGAGGAAGGAGAATGCCACCTTTCCCGACCATATAGGAACTAACCCCACAGAGGTTTCCACATGGAAGCTTCTAGAAACATATTTTTCTCATTTACTGACCACCGACGCTCTTAGCAAAACTATCAAGAGCGTCGACCTAGGTTTTTTGCCAAAGAAGAGGGAAAATGATGCTTTTTACTCAACTGGGACAGGCATCACCAATGCTCTATGCAAAAAAAAAGAAGGCGTCATCCCTTCTAGGTCTGGGAAAAAAGTGACCAAGGTGACTCAAGCCAAGATTTCTGGGAGATTGAAAGGAAAAGTGAAATTCTCATGGAGGCTGATAAGCAAGGTGATATTTCTAGGTGCAACATAATCCCCCCCAAAGTATGAAGCTAGAAGGAAGAGATAGGTGAAATAGTTTGCAAGTTTTTTGTTTGATACAAAGGAAAAGAGAGATAGACTCATACAGTACTAGTAACTAACTTTATCCAAACGAATCATAGTTGTGGACCAATACACTGTAGATCTATCATGATGATCATCTCATGGATACCAACAACACACTCTAGATCCATGAATAATTGATATGAGAGGTAGGAAATAGCTATGGAACATACAAAGTAGATCCATGTCTCTCAACCTCAAATACGGAACACAGCCACCAAAGATACAATGTCGATCAGTGTCATGACTCTATATGATATCCAAACACAACCTGAGCATAGGAAATGATGATTGTAAAACCTAACCACTCAGGGTCTTCATTCCAATCCTGAAACAATACGAATCTAACCATGTGATTACAATGTCTTGATGTCAAACATTGTAGAAACCACTTGATTATCAGTCAATGATGTAAACTGTTAACAAGTGCGAGGGAAATCACCATTGATTTAAATGATCCCCAAGGTATCCTAGTACATTCTCCCAAGTGTGAATGAATGTTTTGAATTTGAACAATTGACAGAAACTTTCAATCAGAGGTCATTGATCAAAACCTACTGTCGAAAATGAGAAAACCTACCATTGAGGCATGCAGGCTTCAAGGTACTCTTTTAGGTTTCTAGGTCTAATTCCTGGATAATGATTTGAAGTCGAAAAGAATAGAATTTTTCATAGGATGGCCATGATGATTCCCACATCAGTGACATGAAACTAGGAACAAAAGTTGATTTGAAGTAACGGAATTGACTCATACATGACTGAATTTTAAGGACAAGTGAAGTTACTGACGAGTTATTTTTTTGGGAGAGACATCCTTTAAACAATTTGAAGGCACGACACATGACTTGGAAGAATTCACTTAACGAGAATAGAACCAGGTGTAATGCAAGGAATATGAAAAATCATTCTTTGAATTGACTCAAAGGAGTCAAGTGACTCACAAAAGTGGATTGACTCAAAGACAAGATGATAACCCAATTGTTTAGATATGGAAATGCAGACAAGTGCCATGTTCAAAGGTGGACTATATATTACTACCATATAAACAAATGAAAACCATTCCCCTTTCCTTTAATTTCTCCACCTCGAAAGGTGAGTGCCTCTTTTTGTCTTTATGAGTCCAAAGAGGGTATCAAAGACTCGTTAAAGCTCATCAAATGATGACTAGTCCATTCTCATATTTTTCATGAACCTAAGAAAGAAGGGGTTCGTTCCCAAAAGAGGGTCTTTCATCGTTTGATTTTACAAGTCCAATGAAAGTAATCTCATTTTTCATTTCACGTTTAGAGAGTTTGAAATGACTAAGAAGACTCCAAAAGGTCCTTTTTTGTAAATAAGGCTAGTCGGTTCGAAAAAGAGATAACCTACCCCCGACTAGTCGACCATTCTGATTCTTTTACAAATGTGAACACAACAAGTTTGCTTGGCAAACTTTTTGTGTTTTGAGGAGACTGAAAAGAGCTTAAATATAACTCCCGAACTAGGTTCCTTTTTCATAATCCATTTTTAACGAATCTGAAAAAGTGAAAAATTAGACTCGACACCTTTCTACTGGAATTTTAATGAGCATGTAAAAAGTGTAAAATGATGCTCAATACTTTTTCAGTTTTTCTCTAAGCTAGAAAAAGATAAAAATAGCTTCCATCATAGCCATAGCTCAATATTTTCTTGAAAAAACTCAAAAGCACCATTAAAAGTCATTTTTTCAAAAATATAGAAAGTAAAAAATAAAAACCCACTTTTAGTAAAATAATTTGGATTTCAAAACCAAATAAATTATAATGCATTTTTTAAAACTCCAAATATTCTATAAATAGAAAGGGTAGGTAATACATTTTTGTCATTTGTTTTTTACCATTTGGTGAGTTTTGGAAGTTGGATTTGATAGCAAGAGTTTCTCCTGGTGATTTTGCAAGGGTTATTCACCACATTGTTCTTCATTCTCCTTAGAATAAGTAAGCATTTGTTTCTTTCCCCCTCCATGTTCACAAAATGTCATTTTTCTTCTTTTGCATTGTTTAATTCCAAGTTCCTAAAATGTTTTTTTATAGTTTAAAAGGCATGATAGAAGGTAGATTTATCTTTTGCAATGGTAGGGTAGGGGATTAACCATCCCAATATAGGTTTTTGGCCATATTGGAAGGCAATTTTTTTCTTCCCATAGGATCTTTGGCTGTCGGGAAGATCCCTCGACAATGCTCTGTCAAGCTAGGATAGAGGTGTTGTAGGCACTCTATCCACAGCAGACAGGCACCCAATGCTCTAAAAGCCACAGGAAACAATGCCACGGTGCTCTGTGGGTGAAGGCTAGTAGCACCGTAGGAGGAAAAAGAAAGAAAACAAAAACCCTAATCCACCCAAAAACAATTTTTCCATGTTTTTCTTCTTGCTTTGCAATTTGTCATTTCCTTTTGTTTTCTTCCTTTTAGCCATGATATGTTTTCTAATTACAAAATTTGCATGTTATAGGTACATCATGGTGAGTTGGAAGGAAAGGGAACATGAAGTCCCATACAACCAGGCTGTTAATGATCTAGCCACCATTGAGGCTTTACGGAACTACGGGATTCTAAATTATTTTTGGATACCTAGTATGAAAGCACATGTCTAATTACTAGAGTAGATCATGGACATGTGGGATCCTGACCAAGAGAATTTTGTGGTGGGATTCCATATTCTACCCATAGAGGTTGAGGATATTTATTTCCTGACCGGTTTGTCTATGAGGGGAATCCCAGTAGTCTTATCCAGAGCACGAGAAGGAGAAGGTTCCTTGGATGATATTATTAATCAGCATTGCTCACTAGGTACAGAGTCCCAATCAGGGAAGCTACAGATCAAGTCTCTAGTATATCTTCCCTTGAGGATAGTGGTGTATACTATCAGCAAGGTGGCCAGAACTAGGGCTTCCCACCTTACCAGCAGATCACATATGCTATATGCTTTGCAGTGCATGGAGCCCACTTTCTTCAACTGGTGTGAAGGCATGTTGGTGTGTCTGAAGAGCCAATTAAACAAGTGCAAAAGAGGAATGTTGAAGCAATTTGGCTATGGAGAAGTGGTAGTGTCCTTTATCTTACAGCAAGTACCTCACATGATACCACAGGTGACCATTACTAGACTTGACCCTGAGGATCTGAGGATTCTTTCATGGGTTACATCCATGCCTCTCCTTGGAGGTGGAGGGACCAAAGTTAGCTACGGGTCAAGCTTCTTTTGCTGGTTGAGAAACCAGTTACTTATGGTGGAGGATTATGCCTATGAAGGGGTAGACTTTCGTGATTACCCAGAGCTATCTCTACTTGAGGGAGAAGTATGGGATGACCGAGGTAAGAAAATACATTATCCAATTGTTTTTTTAAATTTTGTATTTTATTTCATTTCTATTTTTTGTAGTACTGAGATAAAAATATTTTTATGCAGACATTGGATCTGTCCGTCCAATTGGGATGTCACCTATTGCTAGGTGAGAAGGTACCAAGGATATGATGCTATACCGATCGAAAGCTGAGGAAGAGCTTAGAGATATTGAGGAGAACCTACAACACTTAACTGTGGGTATCCCTAACATGACTATTGACGAGGTACCTAGGCGTTATTAGTGCCATGCTGCAGGTGTCTCTAGATGGTTCTCTAGGATACTCCACAGAGTATCCCAAGCCATTACATGCTACCATGAGCATCCTGAGGATTAGTCTGCCTTGATTTTCATTTTTGTATATGTATTACTGAGAGCTTTGAAGCTTCATATTTTTCCCTATGTATATGTATTATGAACGTTTTATGGTCCTGAATGGCCACTGAAAGCTAGAGATGCTTCAGCCCAAATTTTGTATCTCAATGCTACAGCCTATATATATATAACAAACTCTTATATTTACAGTTGTTGTGTGTGGTAAATGTGATGTGTGAGATGATCATCTATTTATGAATTTACATGTGTTGTTTATGTTTCAAATGGACTTTTAAATATGAGCAATATGCCAATCTAAGACATAGTTAGCGAATCCACCACAGTATTTAGATGTCTTGGAATGTGTTGATACGTAACTTTCTCAAAGGACCTCTATAACAACCTAACTCTTTGGAAAATATGAAAAAGCATGGGATTTCAGATGGTGTAGACTCAATTAAGTTGTTGCACAACTAGCTCAGAGTTTAAGTAAACCCTAATTTCCCTTACATCATTAGCTAGGGCTTCCGTCTACAATCTGATTATGGCTTGATATTCCACCAGATTATTGGTAGAGGGACCTAAAAGAATACCCCTTGAACTCACCAACTCACTCATAGGAGAGTACACTACCCAAGCTGTTGATGCAAGGTTAAGTGTATATTGATGAGCACCATCAGCAAAACCAATGAAGGAAGTCATATGTCCATCAGACAAAAGACATGCATAAGTAGGGTTTTATGAAAAACATATTTTGAATCACACAAAAGACACACTTCTCAAAGCTAAGACACAGAACAAACTATAAACAATATTTACGAAGACCCTATGCTAGATGACCTAGGAGTAGTATCTTTTGAGGTAGAGCCCATTTCAGGGCTCTCCTAAAGGTATCCCATTGTAATCAACCAATTCGTATGACCCTTTCTCTAAAACATGACTAACAATATAGGGCCCATGCCACATAGACTCAGATTTTCCTACCCCCGACTTGTCATGCTTCTGGTCATAGGTCAAGGCCAGATCTCCTTCATTGAAGGAACAAGGTTGGACAGTCCTGTCATATTAAACTTTCATTCTTCGTTTATGTGCCTCATTAGCTAAGGAATCATCGTGTTGAGTTTCATCAAGTTTGTTTAGATACAAGAATCTTTCTTCATCTATAGTGGTGTTGGGTAATAGTTCCATAGCAAGATTTAAAGAAGGGATCTCACACTCTATCGAGAGAACATCTTCCAGCCCGTATACTAATTGGAAAGGTGTAAAACCAGTGGAAGTTTTAATAGTAGTCCTATAGGCCCAGAGTATAGAGAAAAGCTACAAATTCTAGTTTGATTTGGATTTCCCTACCATCTGCTGAAGAATTGTTTTTAATACTTTGTTTATAGCCTCAACCTGGCCATTGACCTAAGGATAATATGGTGTAGAGTTATTGTGACGAACCCTAATTTTACACTAAGCTCTGCCATCATTTTGTTTTGAAAATGTGATCCATGATCGGTCACAATGGCCCTAGGAATTCCAAATCTCACAATTATATGGTTGAATAAGAATAGTGCAGTGGTCTTACCGTCATCCGCATATGTGGGAATTGCCTCAGCCCATTTTTTAAAATAGTCCACAGCCACAATAATGTAGCCATGTCACTCGGTTGAGGTAGGTCTACAGTGTATGAAGTCTATGCCCCATTTTGCAAAGGGGATAACTGCTGCAACGAGATGGACTGGAGCTGGATGTGTGCATTTCTTGGAAGTTAACAATTGAAATGGTGGGCATTTCTTGAATGTTTCAATGCAAACTTTTAAAATAGAAGGCCAAAAATACTTGGCATGCAAGATTTTCTGGGTAGTAGCCAACCCAAATGGATGACCACCACAAGCTCCAGCATGGCAATCATTTAAAATCATCTCAGCCTCCTCATGTGTAAGACAATGTCGTAAGATGGAGTCAACACCATGGCGGTATAGGGTATCATTTAGGATAAGATAAACTTTTGCTTGGTGGTGAATGCGACGTCGTTCATCTCAAAAAGCAGTGGGTTGGTATCGTAAGGTCTGGAGATACAAAATGATATCTACATACCATGGATCAGTCGTACTAATAAGAAACAATGATTCATTGGGAAATGAATCAAAGGGCTCTATCTTCTCTATAGTACGGGGAAGGTCACATATAAGCTCTGTGAAAACAAGATGCTTCTTAGAAGTGCTTTTAGCAAACTCTAACTCAAATTCCTGGAGAATTACAATCCAATGCGAGTATTTTCCCCCAAGCACTTTCCGTGTAAGAACATAGTACATGGGGTTGGAATTTGCATAAATAGTGGTGGTGTGGAGCAAGATATAATGATGAAACTTATGGACCGTGATGACCATGGCCAGAGCGAGTTTCTCCATATGTGAGTATCGAGTTTCAGAGTCCAAAAGACTCTTACTTGCATAATAAATCACATGTTCTTGGTCATGTTCATCTATTTGAACAAGGACCATGCCTATGGTAGAAAAGGATGCAGCCACATACAAGGAATAGTCTTTAGCATAATTAGGTGGTTGCAACATAGGTGCATGGGTAAGTGCATGTTTGAGATTATCAAATGTGCATTGCGCAAAATCATCCCAGATGAAAGGGGTATCTTTCTTGAGCAACCTCATAAAACTGTGTGTCCTTTCTGCATAATTGCAGATGAAACGACATACAAAGTTTGCCTTCCCTTGCAAACTTTGGAGTTCAGTTATGTTCGTGGGAGCAGGTAGGGCTAAGATAGCTTCAATTTTCAAGGGATATATACGGATACCATATTTGGAAACAATAAAGCCAAGAATTCGGCCAACTTCTACACAAAAAACACATTTATGGGGATTTAGACGAATATTAAAATGATGACATCGAAGAAACATAGCTCTCAGATGATCGACATGAATATCCCGCTACTTGGAATAGGCAGGTAGGTTTTCAATATAAGGTTCCACGACATGTTTAATGTCATGAAAAGCATAGGACATGGCACGTTGAAATGTCATGACAGCATTTTTTTAACCAAAAGGTAGTTTACGATAAGCAAAAGTCCCCCAAGGGAAAATAAATGCCGTATTTTTTTGTTCTGACGGGAGAATCTCAACCTGATTATAGCTAGAAAATCCATCCATAAAGGAAAAAATAACGCTTCCAACATAGTTGTCGATGATCTGATCGATATAGGGAGTGGGAAAGTTGTCTTTTGGACAAGCTCGATTCAAATCCCTAAAATTGATACAAACCCTAATAGTTCCCTATTTTTTGTTCATAGGGACTATGTTGGACACCCATTCAGTTAATGGTACGGGGTAAATGAAACCAGCCTTCAGAAGTTTTTCAACTTCTTCTTTAATAGCGGCTACTTTTCTTGGGTGGACCTGTCATAGTTTCTGATGGACTGGCTTGGCATCGGGGTAAGTTTTTATCTCATGAACAATGATAAAGGGATCAATCCCTAGCATTTCTTCATATGTCCATGCGAAGACATCTCGAAACTCCTTTAAAAGGGTCGTGTATGTTTGGACTTCTTTAGGTGAAGAGTTATGTCCTATGAAAATGTTCTCAGAAAAACCTAGTTTCACCGATATGTCTACAAGCATAGTTTTGTAATGTTACACAAATTTACTTCAGAATCGACACTATGAGTAAGGATCAGAGACTGAGGGTTGAGGACTATATTAGATGAAACTGTGGAGGTGAAGTGGTCTTATACCATATGGAAAGGGGGAAGGAAAGAAGATCGGTGATGATAATATTCCCAAGGCATCTCCTACAATGACATAACTTCCATAATAGATTCATCTATAGGAAGTGTGTGTGAAATATAATCTATAGATGGGGGGGGTTTGAGCTAGTATGGCATGTGATAGTGCTCTAAGGCCACCAACAAATGATCATTGATGGGGGGATCACTGGTAGCTTGGATTGCATTGTAAATTTCTTCGAAAGGGTAAAAGGATGTTGATTTGTCAGCAATCACTTTTTCTTTGTCTGCATGAGAGGTAGAAATCATGTTAATAGATGCAGTTTGCGAAGTAGGAGGAGGATTAGATGAGGGAAAGACTCCCATTAGTGAAGAGTCTTTGATAAGGCCTACTCCAATGTCCTTATACTATGGGGTATTTAGGAGAGGAATGCTATTTGCATCATTTCTAATGGCACTAGGTGTGATGAAATCTAACTAAAAAATAGTAACAATCTTTTCTTGGAATGGGAACTAGACGATCCGAAAAATGGTCAATGTTATAGCTTGCATAGCATAGAACCAATTATGACCTAGGAGTAAGTTGTAATCCAAAGGTGCATCGATGAATTCAATGTGAATGGATACTAACTTGCCCTGGAGCTCAACATGGATTGCAGGTAGTAATCCATAGGGTTGAAAGCCGTGACCATCAAAAGCCTTAAGGTTGGTAGGTGAATGGTTGATTTACAGAGAACCAATGGATCTCCAGCAAGATAAAGACATAACTGATGTAGAGGCACCCTCATTCAAAACGGTACGATGGATATTCTTTCCAACAATTTCGGGAGCGATATGGAAAGCTAACTGATGTGAGAGTCTCGTCTTGAAATCATCCAGTTTGAAAGTGATGATATTACTATTCTCAAGGTCCATAGCTCCAAGGGAAGTAAGCAAGTTTTTCCATTGAGTTGGGAAGGTTTGAAGTACCTCTAAAGCCAACATAGCATAGGGTTCTTGAGCCAAATCTTCAAAAATATTATAATATTTGGCGGCACGAGCGTTAGGATTGATTATGGGCTTATGTATAGTACCCTTTGGTGGGAGGAAAATTGCTTCTAGAGTAGGTTTTTCAATGTGAAGACCATTATTAGGAGGAATTGTAGAAGCTGAGGGATTTTCAGATGGAACATCATCAGGTTTATTTTCTGGAGGAGGATCATAACTGTGTGATTTTGTGTTAAAATTAACCGTTTCACTAGACATCATTCGAACTTCATCAATGGATGAAGATGTTTCATTCGAGGACTTATGATCAATTAACTACTATTGGGAAGGGAAAGGATCTTTCAAAACTGTTGGGGCGGGTGAAGTTTTCAAAAACTTACTAACTTCCTCATGGTGAGGACATTATTTTATAAAATGGTCACCTCCACAGATTAAACAAGGATATTTTACCTTATTCTTACCTTTTGAATCAACATCTGAGTTCTGTGTTTTGTTTCCTTCCTGTTGATTATCAGGTTTTTTAGATTTATTTTTTCCTTTCTTCTTTTCGCTTGAAGATTCATTGATTGAATTGTTTTTACTTTAGTGGAAGCAACAGGAGAGCGCACAATTTTGGTAGATGGTGCTGCTTGATTTGAGGGAGTGGTAGTTTGATTTTGTTTCTTAGAATATTTTTCTGCTGTTTGTGTTTGAACTGAACCAAGTATGCCATCAGTAGGTGGTTCAGTTGTGGGTCTTGATGGATCTGTTGTGGGCCGAGGAGCATGGGGAATCAGATCATAAAGAGTACTTGACTGGGACTAGACCAAGTCTAGGTACTGAGCATGGCTAATTGCTTGCTCCTCAGTAACAACACCTCCCATGGCCACATCTATGGAAATAGGTGGAAGTAATGACTTTGTAAACCAATCAGTGAGAAACTAATCAAGAATAGGGGTCTTAATTAACCTTCATCTTCGTCTCCATTCATGGATATGATCAGAAATGTGAGTTTATGTGGTTTGTCGAAGTGAGGTTAAAAGGTTTGTACCTATTTCATATTAGATTGGAAATTGAAAGTGTGTTAAAAACACCATTGTTAAGGCATTGAAGTCCCAAAAAGAGTGTTGTGGTAACTCAATGTACCACTTTGTGCCAATACCAGTGAGGGTTCTTTGAAAAATCCATAGACGAATTGAGTCGTCCATCAAAGAATTGGATGAACACCATAAGTAAAATGTCATCACATGGTTTTTTGGATCCTCACTGGGTTTACCATCAAACTTGGGTATATCTGAAGCTATCTTTACATGAATGGCAGGCCAAAAGGGGTCATGATGGATGGGGTCATTTATCAATCTTTACAAGTCTGGCAGATCTAAAGTAGCTAGAAATGGCAGTTGTTGATTTGGTTGTGGATATTGGTAGTACTGGTATGACATTTACTATGGATAACCTCCTGCAATAAACAATGAGAATACAAAAATATTGGAGCACAAAAGATATTTTATTGATCGCGGGTCACTTCGAGGGGGCAACCTCCTTTGAGCAAGCTCAATGCAAAATAACTCTTCAGTGCTTTCATTAGCCTCAAAACATACTTATATACTAAGTCTAATATAAACAACTATTACTCCACATGAATGTGGGATAATGCAACCTATTAACTAGATGACTTAACAACTATTACTTACTCCCCATGAATGTGGGATAATACATCATACTAATGGGATGACTTACAAAGCATATGCGTCCGACAAAATATACCAACAAAATAAAGAGGGGGGTTGACATGGGTTCTTAACATCCCCTCCCTCTTAGGAAAAGCTTTGTCCTCAAAGCTTTAGATGTGGAAACTACTGTTGAATCTGAAGGAGCGGTTCCCATGTAGCATCCTCTGGTTGCATGCCATGCCACTAAATTAAGACCTCTGTGATGGCCCGAGAGCGAAGCTGATGAGTGCGATTATTGAGGATGGCCTCTAGTTCCAAAATGATGGATCCTTATGCATCCATCTCTAGTAAAACAGTTTGTTCTTTGATGTTGGAGACAATCACTTTCTTGAGACAAGAGACATGAAAGACTGGGTGAATGCGAGAAGAAGGAGGAAGTTCCAATTTATAAGCAACAGATCCAATCTTCTGAAGAAATTTATATGGCCCATAGAACTTTGGAGCCAGCTTCTAATGCCCTTTGAGTTTCAGGGAGGATTGCTTGTAAGGCTACAAACAAAGAAAAACCATATCATCGACTTGAAAGGTGCACTCATAACAGTGTTGATCATCTTGCTACTTCAGTCGATTTCTTTCCATGTGAAGAATCTGATCACGGTTGCACAGAACCATGTCAACTGCCTGAACTGGTGAACTATGGGGTGTGTATGGAAGGAGCACTGGGGGTGGCTGCCCATAAACAACTTGATATGGAGTCATTTTAGATGCAGTATGGTAGGAAGTATCGTACTGCCATTCAGCGAGAGGGAGCCACTTTTCCCATTGATGTTGTTGTTCAGAGGTGAAGCAACGAAGATAAGTTTCCAAGCATTTGTTGGTGACTTCAGTTTGACCATATGTTTGTGGGTGATATCCTGAACTCATTTTCAGTTTGGTTCCAATGAGGTGAAAGAGTTCGGTCAAAAAATGACTTGTGAAAGTTGCATCACGATCTAAGAAAATGTAAGAAGGGATGCCATGAAGACGGAATATCTGGTCCATGAAAATTTGTGCGACTGAGGAGGTAGTATATGGATGGCTAAAAGCACAAAAATGACTATATTTGGAGAGTTGATCAACCACAACCAAGATTACGGTCTTCCCTCTAGATTTAGAGAGCCTGTCAATGAAATCCATCAAAATATCTGTCCAAATCCTTGTAGGGATGGGAAAGGGTTCGAGCAACCCAGGGAGGAGTGTAGTTCACCCTTGTGGCACTAGCAGGAATCACATTCAGCAACCATCTTTTTAATTTCCCATTTCATTCCCTTCCAAAAGAAGTTACATCATGCCCACTCATATTTTTTGAGGAACCCAGAGTGCCCTGCCACTAGAGAAGCATGGAGTTCATAGAAGACATCCTGGTGAAGATCTGTGCTCTGGGGAAGCACCAAGTGACCCTTGTATCACAAAGAAGAACCATCCCAAGAGTAATGTGGTACAAGAGAAGGATTACTGGCCAACTATTGGGTGATTTGAGATAAGGAAGATTCATTGACATAGCCTTGCTGAAAATATTGTAACCAATTTGGAATAGGCATAGAAATAGCTGAAAGAGAAGCATGGTCATCAAATGTGCGGGAAAGAGCATCCGCCACAAGATTGTCCTTACCCTTCTTGTAAGTGATCTCGTATTCATAACCCATGAGTTTTATAACCCATTTTTGTTGTGTTGGGGATGACACTCATTGTTCTAGGAAATATTTTAGACTCTGGTGATCATTCTTGATGCAGAAATGATTCCCTAAGAGGTATGGACACCACTTCTATACAGCATGGAAAACAGCCATCATTTCCTTCTCATATGTAGAGGTGGCTAAATTCTTACCAGATAGGGATTTTCTGGTGAATGCAATGGGATGTTTTTCTTGGAGGAGGACAACACCAAGTCTATTGTCATAAGAATCACTCTCAATAGTGAAGGGCTTGGAAAAATTAGGCATAGCTAGAACAGGTGTGGTACACATAGCTTGTTTCAGTTTCTCAAATGCACACGCAGTAGCAGGTGTCCATGCAAAAGAATCCTTTCTCAGTAGAGCTATTAATGGAGCTGCAATCTTCCCATAATCCTTGAAAAACTTATGGTAGTATCCAGTAAGTCCCAAAAACCCACGAAGGCTCTTCAAGGTCTGAGGAGGTGGCCAATTTTTCATGGCATCAATTTTGGTAGGATCGACATGAATCCCTTGTGCTGAAACAATATGCCTGAGATACTCAACTTCCTTCTGCCCAAAAACACATTTAGATTGTTTGGCACAGAGATGATGATCACAGAAAAGTTGTAGTACAAGATCCAGATGTTGGATATGCTCAGCCCAGGTTTTACTATAGATGAGGATATCATCAAAGAAGACCAGAATGGAGTTTCGCAAGTAGGGCCAAAATATTTTATTCATCAGTGCCTGGAATGTGGAAGGGGCATTTGTGAGGCAAAATGGCATGACCAAAAAATCATAATGGCCATCATGTGTGTGGAAAGTTGTTTTAGGGATATCATCTACATGGACCCAAATTTGGTGATACCCAGAACGAAGATCCAACTTGCAGAAAAAATGAGCACCATGGAGCTCATCCAGAAGCTCATCAACAACAGGAATTGGAAACTTATCCTTGATTGTGATGTGATTAAGTGCTCAAAATTTGATGCAAATGCACCATGACCCTTCTTTTTTCTGGACTAGAAGTACCGGTGAAGAGAAGGAACTAGTGCTAGGGTGAATAACACCTTGCTTGAGTAAGTCGTGAACAAGCATCTCAATTTCTCTCTTGTGGTGAAATGGGTAGCGATAGGGTCTGATGTTGGGAGGGACACTTCTAGGAAGGAGTAGAATATGATGGTCCTCAGGTCGGGAAGGTGGAAATCCCACTAGCTCAGCAAACACACATGCATATTGATCCAAAATTTGTTGGAGATCCAATGGAGTAGTTGAGACATCTGCAAGTTTCATCTGAATGAAATGGAGTTGAGCGATGACACCATGTGAAATTTTCTTAAGAATATTTTCCATGCAATACAAACTAATGAGGCTGAGAGACCCTGATTGTAAGCCCCGCAATATGTTTTTGGTACCGTTGATTGAAAACTGCATCCAAAGTTCAGCAAAATCCCATAAAATGGGTCCAAGTGTGCGTAACAATTGAGCGCCCAAAACCACATCACACCCGCCTAAGGGCAAGGAAAACATGTTAGAGTGCAAGTTATAATCCCCCATAGATATGCACACATTACGACACTTCCATTTTCAAGGTAAGGTTCCCCCATTGGCAATCATGACTTCAAAGCTAGAGCAAGAATGGATGAAACAATCAGCCTGTTTGGCGATCCTTAGGTCAATGAATTTGTGAGTGCTACCAGAATCAATGAGTATTGTAAGAGGGAGTATTTTGAAGAACCCTCTTACCAACATGGTTTGTGGGGTGGTGACTCCGACTAAGGCATGGAGAGATATCTCTGGTTGGTCCTCCGGAGCAGGAAGTTGTTGAATGTCACCATCATCATCTGTGGGATCCTAAGCATCATAAAAAATTTCAGGTGTGGGTGGAGAATCCACATCCAAGAGATAAAGATTTTTCTCAACACATCTATGTCCCCAGGTGAATTTCTTGACATAATTATAACAAAACCCTTTTTCTCGACATTCCCGCATCTCTGCTTCAGACAATGCTTGATAGGAGTGGTTCTAGGGGCTGGCTGATTTTGGGCTCTTGAAGGAACCATAGGTCTGAATGGAACAAGAGTGGATTTGGAGCATTGTTGAGCCCTGATCTTGTCCTCTACTAGCTTAGCCAACCCAAGGGCTTCCATCATTGTGTTGGGGTAGAACATTTTAACCTAAGAGCGTATTGCATCCTTCATACCACTGATAAAACAACTAAGGTAGATTGCATCAGGCAATCCCCTTGTGTGATTGGTGAGTTTCTGAAATTATATCTGATACTCCTGCACAGTGCCAGTTTGGCGAAGTTTGGTAAGTGCTCCTGTGAATTCATCAAAAGTAGTAGGACCAAATCACTGCAAGAGGAGTTGGGAAAAATCTGTCCAGTTTGGCTCGGCATGAGCCTTGATGTGCCAATGGAACCATTGAAGTGATTCATGTTCCAAATGAAAGGATGCAAGTGGGACTTTATTGACATCAAAAGTGTTATGCAAACTGAAATATTGGTCTGCCCTATAAATCCATCCATTCGGATCATCACCATTGAAGCGAGGAAAATCCAGCTTCAGCCTGTGGAAGTTGCTAAACGATGAGAGCCCAGTGTCTACAGAAGACTTAGGATGGTGGTGGTTGTTCATGGGTGAATGTTGAACTTGGAGACCAAGAATTTTTTAATCTAGATCCTTAAGTTTCGACTTGATGGCGGCAAGTTCTTCTTCCATTTGTGTATTTTCTCCAGCGGGTGACAACCATACGCAGTTTTTTTGTTTTTTTATTTTTTTTCAAGCAATGCGTACAAAAACAAAAATGGAGAGGGTTTTAGAAAAGGAGATTTTTGATTTGGGAAAAATTTAGGGGGGTAATTGGGGTTTTACAGGGTTTTGGACACTTTTTTAGGGACAAGAAGCAGAAAATGGGAATTTCAGAGGTGGGATGAAGGAATTGGAAAATTTGGCAGAGAGGGACAATGAAGCAAAAATTGAAAACGAACACCATGGAAAAATTTGAAGGCGATTGGGTGAGAATCAGAGAAGTTATGACAAATTCTAAACATTGACAAATGTGGAATTTTGGCCTTGAGGAAGTAAAATTGGGGATAAGGGACTCAATGAAGGAATATGCAGAATGGTATCATGGGGGTGACAGTGAAATTTCAAGGAAAACAGAGCTAAATCAAGGAAGATATGGCTGATCTGTGGTGGTGCTAGAAGCTGCATTTTATCAACAGAAAATGGAGTAAATGATCTGTGACAATTTTGAAATTATGCATGTTATCAACTGTAAATAGAGATGGACCCCAGGTATATCCGGCTTCCTATTGGTTCAAAGGTAGTCACTCAACCACCAAGGCTATCTCAGGCTTGAGTATTGGGGCAGTAGCCCTCACTTCATGGTGCAGGTAAAACTGCTAACCACTTGGCCAAAAACAACAGCTCTTTGGTTTTCCTCATGGATGGGAATCTAGTCAATCTGGTGGGGGTATTTTCCCTTTTCACTTGGCAAGTCCTCTCAATGACCAGCTACTTCGGGGTTTCAGTGGTACTCCTCACAATGAGCTTTAGGGCTATGCCCAAGTACTTCCCATAGTTAAGTGGATAGGGTTTAATCCCTGATCCAGATGAATAATATTGCTGCAAGAAGAAGAACAACTGCAAGGCGCACAGAGCCAGGAAGCATAGCAGGAATTTTTTTTTCCCGAAATGCCACCCAACAAGCACAAGGAAATGATCTGATACCAGATGTGGAGAACCTCCTGCAATAAACAATGAGAATGCAAAAATATTGGAGCAAAAAAGATATTTTATTGATCACAGGACACTTCGGGGAGGAAACCTCCTTGATCAAGCTCAATAAAAAATAACTCTTCGGTTCTTTCATTAGCCTCAACACATACTTATATACTAAGTATAATCTAAACAACTATTACTCCACATGAATGTGGGATAATGCAACCTATTAACTAGACGACTTAACAACTATTACTTACTCCCCATGAATGTGGGATAATGCAACCTATTAACTAGACGACTTAACAACTATTACTTACTCCCCATGAATGTGGGATAATACATCATACTAATGGGACAACTTACAAAGCATATGCATATAGCAAAATATACTGACAAAATAAAGAGGGGGGGTTGACACGGGTTCTTAACATTTGCTGACTAGTAGGACCAAATGCAGATTGAGAGATGGGTATGGATGATTTCCCCGAAGCTTGTTGAAAATGTTGTTGATTTCTAGAATTTCCATGAGGAGGTGGGCCACCCAAGGGAGGGGGTCCTTCGGAAGGTAGTGGTGGTGGTGGTGGTCATCCAAGTGGTGGTGGGGGTGTCCCTCTAGGAGGTGGTGGTGGTGGTCCTCCACTGCCAGGCGGTGGTGGTGAGCCTTAGGGTGGTGGTCCTCCAAATGGTCCACCAGGTTCTCCAGGAACTCCAGGTCCTCCGGATCCTCCAGGTCCTCCGGATCCTCCAGGTCCTTGCGGGGGTCCACCATATCCTTCAACAATATTAATAAAATATCCTCCATATGATGGGACATTGGACCAATTGGGTTTTCTACACGGTACAAAAGCATTGTTAGGGCAGGGCATTCCAGGATAAATAATTGTTGGTAGTAGTTGTTGATAAACTTGATTAGCCATAGGGGGATGAGTTCTTGGATAAGTATATCCCCAAGAAGCTCGATTATTGATAGTTTGCACCCATAAGGGTTGGATTGAACTAGATGGGGGGGGAAACAACATTGGTATTGGTAGGAGGGATAACTACTGCAAGTTGTGCTACAGCTGCAACTTGTCCTGAACTAGCAATAATTCATCATCATACATGACGTAACTCATGCCGAGGGTTGCCCCCAAGCATTAGAGTGTGCTGGAATTACTTGATTTGTGTATTTCCCTGCAACCATGACTGTTATGGAAGGCCTAGTAATGGGGCCAGGATGTGAGACTATCGGATTGTCATTTGGACCTAGATTAACTTGAAATGGAACTTCTTCAATAGGACCTAACACTTGAGCTAGTGAACAATATCCTTCAGGCCATGGGTTGCAAGAAGTCTCACCATAGGTTGGATGACCTTCAGAAGAAGGTTTAATTTTAGATAAAGGCCAAGGATCTGTATTACGGGATAAATGAGCCAACATAGTTTCATAACGAGATACACAGGTGGAGTAATGATTCTTTCTACTCTCTCGAAAAAGTTATGAGCTCCATCGAGAGATGCATTAATTATTCTTTGTTCCTCTTCTCCTAAAGGAGGGTTCCCTAGTGAAGGTCTAATAACCCCAAATTCATCAATAGCTTGGCCCATAGAAGTCCTCCAAAAAGGAGCATTCGAGCCATAATCTGGTAGAGTAGGACTATCGGCACGGCCTGTTAACCCAAAAATCACCCACATAGCTCTCAATGGCCTACACCACCCAAGGAAACCATCTCACAACCCTCATGTCACTCCATTAGACCCTCCATTAAACCCCCACACCCTCAAAATAGCCTAAGGATGAATAAAAAGGGCGAAAACCCCCAAAAAGGAGCCCAAAATAGCCTCCCAAGAACTAAAGCCCTCAAAAAGGGGCTAAAACCCTAAAAGGGGCTAAAGTTAGGGCGAAAGGGGCTAAAATCCCAAAAAAGGGGCTAAAGTTCTGGCCAAGGGCTTAAAACCCTAAAACCCCTTGGAAAAGATATAAAAGGAGGGTGGGGGGTCACTCTCAAAACACTTCTCCCATTGCCTATTGTTATGCTACCCATGGATGCTTTGAGACCTTTGCCTCTCAAACCACCCACACTCCCTCTCCTCCATCTCCATTTCCATTTGAGCTGTTGCTACCCAACAAAGAGAGAGGCTTCCACAAGCTAGGGCATGGTGGCCCATTCCCACTAGAGAAGGTATACTTGTGCTTTCATGTTTTGCTTCTTACTTATTTATTTTGCTTTGAATTCTAACCATTGTTTTTATTTGTGGGTTTTACTTAACATTGTTTGCAGGTTTTTTTCTTGTAGCTTAGGTTTATTTTGCAACTTTTGAAGGCGAAACCCTAACCTGTGTTTGCATAGGGGTTCATCAACATTGCTTCTATTTTCGTTTCGTTTTTATGCATTTACCATTAGCAGGAACCTACCCTTCTGTCCTATAGACAGAAGGGAGGTATTCCTACCCCTGTAGAAGGGAGAAATCCTTGCTACAGAACTGGCGACCATACCAAGTCGATCCCATGGGATAGGATCCCTAGGCCAAAATTTTAAATTTTTAAGTTTTTTCAATTTTACCCTAGTTTTCAAAAAAAATCTTGTTAAATATGTCTTAGATTCAATTTATTTCTTGTTTTAGGTATTGCCAAAGCCTTTTCTAGGAAAAACCAAGTTAGATTGACCATAGTACCAGTTACTGTCGGCCAGATCTGACTCTGTCTCACCAAAAAATCCCAATCCAGAGTAGGGCGCTCTTATCGAGGCATAAGGTGAGACTGGGGTAGACTTAAAGGGAAAATAGGTGTGCCCAGGGTGCACTTAATCCCATGATAAGTGCGAATTCAGCCCAAAAACTCAGGTTGCAGCTGTTTCTGCATTCTGTGTGACCCCCTCGCTCATTTCTAAAAAACTCTCGCGGCCCCCTCACCGGATTTGGTCAAAAATGTGCGGCCTGTCAAACAGAACTTTAATTTGAATTTAATAGACTGTAATTTAAGTTTCATAGGACTGTCAGTGCGGCCTAGCCGCCTCTGTCCACCACTACAAGTTAATTTCATTTCCTATTTTCATTTTCTGCATTTTATTTCATGAACAATGTGTAAATGTTAAGTAAATCATTATGGCTTAATAAAATGAACCTATTCTAACTAAAATCAACTTAAAATAAATTATCTTGCTTCCCCTTCCTCCTCTACCCAGTCACCACCCTCTGGGGTATCCTCGGATACGATGAAGGGAAATCTCGTATAGATCTAGGCACTCCATGATATTGTTCCCAAACCATTAAAACCGAGTGACCTGGAAGGTAGAGGGGGTAGAGAAGGAGAGCTTCTCATGGCACTAAGTGTCCTCCCTGTTGACCAACCTAGCATCCAAGAGGTGACCTGAGGATCTATGGATGGGGTTAGTCCCATTTTGTTGAGAGCCTAGCACCTTCTCTTGGTTGAAGAGGAATATCACTAAGAGGTAGACATATAGTTAGGCCAGCAAACATTCAGGGTTAATCATTGTACTTGTTCACAATTTCTGTTTATTTATGCTTGCATACACAACCACAACATCATTCATAGCTGCAACACCAACATTAGCTTCAATTTCACCCGCAGCAGCAGCATTACATGCAGCTGTAACCACAACCTCACCCCCACATGCAACCAGCAGGGATTTATCTGGGCTCATCTCCAGTCCATACAATTCCCTTCCTCTTTCCCCCACCTGGTGTCATGAGAAAGTTGGTCATGGACACCTTATGCCTACCCAACTTTATGTTAGGAATCTTGGTGTGGTATCTTGATCCACCAGCTCAACAAGCAATGCCCCAGGTTTTCTTAACCCCGGTACAACCGATTGCGGTTGAGTCTCACCCTCCACCCAGTCCACACAAGCCAACCGTTGTACCTGCACTAGCACAGCCCCAACCTAAAAGGGCTAGGAGAAAGAACACCAAAGCCACCGTAGAACCACGACAAGTCCCATCTTATGTCATCTGTGAACAACAAGGCCATCCAACTCAGAATTTCCTTGAAATCCCAGTGATTTGTACACATCTGGATGCCATGGATAAGAACGAAAACATCCCCATGGTTGAACTCCCAACCGCGCCAGTAGTCAAGAACAATGCATTAAGGAATAAACATGCTTGCACCCTTTGCGGCTTGTATGGACATTACTCCCACCATTGCCAAGACCTGCCTAAATTTCGAATGGCTATCGCTGACATCCGTCAACATTCCCTTGAGTCTGAGATCACCTTGATCGAAGAATTTTACCCCCCACTTCCTTCTTCAGACAGCATGTCCATCTACATGATGTCTAGTTCTGTAGACCCTCTTGTCTCCACCATCACCGATGGTCCATCAGACCTGTCTCTTCTATTGTTTCCCAAGCCACCACTGCAACCTCAATTAAAACCTCAACCTCACTTATCAGGGAAACAGTGGGGTTCATTCCTGATCAACATGATCCTTTTCGTTTTTCTTTTCCTTTTCCTTTTCCTACCATCCGAGATCGTCAGTAAGTCTATCTTGGAAACCTGTAATCTATAGGACTTCACACTGGGAGATCCTATGTGGTACCTTGAACCACCTACCATACCTTTGAGTCCCCAAGATGTGTTGACTCATGTCCAGCCAATTGAGATGATGTTGCACCTACCTCCAGGTCCATCAAAGACTCCTCTTGTCTCCAGGCCTGCCCCTCTTCCTCCAACAGAGACTGGGGGAAAGGCCACCAAAACCACAACCAGTACCATTTACATGACCTCTAGCACCAGTTTCCCTTCCATCTCATTGGTTGTGGAAGATCCACCTGATCTATCCTGGAAGCACTTACGCGATGACGGAGATATATGTAAGACCGCCTTTGGTTTTACCCCATTCCCTTTAAACCATAGTGTGGAATTGGTTCTTCCCATAAAAGACCAGATTTCATCATCCCTCCTTGCCAATGACATTCATCTCAGAAAGGGGGCATACCTCTTCACTGACTCAGATGGTCGATTCTTGAAGAAGCCACACAACAACCTCCACCTCAAGAGATCCTATGCCTAATACCACCACTATGAGTCCCTTATAGCATAGTTTTTTCCCTTTCTTGTTTTTCAACGTTTTTTAGCACAATTTAGGTGCAGCACCATTAGTTACTACTCCAAAGTCACTCGGAATCAGTTTGAGGCACCTCTCACACCTCCGGGCTCAAACTTATATCTCTTTATGAGACCATTGTCTCATGTTTAATATGTTAATTTTGGGACCATTTCCCACAAGTCACCTCGATTTACAATCCATGACATGACGATGCGAGTGTCTACGAACCTATACTTGCATCACACTTCCTGACCGCAACTCATGTGAGTTTTCAGGACACCTCCCATTAAGGAATGTAATTTTATCTTTTATTTTGTATTTTTAACAAATAGATTATCTTTTCTTTTTACCGCACCTTACGCAGACCTCTGGACCATTGTCCACAAAATGATTTCTTTTCTTGCACGTATTTGGCATATAAGTGTCCCCAGACTTGCACTCACATCACATGTAGTCAAGTCCATCCACCACAACACACACACATGCTCTCCTAACCTCTATTCGATAGCCACCTCGGTTTGCGTGTCGCTGCTGCATCGACTCGCAGGCCTCTGTCACGATCTATCCCACGCATGTATTGGTATGTTTGAGAGCCTTCTGCTCCATCCATACTGCATGGATGACCTTTGGACCTCTGTCCACCGACTTGACATGGGGCACCGCATGTGCCACCATCAGTTGACCACATTGGAGTTTCATTTAAGCTCTTTTCTGACTCCTTAAAACAATGAAAAGATTATCGAGCGCAACTACCTCCTTTCCTGCTCGCTAAAGTATAGGAAAGGGTGTCTACATCATCTCATTTATCTCCTTTTGTGGACCATGTAGAAAATTTAGGACCTCCCTGGCACACTCAAGCCAAGACCATTCCCCTTTGCATACTTTTATGCTTTCTCGGGTAGAGGGGCCGCACTTTATGAAAAATCTCACCACCGCTTGTCGTTAAGCTTTTTTCCAGTCGTCTCAACAAGAAAATATTGCTGAGAAAACTTGGTTTTGTTCATGCTCATAAAATTATTTGAATGACTGTCCAGCCAGTATAGGTTTAACCTTTTCCGGCCTGATTGGACTACCAATGGTAAAGAAGTCTCTCATCCCCTCCAGGATGGGCGAGCTCTCCTATGTATACTTTTATCCCTTTTTCGGGCACAGGAGACTACCAACGAAAAAGAGCCCCCACTGGAGTCTTCTTCGTGCTTCTATACTCTCTAAAATTGAAAGCACCATCGAGCATTTACCTTTTCGGGCTCGCCAAAAATCCACGAGATCATACCACAATAGTGTCCCTAGACACCACCCCACAAAAAATAGTTTGGAAACATCCCCACATTGGGTCGCCTTTGTTCAGAGTACTCTGTAATGTTTCTTCCATGGATCCCATAAGTATCAAAAGTTTCCACCTCCTCCAAGTATTTCCCATCTGCACTGACATTTCCGATATTACAGCTATGATCCCATTCCCTTGATTCAATTTCATTTGTTACCTGGTCCGCCCTATCATCATAATATGAACAAAGTAAGTTTGAGTCTCCCACTCCCCCCCTGCCCCTATTCAGTTCTTTCCCTTCCCTCCCCCCCCCCCAAATTCAGTGAGTCAGTCCGCAGATTGCTTCACTCCTTTCGGTTATCTCCCTCGCGCTCCTGGTCAAGGAAACATCATTGCCTTGACTAGGGGTAGCTCTCCCTCTATCAACACCAACACACATATTCCATAGGATAGAACCAGAGGTCCTTATACCTTGGTTTCATTAGCATCATCGATGAGTTCCTTGGACCACTTGAGAGGAGTCCTTAGTGCCTCTTGGGATGGTTGTTTCTCACATGCTCGACTTCAACTCCATCATCACATCGTTGAGATTCATATAGGGTTTGTTCTGCACAGTAGTTGGTCGAAGACCCTAGATGTCACCTAACTCTAGCACATTGGTGAGTCTACTCGAGGGACCTAAACAGGTTATGTCCATCGTGATTTCTGGGTTGCATTGGAGACAGTGTTTAGAATCCCTAGCAGTGCTTCGATATACCTTTATGATTGATGCAGCATACTTGTACCATAGAGACTCTGATTCTCAATCAGCAAGTCCACGCAACTATGTACCAAATCTAGCATACCATCAGTCATGAAGATATAGCATTCCATAAGAATACCATGGGTCCAATGTACCAGATCAGTATTGTATTTAGCCTCACATGGAGGCAACCATTATTGTAACATCAGTTGTATATGATCAGCTATTGTATTTTAGAGCATAGATCAAATGATTCTTTTAACATTGTCACGAGCATGGGAATTCCCACCTCATCCATATACATGTCACACATTTATTATATCTCACCCATTGATGGGAACCATATTAATACAAAAACCAAAATCCACCATGCCCCAGCCCCGGAAGCACCACCTCTACACAGCAAATCCTATGATGTCCGTCAGCCATACATTGAGCTCCTGCCCTCACACATCAGGGGGCAATCTGTTAACTAAAAAATTACCCATATAGCTCTCAATCGCCTACACCACCCAAGGACACCATCTCACAACCCTCATATCACTCCATTAGACCCTCCATTAAACCCTCACACCCTCAAAATAGCCTCCCAGGAGCTAAAGCCCTCAAAAAGGGGCTAAAACCCTAAAAGGGGATAAAGTTAGGGTGGAAGGGGCTAAACGCCCAAAAAGGGGCTAAAGTCCTGACCAAGGGCTTAAAACCCTAAAACCCCTTGGAAAAGCTATAAAAGGAGGGTGGGGGGTCACTCTCAAAACACTTCTCCCATTTCCTATTGTTATGCTTCCCGTGGATGCTTTGATACCTTTGAGGCTCAAGCCACCCACACTCCTCGTCCTCCATCTCCATTTCCATTTGAGCCATTGCTCCCCAACCAAGAGAGAGGATTCCATAAGCTAGGGCATGGTGGCCCATTCCCACTAGAGAAGGTATACTTGTGATTTCATGTTTTGCTTCTTAGTTATTTAGTTTGCTTTGATTTCTAACCATTGTTTTTATTTGAAGGTTTTGCTTAACATTGTTTGCAGGTTTTTCCATTGTAGCTTAGGTTTATTTTGTAGGTTTTGAAGGTGGAACCCTAACCTGTGTTTGCAGAGGGGTTCATCAAAATTGCTTCTATTTCTTTCTATCATTAGCTTAGACTTAGTTTAGTTTACTATTATTTACTCTCTATTTTATTTTCTGCTCCTAGTTTACATTTCTGTTTCATTTTTCTGCATTTACCATTAGCAGGAACCTACCCTTCTGTCCTATAGACAGAAGGGAGCCATTCCTACCCTTGTAGCAGGGAGAAATCCTTGCTACATGGCCTTCCAACGGCAAATTCATAGAAGCATCAGCTGCAGGAGGCAGTTGAACCAAAGGATTTGTAAAAATAGTGAAATTTTCTCTGGTTTCACTAGCTAAGGCAGTTCCTACGGGAACATTAGAAGAAACTAGTTGTTCCATGGTTACCCCTTCCTATCCTTCCATGGTAGGAGGAGAGTCAGGAGGTAAACCTTGCAATCTATGATATTGACGTCTCGTAAGTTGCTTATCCATGGTGGTGGCCTAAGTTACCTAATCTAGGTCAAAAAAGGAGAAAATCACACAAACAAAACCTACACAGAGATAAAGGCCACAAGCAGACTTAGGTGATAAGACGAGTTTAGAATAGCTGGTCTCTCACCAAGATTGTCAAGTAGGTGCAAATCACGATATACCTCAGGGGTACATGCGTAGTAATATCCCCGAATGTTTTTTTTGGTGTATTGATCCACACAAGACAGTCAAAGGGTCTTTCTCATATGGTCAGGGTATCCTAGTGGGGTCTCTCGATATACTCAAGGTACATGGGATCTCAAATCGGTAGTAGTTATATCTAATGCACAACTGTTCACAAGGGGCCTTCCGATATACAATCAAGTATGTGAATTACCTTTCTATATACCTCAAGTGTACATGAAAGGCCGTTTGATATACCAATGGTACGTGGAAGAACCGCGCAAGTCCCGGGTTGTAGTGCAGACAAGTAACGGCAGATCCTATGCTTAACGACGCCCGAACACGTCACTAACCTATCACTTATATTTCTATACAATTTTATACCTAAAGCTACCGTTAATTTTATTTGGATGATTAGGTGAATGTTTGTGAAGTGTTATCTCCAATAATGCAAATTAATCTAAATGTAAATGCACCTTTTTTACTTCAATGAGAACTAGCTAGGGTAAGGAAGAAACCTTTTCCTTTTCTTTTCAACAATATACCAAAAGAAAGCTGTTTGTAATAATCAAAACAAGATCCAATAAAGAATGCAAAGAAAGTCCTTTCAAACAAAAAAGCTCTTTCAAACAACCACTCTAAAGTTTCTGAAAATGCAAGAAAGAAAACTAGGCCTCTAACGTGCATGCAAAACTAACTTCTGCTATAATGTCAAAAAGACTTATCCCTCTAAATCACTAATGCAAATGGAAAACAAACAATTTTCGCAAGCATAAACAAGAGGAAAGTAATATGATTCTTTTTGTATTTTTCTAGAAAATATGAGGCACACAAAGCAGTCTTTTTTTTAAAAGAAACTAATCTTCTAGGAAGAGGCTATAGGATTTCTTTTCAAAAGAATATTTTTCAGACACTTTACTAAAAAACAAAACTTGAACTATGTTTCCACTTTCGTTTATGACAATGAAAAAGATGAAATTTTTGGATTTGAGCTCAAACAGAGAATTAGACTCACAAAAACCAGTAAGTTAGACAACAAGCATGCAAGCAAACCACACTAAAAGAATTCAGAGAACAGGATAGCTTAAAATTATGAACAAAAATTTTCTTGAACAGGCAATTTTAAGACCTACCTCGGCTCGCTGAAGGGGACTGCACCAGGGCGTCCTAGGCTATAATGACGCTCCTAGCCTTCTACACACAGGCGTCATCGATGCTCTGTCAATCAAAGGAGAAGGTCATGTCATCGCTCTAGTCAAAAGGAGAAAACACGCCCTGGGATGAACCGACACTCTGTCAGCCAAAGGGAAAAGCACCATTGAACAGTGAACTGAAAGGCTGAAAGCCTGTAGGAGAAACTAGAAAAATTGAGATGGACTGAAAAAGGGTAAAAACTACTCAGAAAAGAGGCAAAAGAATCAGAAACATAAGATAGATATCTTAGCTTGTTAGCTGAAATAACTAAAAGGAGAGAGAATAACCTTCATAGATGGAATGGTTACCGAATTTTGTAGATATGACTAGATCTGCACCAGATCTGACTGGATCTTCCCCAGATCGGACTAGATTGAGCTATCCCCAGTATGGTCACCAATTTTGTTATCAGTAATTCTCAACCAGTGCAGACACTGCTTGTTCCTCTACAATGTAAGTCACAACTACATAACAAAAATACATAGCAACATATCCTTCCCTTGAATAATCAAATCAACTAACATGAAAGACAATATACCTCAACCTTCGATCTGCTTGTTTTCTTTCCAAAATCCGTTGTGATGGTTCAGTATCTACAAAATAGATCACAAGACAAACAAAAGGGATGAGACCATCATGAGAAATGACTATTCATATTGGTCCTCAAGGAGTCCAATAATACCTAATTACAATCAATACAATCAAATATAGGAAAGGGAAATGTCTTTGTATTAATATATGGATGAGAAATAAGTACAACCAAAAAGCCTTGATGTCGATGGCTTCGATCTCAACAAGAATGTCTACAATATCCTATGACTATGAATACCTCTCCAACCATAAGCTAACTCTACTTTGCCTCTGATTCAGAGTTCAAACTAGCAGCATAAGGGTGCTTTTATTGGCCTCCCTCACTCTCCTCATGAAGGATTCATTCATAGGCCTATAACTCAGGAGATGAATTGGAAAAAGGATGGGATGAGATCCGTATAGGTGAGGAAGGCGAATGCAACATTTCCCAAGCATATAGGAACTAACCCCATGGAATTTTCCACATGGAAGCTTCTAGAAAAACAAATTTTCTCATTTACTGACCCCCGACGCTCTTAGAAAAAATGTCAGGAGTGTCGACCTAGGGTTTTTTCCAAAGAAGAGGGAAAACGGTGTTTTTTTCTCAACTGGGATTGGCATCGTTGATTCTCTATGCAAAAAACAAGAAGGCGCCGTCCCTTCTAGGTCTAGGAAAAAAGTGACCAAGGTGACTCAAGCCAAGCTTTATGGGAGGTTGAAAGGCAAGGTGACTCAAGCCAAGCTTTATGGGAGCTTTATTGGTTTCTCATACACTCAGACATCTCTCCTGTAACATGAATTGTGAGGGTGTCTTTTTGCTTCTTTCCTATGCGCTTAATGCATAGTTCCTTTATTACCTTGATATAAATTGGTATATCCTTAATAGCCTGTAATAGAGGAATTTTGACACATATATTATTTAGGTCATTCATAATGTCATACTCGGGACGAACTATGGGTTTCTCTATTTCTAGTCATTTCAGAAATGGAGAAATCCTTTGTTCCTGAATGGGTTCTTGGTGAGGATGGGTATGCATGGGGATCTTTGGAATATCCACATCCTATAGAATAGAATCATTCATGACTTCATTTGAATCTTCTCTGTCATTCTCTTCACAAATGATGACTGATGACTTGGGTTTGTCATTTACAACTCTTCCAGATCATAATTGTATGTCATGTACAGGTACAGTCGAAATAACGTAGGATGGAAGAGTTTGCAACTCAATTCTATTAAGAGCTTGAGTTGTCTTATTATTTTGATTATGTATCGGTTGTGCAGGTAACAATGGAGGTAGTGGACGGTTTGTATTTTGGAAGTGATGAGGTTGTTGTGTAATAAGGGGAACTGGAGGCACAAAAAATGGTAAAAATTGTTGGGTATTAGCTAAGTGTTGAGGATACGGGTGATTAGGTGTAGAGATAGGTTGTGGTTGGGGGTAGGATTGTCCCCTCCACCCTTGTGGACAATATTGTTGCTGAGTAAAATGAGGAGGAGGAGGATACTGGGGTGACCACTACTGTCAACTTGTAGTGTTCCAATGTTGAGGCGGTTGGTAAGGTTGGTAATAAGGTGGAGGTTGCGGTGACAAATTCTAATATGTTGGGTCCCTTGGTTTCCAAGGAGGCCTCCTAGATGTTTCACCAACATCCCCACTCTTGTATATGGCTTGTAACCCTGGTAACAATGGGAAATCATCTATTCGATGCTCCTCCATATAGATGTGACATACGGAGATGTTATTTAATGGGAATTCCCATTGGGGATGTTTAGTCTTGCATATTGGACAGAAAATACTCATCACTGCTCGTTCCTCATATTTCCTTTTCTTAGCTAATAACGCATCTAGTTGGGAACCCATTGCTCCTAAAATATCAGTTTTGAAATTTTCCAATAAGTTTCCTAATTCCATCCTTGTAACTCCTCCTCAACTAGGAGTATTTCCTCTTATATTTCTATTATAAGGCTCCCAAAGATTTCTCCCAACTTTCCCCCTACTCCTATAGTAATTTCTACATATCTCCCCAATTTGTGCAAAAGGTTTATGAGAAATATCGTCGGATGCCATGAGATTGAGGTTTTCTACCAAATCTTCTGAGATCCCTTTAAGGAAGAGTGTTCGTATTGCCTCTTCTTGAAGGGAGTTATGTTTAGATTTAGGTAATGTATAGATAAATCTTTCGAGATAGTCTTCCAAGCTCTCATCTTCGATTTGCTGTATCTTAAAGATATCGTTTCGAGATTCTCTTGGTTTGCAATACTCTTGGTATTTTCGTAAGAATTCAGTTTTCATATCTTCCCAAGTCCTGATACTAGATTCTCCTAATCCCATGAACCATATTAAGGTAGAGTCTTTTAGTGTAGCCAGAAAAAGTTTTAATTTATGGGCATCTTGAAGATAGTTATAACTTCTACATAGGGTGTCAAACTCGAACAAAAATGTGTCTAGATATTCATTACTTTTCCCATAGAAAATAGGTAAGGATGAAGGAGGGATGTTATTTATATTTATATCTTGTTTAGTGTCTAAAATAGGGAACCCGAAGGTAGTCTCAGTTAGGTTTTTATACTTCTCCTTCATCATTTCTAACCTTGTCATTATCTTCATTCTCTCCCCATCGCTCCATGTAGGCTTGATTCCTAAAGAGTCTGTACCTAGGAGGCTCCTTTCGAGGTGATAATGGGCCATCCCAATGTTCTTTTTCATGGGATATCTTCCTACAATCAACTATGTTTTTATTATATTCTATAGGCATAGTAGGTGCTACTGTGGAGGTTTCTATATGTGAAATAACTGTATTTGTTGAGCTGCCAAAAAGGGCTTGTACCTGGGAAGGATCAATGAAATCAACAAAGTTAGGATCCCCTACTAATGAGAAAGTTGCAGTGTTAGGTTTCTGCACTAGTGGAGGGTTGAGGGTTTCCAAAGGTTGACCCTCTTGAATTTCTTCAGCAATGGGATCCTTAGGACTTCCTACCAGGATTTCTTCCCCATTTATGGTTTCTCCTATAAAGTCTTTAGGTTTCTAAGTAAAACTACTTCTTATGTGGGTTCTTCAATACCTTTCTACTGAGTTAGCGGTTGGGGTATTTCATCCCCCATAAAGGTTAGTAGGGATTTTAATAAGGTTTTGAGAATTATCTCTAACGTATCTACCCTTGCAATCTCTAGGTTTATTCATGAAAAACTAAACTGAAAGAGAATCTATGCTATTAATACTACCACTACTGGATTTGGGGGCACCTGTTATAACAGATGCATAGGTTCTTACCTCTTGTCTTACCGCTCCCCCACTACCATCCTATTACTAAAATTCATAAAGGAATTATACTTATTCTACCTTACAGAACAAGTTCCCGACAACTGTGCCAAAAATGTTGTGTGTTATAATGTCTTAATTAATTCACCTAATATTTAATTATCGACCGAGGTTGGTAAACTTAGAGTTGACACAAAGTATATGCGAAGGTGGAGGGGTCAAACTCCGAAAGAAAAGATCAAAATATCTTTCAAAATGAAAAACTAAGTCAAATTCCTATAAATTCAACTATGAAGGTCATTAAACCAAAACAGAGTATTAGATTAGAGCAGTATCAAGCTATACTGCTCTATTCTATGGACAATTAATGAAAGATAAAGATATAAACAATAATATTCTACTCTTTATAGTAAAACCTATTAATTAACTATTCTACTTCTTAACAATTTCAGAAACTAACTATACAAGGAAGGATTATATTAGAAACCAACTATACATTTAATTAACAAATGTATATAAGGATTCAAAATAAACTATCTAATTCCACTCTCCCTGATTGTTATGTGGATATGCATTCACTGTGATTGGAACTGGAGAAGGAGTAGTGTCAAAATGGCTTTCAAAAGAAGCAAAGAATAGGAATGGAATCAAATCTAACTTAACTTAAATACGTGCAAACTAAAGAATGTCCAATTACATGTGATAGTAAACATGATGATCTATTCCATAAGCAAATGATTCTTAAAAAAGATATTATGGAACAACTAATCTATTAAGAGACAAGATTCTTTTTAAATATTACTTTCATAAATAACCAATTATTATATGAAACAAATGTAAAGAAAATATAGCTTATAAACAAGTAAAAGACCTTAATGAAAGAATAAAGTAGAAAACTTAATAAAGATAACTTTAATAGGAAGCAAGTAGAAAAATTAATAAAGAAGACTTAATAAGAAGCAAGTAGAAAACTTAATAAAGAAAACTTTAAAATCCTATTCTACAAATCTATTTGGTAACCACACAGTGAGAGGAACAGGTCCTACTATTATGATCAATTTACACGGTGCTAGTATACTTCCCTAGAAATTAACACATATAACCTTAAATTCCATGTATAAAAAGATAAATCAAATCAAACCAGTGATATAATTACAAAACATTACAATAGTATTGAAGAAGAAAATAAAAAACCAAAAAAAAACATTATCACAAAGCATAACTCAAAGCATATTCAAGGTGAAAGGAGGTAAAAGATACGAGTAAAACTTAATAAATACTTTAAACAATCTAACCTATAGTCCTTGTTATAGCTAGGTTTTGTTTCTAGATTACATATTATTTTCAAAGCATTGTTTTTCATATTTCTTTTAATTTTGAATTTGGTTTTGGGGTATTAGAATCATGAGCTTATTTTTTATTTTGATTCCATGTCATTTATTTTTTAATATTATTTTATTTTGTTAGTTTTATAGTTTTAATGGGATTATTAGGTGTATATTTTTCTAAGAAGTCAAAAAAATATATTAGAAGGTTTGATCTAAGTTAAATCATGTTCCTTAACCCTTTTGTTTTGGATTCATGTGTCAAAATATTGGTCAGGAAGATTACTATTGTGGAAAAGGGAGGGACCGTGAACTAAAGCGCTACAAGAAAATTGAGGCATTCAAAAAAATTATAATTTTAGCTCGTTGGTGGTTCAAAATTGAAAATGATGGAGTTTTACATCTGTAAAGATGAGATGATACGTGTATGGACCTGGAAATAATTATGACAAGTGTACACATTAAGGTGGGGAATATCCAAGTAAATTGCAGCCGTCTTGAGTCTCAAAGATTGGATATTTTTTAAACATTAATGATAGCACATCCACAGATTTTGTTCAGAGTGAGTGGAGAATTTGACAGGCATATGAGAAACTGAGAAGATCATGGAAAATTATTAAATGACTTGGGTGTAATCGTTGCTGTCAAAGATGGAACTGTGGAGACTTGTTTGATGTGAATGAGGACATGATTGTGTATTTTCGGCATTACAAATCATCATTGTGACAGGTATCCAATAAGACACAGAAAACGTTAACTGAATCGTGATTTGTATTGACAGAGGGTTGGTATGGATAAGGGAAATTGAGAAATTGTGAGTTATGGTCCTAATATCTCTCATCCTCTAGTCTATTGTTGTAGTAGGATACTTTTGAAATCGTTTTAACTATTTTCTGAAGGAAAAATACAGTTAGGGTTCAGTGCAGAAAATGAAGAGGAGTGGCAAGACTAACAGGGTCGAGTCTTCGGATATGGAATAGGATAAAATATTTCCTGAATGTGCGAAATTGTTTCAAAGAGCAGGCTGGTTTAAATAATTTGAAAAAATTGATGGTTATAATTTTCAAGTTTCATATGGGTTCGCTCACGGGCTAGAGAAAGATACAATCTTGTTCAATACCCTAAAAATTGAGTTAACTAGAGAGCTGATAGCAGAAGCCACAGATATTGCTGATGAGGGTGAATTTTGGTTTAAAAAGGATCCATTTACCTTTAATTCAGAGGATTTCCTATTGCATGATGTTGTAGCAAATTGGGGAAAGGGTGTGCATATACAGAATTTCAAGCCTGAATGGAGGAAGCCTATTAAGATTTTGCGGAGTTATATAACCTGTGAGGGTAGGTTTGCTTCTATTTTTAAATATCACATCAGATTTCTACAGCATTTAAGTTAGGATTCGAAGATGAATCTCCCCTTTTTCTTCCTAAAAATCCTGTAGATGATGTCAAGTAGGGTAAGGGGACATGAATATCATACTAAACAATCTATCTTCCACCATGGATTGATTAAGTTGATCATTAATATTGTGCTTCAGAGAAAAGGTAAGACTTGGGATTACTTTTTGTTCTGGTAAGGGTTTCAGAGGGAAAAGGAGGACCAGTCAAAAAAGAGGCAGATGAATAAATCACATAGCCTAGTTAAAAAATTGAAGAATGAGGTCATTATTGAAGCAGTAGAAGAGACTACTCAAGTGGAGTCTTCAGTATAGAAGCTTGAAGAACCTGTAGGTGTAAGGAAAAAGAATATTGATGAAGATAAATAGTTGGAAATTTCTGAAGTTGTGGAAGAGGTACATGCAGCAGTTTTAGAACAGAAAGAAGAAAACAAATCAGTTGTATTCGATCAGAATGTCAATGATACCCAAGAATTCATGGCAGATGTTTCTATCCCAGCCAAGATTGAAGTGGAGAACGTACAGAATCTCAGTACAAAAACTAAAGGAAAGTCAATGGTTGAAGTAAAAAGTGAAGGTGTATTGATTTCAATTCTAATTTTTTGTGGCAAGTATTATGCTATGATAGGTGAGTCAAACTGGAGACCTAAAACAAGACCAAAGAACAAGTTAAGAATGACTATGAAAAAGATTTTGAATCCAAAATTGGCTAAGGAGAACATTACTGTGATAGATTCAGATTCATCATCTCAAGAAAATTTAAAAGAATATGAAGACCTATCTGAGCAAGTAGAGAATACAAGAGAATATTTAGTGATTGAGAAGCCTTCTCCAGTGAAAGAAACTGTTAAAGAATAGTCCAAAGATTTCAGTTTTAAAGAAGATAAATCTAAAAACGTTCATGTAGCAGAAACAGAGCAGCATGAAGAGGATGATGAGGATATTTTCACGAAATTAAATATCCCTTTGTTATCTGAGGAAGTTTCTTCATTACAAGAAGGAAAGTTCATAGACTCAGAGAATGAAAATCTTCAGAGGACAGTTAAAGAGTACAAGTATCAAATTGATTTTTTGAATGAAACAAATGAAGGTTTGGTCATGGAAAACAGGAGGTTAAGAGAAGATCTTGAAGATATTAACACCCATTATTAGGAGTTGATTGTGGTTTCAAAAGAAGCTTTAAAAAGGAAGAGGAAGACACAAAGCAAAGTTGAAGAATTAAATCAGAAAATCCAAGAATTAACTCAGCAAAATCAAGAACTGTCAACGATGGTTGAAGACTTAGAAGTTGAGCAGCAAAGAACCAGAAGAAAATCACAAGCTCTAGAAGGGATAGCATTTCTAGCTGAAGCAACCAAAGATCTTTAAAAGATCATTTCTGACAGGTGTCATTTAATCAATTTTTGTAAAAGATTAATAGTATATTTTGTAAAGCAATCATTTTGTAGAAGTTTTGAGAGCTGGGTCTAGAAGTTAGTTATGTAGTTAAGTAACTTTTTTTTGTAGTTTGAGGACTTGACCTAAATTTGGTTAGGAAATTAAGCAAATGTTTCTAAGATGTAACAAGTATAAAAGAAAGGAATGAAATAGTAGGGGGGTTCGATTTTTTTGCAAGGGGAGGCTCAAAAGCTACTGTGTCAAGCTAAGATCCAAACTCTCATGTAATTTTCATGACTGATTATGATTATATCATTGATAATCCTATATTATTTTCATTTTTCTGGTTTCATTTATGATTTGTTAAATCACTCAATGCGCAATTTCATTTCATGTCTAATGTCTTATTCACAAAGTGCTTGTAGGTTGTGGGTGAAACTCAATTATCTTTCTCTATGTTTTCTGGTTTATTTTTTATATATGGTTCATCTCAATCCCTGATGTTTATATGATTTAGTACCTGTTTTTGCTTGTTTTATGTTACCCTCTTGTTTATAAAAATTTCAGACCAAAAACAATACAAAAAGATAGTTTTACTTTATTTTATTTTAGAGATTATGTTGGCTTGTTCTTCTTGTAGTCTGGAACAATTTTTGGCACTAAGATCTTTGGCACCACTGCCGGGGATGAATTTGAAGCATACATTCCATGGGTTTTTATTATTCAACTGGTTTTGAGAGGTGGACAAAACCAACAAATCATTTAGACTAATTTTCACCAGACGGTTTTCACAGTGGCTACTAGGAAGGTTGGGAAAAGAAGGAGACCTACTTCACCATTACACCTAGGCATCTCAAACATAGAGCAAATATTGAAAGAAGCTGGGAAAATTAATAAATCACAGTCATTCCCAGCTTTATGTGGCCCTTATCAATTTGACCTACTGTCACCCTTTCCATTTTCCAAACAAGAAAAACAAGATCCATCCTGGTTAACACCTTCTATACTTGATAGGAGTTTTCAAATATTTACTGATCCTCAATTCTTTTAAAAAAGAAAAAATCAATCTCCTGGAAAAATTCCATTGTTCCAGTTCAAAACCAGCAAAATCCTTTTTCAGCCTAGTACCAGTCAAGTAAACAAATCTTTTCCTACAGCAAACCCTAGTAGTTTCACAATGGAAACTCAAAAACCTCAATTAGATATGATGGATAGGATGGTGGTAGCTAGGTATGCTCCACTAGTACTTCCTCAGGCTTTAAATGCTCTTCTTGGAGGAGATTATCAAAATTACTTTCCTAGGTTCAATGGGCAAGGTGAGACAACAGCTGAGGAACACTGGGATGCATTTCTCAGTTATGTAGATAACCAAAACATTGAAGAAAAAGATGTATGGATGAGCATGTTTGTGCAGATCCTGGATGGGGAGGTTAGGAAGTGGTTTAGAGAGTTACCATCAAATTCAATTACCTTGATAGAAGAACTTCAGGATGTTTTCATGAGGCAGTGGGGTGATACCAAGGATCATACATACTATATTACAGAATTTGGAGCCCTAAGGAGGAAAAAGGATGAAACCATAGCATACTTTTCTAAATGATTTAACAAGATGTATGGTAGAATTCCGACAGAAATCAAACCCTCCGAAACTTCAGCAAGACTTACCTATGCAAATGCTTTTGATCATGAATTTTCTTTACACCTGAGAGAAAGAAGACCAGTCTGTCTATTGAAAATGCAAGAAGTAGCATTGGAGGTAGAATCAAATATTCTAGATTCTAATAGACTAAAAGTAAATTCATATCAACAAACTCATGATAGAAAAGGTAAAAAGGAAGCATCTCCAGTAGTTTCAACATCACAATCAGCTGATAGTAAAATTGATGAAATGGAAAAATTAGTAAAAATTCTGACAACAAAATTAACCAAATTGGAATTGGAGAAGAATACAAACAGTCCTACTCAAGAAGGAGAAAGAAACCCTAATAATCCTAATCAGTTTAGATGTCAGTTTGCACCTACGTTTATTCCCAAAGAAAGAAGGAATAATGATATACAAAGGGAGAGAAGAGAAGTTGAAGATCAGAAGGTGCCACCACCACTTCAAAACAATGTCATTGATGAAGGAGAAGCAGAGAAGGATGGGAAATATGAAGACACAAATCAGGACATAAATAATTTTGGGGAACTATTGATAGAAGGCTTTTTAACTGAAGAAGATTATTTAAATTCTGAATGTTATGATGCAAATATTTTTTAGACAGAAAATTATTTAAGTTTTGGTATAACAGCAGAAATATGCCAGTCTGAACCCAAAATGACTATAGGTTTAAGTTCAATACCAAATCATGTTGTAAAAAACCCTAGAAAGAAAGAAACTCTTCGTCCTAAGCAATCAGACAGTCAAGCACATGAAAAAGGGCAAGATCAGGGTCATCCAGAAAAGGTAATTGAAGTTGAAGAAGTAAATAAAAATCAGCAGAATTTTAATTTTGAAAATGAGTTGTGCAAAATTAAAATTTCAATGCCATTCACTAAGCTGATAAAAAAACCTGGTTATAAGAATTCAGTTTTGAAAATGATGGGTTCAACAACTAATCAAATACCATCAAAATTTTCATCCTAGAATTTTCATTGGTTCTGCATTAGCTGACAAAACTGAAAAGGATTCAAGTTCATCTCCACCTTTCTATATAACATTGACTATCCATGATCAGATGATTCACAATAGTTTACTTTATTCCGGGGCTTCGCACAATTTGATGCCCAAGGCAGTTATGGAGGCTTTAGGGTTAAGTATCACAAAACACTATCAGGATTTATATGCTTTTGATTCTATGGCTATTAAATGTTTGGGAGTGATTAAAGATATGGTGGTAAATTTAACACAGTTACCCATGAAAAGTGTCATCATGGATGTTGTGGTGGCACATATTGCTCCTAAATTTGGAATGTTACTTTCTAGGTCTTGGGGTAAGAAGGTAGGGGGTACCTTGCAAATGGATTTGGCATATGCAATATTTCCTATTTTTGGAGGTGAAAATAGTAGGTTGTATAGAGAATTACAGTTTTCTTATATTGTTACTGACGATAGGAATCCAACAAATCATCCTTTATATGTTGTAGAAAAGGATTTGTGTTCTTGCATGTTACACTTTAGTGATGACAATACAGCTGGTATGTTACAGGTGGAGAAGGAAAAATCAATCAAGCATTCTATAGAACAAAAATATGAGTTGTGGAAAATGTATTTTGATGGCTCCTCATCCAAGGAGGGAGCAGGAGTAGGTATTCTATTGATTTCCCCTGGTGGTGAATCTGTAAGTTTGATGTACAAGTTGAATTTTATCACCACAAACAATACAACAGAGTATGAGGCAATGTTGTTGGGTTTAAATGCTGCAAAATACCTGGGCATTCAGCAAATTTCTGTTTATGGCGACTCTAAATTGGTTGTCCAGCAGGTAAGGGACAAGTATCAAGTAAAACAGGATTTGTTGAAGGTGTATAGGAATGAAGTTTGGGACACGATATATAATTTCTTTATAGCATTTAATATTTCTTATATTCTTAGATATCATAACCAGAATGCTGATTCACTTTCTCTAGCAGCTACTCATTTTAAGATTCCAAAAACAACTCATTTAAAGTATCCTATAGAAGTCAAGTACAGACCTTCAGTTCCTGATAATATCAAACAATGGAGATTTTTTTAATATGAATTGTAGATTAGGAGATTCTTATAATTGACTAGTGAGTTCTCTAATTCTTTAATTGATTAGCAGCAAGATGATGGAACTGAAAATGCAGAGGAGTATGCTGAAAATGAAATTGCTTGTCATAAAATTATTGAGATGAAAGGTAATTTTATTCCCAAAGGGTTGGTTCCTCTTGAGAGAATATTTTCAAAAGATGACACTCCATTGAAACCAGCTATGCAGTCATCAGAAGAAAATGTAATGGACTGTAATATTGGTACAAGGGAGCAGCCCAGGATAGTGAAGATTTCCAAGGCACTTTCAGTGGAGCAAAGATAAAGGTACATTAAACTGTTGAAATAATATGTTGATATTTTTTCTTGGTCATATGAAGATTTAAAAACTTATGACACTATTATTATTCCGCATAAAGTGCTTTTGAATCCGAATGTAAAACCATTTAGACAAAAACTGAGGAGAATAAATCCTGCCTTATTTCCTGTCATAGAAAAAGAGGTTAAAAAATTATTGGATGCAAAAATCATTGTTCCTATTAGATACTCTTCATGGGAAGCAAACTTAGTTCCTGTCAGGAAAAAGAATGGATAAATAAGGTTTTGTGTAGACTTCCATAATTTGAATAGGTCCTCACTAAAAGATAATTACCCGTTACCAAAAATTGATCAAATCTTACAGAAGGTAGTGGGGGCTCAAAGGATTTCAATGGTGGATGGATTTTCCAGATATAACCATATTGCAATGCATCTAGATGACCGAGAAAAGACAGCCTTCACTACCCCTTGGGGTACCTTCATGTATGAAAAAATTCCATTCGGATTGATGAATGCTGGAGCCACCTTTCAAAGGGATATGGATATAGCCTTTGTTGGGGAGAAGGAGAAGTTTGTTGTAATATACTTGGATGATGTTACAGTATTCTCACAATCTGATGAAGAACATCTAAATCACCTCAAGCAAACTTTCTTAAAATGCAGAAAGTATGGACTGTCACTAAATCCAAAAAATTCTCATTTTGATGTGTAGGAGGGTAAGCTATTAGGACATTTGGTTTCAGCTGATAGGATCATAATTGATCCAAAAAGAGTCAAGGCCATTCTGAAAAACAGTTTGCCTAGGAGTAAGAAGGATGTGCAATCTTTTATTGGAAAAATTAATTTTCTACACTGGTTTATACCAAATTTTGTTGAAACTATTAAACAAATAACAACTATGTTGAAGAAAGATCAGGAAGTCAAATGGACAGCAGAGGCCAGGAATTCATATGAGAAGATAAAGAAAGCTCTTACAGAAGCACCGGTGTTAGTAAGCCCTGATTTTTCCAAATATTTTTTGACTTTTTCTTTTGCATCGCATGACATAATACCAGTTGTTTTGTTACAGAAAAATGATGAAGGATTGGAGCAGCCAATTTCATTTTTCAACAAGACTCTCAGGGATTAAGAGTTAAAGTATAGTACCTTGGAGAAACAAGATTATTCACTGGTAAAAGATTTAAAGTTTTTCAGAAATTATGTTTTACATTCAAAATTCATTGCTTATGTTCCCAATGCTACCATTAAAGATATTTTGACTCATCATGATAGTGAAGGGAAACGACGAAAATGGATTGCTAATATAATGGAGTATGATGTAGAAATCAAGCCTACCAAGCTGGTGAAAGGACAAGGTCTAGCAAAGTTATTGGCTGATTCAAACTATGAAGCTTTAGGCCTTCATTTGATGGAAGAACATCCCATACAAGAAGAATTACAAGCTGAACAAGAGAAGGAAAAGATTATGAAGAAATATGCAGAATCTATATGGTATGCAGACACTGTTCATTTCTTATTGTATTTGCAAGCCCTGAACATCTAGAGAAAAAGGAAGTTAGGTCATTGAAATTAAAAGCTACTAAATACTGTTCATTAGATAAGCAATTGTATTGGAAGGATCCAGGAGGTGTTTTTCTTAGATTTTTAGACAAATCAGAAATTGAGGAAGTTATTTTGAGAATCACATGAAGGAGCTTGTGGGGGACACACATACTAGAAAGATACTGCCTATAAAATTCTGATGTCTGTCTATTATTGGCCTTCACTTTTTTCAAATGTGTATCAATAGGTTAGAGCTTGTGTTCTTTGACAAAAGTTTGCTGGTAAACAGAAGCTCATGTCTTTACCATTGAAACCCATTGCAGTCAATGCCCCTTTCCAGCAATGGGATTTAGAATTCATAGGTGAATTAAACCCTGCATCTTTAGGACAGCATAGATGGATACTGACAGCTACATATTTTTTCACTAAATGGGTAGAAGCCATTCCAACCAGAAATGCCACTGATAAGGTGAAAATCAATTTTATTGAAGAAAATATTCTTACCAGGTTTGGCTGTCCAAAGAAGTTGCTAACTGATAATGCCAACGCCTTTAAATCTAAATCTATGGCTTCATTTTGGGAACAAAATGGGATTGTCCTAAAGCATTCAATACCTTACTATCCTCAAGGGAATCGGTTGGTAGAATCCAACAATAAAAATCTTGTTCAAAGCATCAAGAAGTTGTTGAATCAAAATAAAAGGTCATGGGATTCCATGTTAAAATATGCACTTTGGGCAGACATGATAACAACTAAGAAAGCAATTGGAACTTCTCCTTTTCAATTGGTATATGGCACTAAGGTGGCTTTTCCAGTTCAGTTGGGTATTCCAGTGATGAAATTCTTTTAAGATAGTCTAGAAGAACCAAGTGATATTCAAAGAAGAGTTTATGCACTAATTGAATTACAACAAGAGCGTGAAGCTGTGGAGGAAAAAGATCAAATACATAGAAGGAATATTAAGGAAAGGTTTGATAAGAGGATAAAAGAGAATACTTTTTATTATGGAGATATGGTACTGAGGTGGGATGCTAGAAAGGAACAGAAAGGTAAGCATGGTAAATTTGATAGTTTGTGGTTTGGTCCTTTCATAGTTCTGAAGATTCTGGAGAACAATACCTTCATATTGTAGACTTTGGAAGGTGAGGAATTAGACAATCCAGTAAATGGACGGTTCCTCAAACAATTTTACAGCTATTGAGGGTAAGAAACTTGTCATTTCATTGTATATACCGGTGTGACAGTGATAGAATAAAGACTCCATATCCCATTGGATGTTTTGCAAAGTAGTAGATAGGTTCAATTTAATGACAGAAGGCACTGGTCTACTGATTTCTTGAAGCCTCACAAGGAGGATTTCACCCCACAACCGGAGCCAAATGTTATAGCTAGGTTTTGTTTCTAGATTACATATTATTTTCAAAGCATTGTTTTTCATATTTCTTTTACTTTTGAATTTGGTTTTGGGGTATTAGAATCATGAGCTTATTTTTTATTTTGATTCCATGTCATTTCTTTTTTAATTTATTTTTATTTTGTTAGTTTTATAGTTTTAATGGGCTTATTAGGTGTATATTTTTATAAGAAGTCGGAAAAATCTATCATAAGGTTTGATCTAAGTTAAATCATATTCCTTAACCCATTTGTTTTGGAGTCATGTGTCAAAATATTGGTCAAGAAGATTCCTATAGCGCAAAAGGGAGGGACCGTGAACTAAAGCACTACAAGAAAATTGAGGCATTCAAAAAAATTATAATTTTAGCTCGTTGGTGGTTCAAAATTGCAAATGATGGAGTTTTACATCTGTAAAGATGAGATGATACCTGTATGGACCTGGCAATCATTATGACAAGTGTACACATTAAGGTGAGGATTATGCAGGTAAATCGCAACTATCCTGAGTCTCGAATACTGGAGATTTTTTAAACATTAATGATAGCACATCCACGGAGTTCATTCAGAGTGAGTGGTGAATTTGACGGGTATATGAGAAACTGAGAAGATTGTGGAAAATTATTAAATGACTTGGGCGTAATTGTGGCTATAAAAGATGGAACTATGGAGACTTGTCTGATGTGAATGAGGACAGGATTGCGTATTTTCAGCACTACGAATCATCATTGTGAGAGGTATGCAATAAGACACATAAAATGTTAACTGAATCATGATTTGTATTGACAGAGGGTTGGTATGGATAAGGGAAATTGAGAAATTGTGAGTTATGGTCCTAATTTTTCTCAGCCTCTAGTCTATTGTTGTAGTAGGATAATTTAGAAATAGTTTTTTGAAGGAAAAATATAGTTATGGTTCAGTGCAGAAAATGAAGAGGAGTGGCAAGACTAACAGGGACGAGCCTTCTGATATGGCATGGGCTAAAAGTTTTCCTAAATGTGTGAAATTGTTTCAGAGAGCAGGATGGTTTAAATATTTTGAAAAAATTCATGGTTATCATTCTAAAGTTTCATATGGGTTCACTCAAGGGCTAGAGAAAGATACAGTCCTGCTCAATACCCTAAAAATTGAGTTAACTAGAGAGCTGATAGCAGAAGCCACAGATATTGCTGATGAGGGTGAATTTTGGTTTAAAAAGGTGTCATTTACCTTTAATTTAGAGGATTTCATGTTGCTTGATGTTGTAGTAGATTGGGGCAAGGGTGTGCATATACAAAATTTCAAGCCTGAATGGAGGGAGCCTATTAAGATTTTGTAGAGTTATATAACCTGTGAGGGTAGGTTTGATTCTATTTTTAAATATCACGTCATATTTCTACAACATTTAAGTCAGGAGTCGAAGATGAATCTCCCCTTTTTCTTCCTAAAAATCCCGCAGAAGATGTCAAGTAGGGTAAGGGGCCGACATGAATATCATACTAAATAGTCTATCTTCCACCATGGATTGATTAAGTTGATCATTAATATTGTGCTTCAGAGAAAAGGTAAGACTTGGGATTACTTTTTGTTCTGGTCAGGGTTTCAGAGGGAAAAGGAGGACTAGTAAAAAAAGAGACAGATGAAAAAATCACACAACCTAGTTAAAAAATTGAAGAATGAGGTCATTACTGAAGCAGTAGAAGAGACTACTCAAGTGGACTCTTCAGTATAGAAACTTGAAGAACCTATAGGTGGAAGGAAAAAGAATATTGATGAAGATAACCAGTTGGAAATTTCTGAAGTTGTGGAAGAGGTAGATGCAGCAGTTTTAGAATAGAAAGAAGAAAAAAAATCAGTTGTATTCGATCAGAATGTCAATGATACCCAAGAAGTCATGGAATATGTTTCTGTCCCAGCCAAGATTGAAGTGGAGAATGTACAAAATATCAGTACAAATACTAAAGGAAAGTCAATGGTTGAAGTAAAAAGTGAAGGTGTATTGATTTCAAGTCTAACATTTGTGGCAAGTCTCATGCTATGATAGGTGAGTCAAATTGGAGACCTAAAACAATACCAACGAACAAGTTAAGACTGAATGTGAAAAAGATTTTGAATCTAAAATTGGCCAAGGAGAAGATTACTGTGATAGATTCAAATTCTTCATCACAAGAAAATTTAAAATAAGATGAAGACCTGTCTGAGCAAGTAGAGAATAAAAGAGAAGATTCAGTGATTGAGAAGCCTTCTCCAGTGAAAGACACTGTTAAAGAACAGTCCAAAGATTTCCGTTTTAAAGAAGATAAATCCAAAAAGGTTCCTGTATAAGAAACAGAGCAGCATGAAGAGGATGATGAGGAATTTTCACAAAATTAAATATCCCTTGGTTATTTGAGGGAGTTTCTTTATTCCAAGAAGGAAAGTTCATAGAATTAGAGAATGAAAATCTTCAGAAGATAGTTAAACAGTACAAGTATCAAATTTATTTTCTGAATGAAACAAATGAAGGTTTGGTCATGGAAAACAAGAGGTTAAGAGAAGAACTTGAAGATATTAACACCCATTAACAGGAGTTGATTGTGGTTTCAAAAGAATCATTAAAACGGAAGAGGCAGACACAAAGCAAATTTGAAGAATTAAATCAAAAAATCCAAGACTTAACTCAACAGAATCAAGAACTATCAACGAGCGTTGAAGACTTAGAAGTTGAGCAGCAAAGAACTAGAAGAAAATCACAAGCTCTAGAAGGGATAGAACTTCTGGAAGAAGCAGCCAAACATCTTTAAAAGATAATTTCTGGCAGGTGTCATTTAATCAATTTTTGTAAAAGATTAATAGTATATTTTGTAAAGCAATCATTTTGTAGAAGTTTTGAGAGCTGGGTCTAGAAGTTAGTTATGTAGTTAAGTAATTGTTTTTTGTAGTTGAAGGACTTGAACTAAAGTTAGTTAATAAATTAAGCAAATGTTTCTGAGCTGTAACAAGTATAAAAGAAAGGAATGAAATAGTAGGGGGGTTTGAGTTTTTTGCAAGGGGAGGCTCAAAAGCTACTATTTCAAGCTAAGATCCAAACTCTCATGTAATTTTCATGACTGATTATGATATATATCAATGATAAGCCTATATTATTTTTATTTTTTGGTTTCATTTATGATTTGTTAAATCACTCAATGTGCAATTTCATTTCCTGTCTAATGTCTTATTCATGAATTGCTTGTAGGTTGTGGGTGAAACTCAGTTAGCTTTCTCTATGTTTTATGGTTTATTTGTTATATATGGTTCATCTCAATCGCTGATTTTTATATGATTTAGTACCTGATTTTGATTGTTTTATGTTACCCTCTTCTTTATGAAAATTTTAGACCAAAAACAATACAAAAAGACAGTTTTACTTTATTTTATTTTAGAGATTGTGTTGGCTTGTTCTACTTGTAGTATGGAAATGTTTTTGGCACTAACAGTCCCAATGATAAACATAACCATTATCTAACTACCACAGTCAAAACATATTCCAAAATCTAAAGAAGCGGAGCTTTAAACAGGCTTAAAATGAATTAAGAACACTAAAGTCTGAATGACAGGCTGGATAACAAACTGGAATATGGGTCTGAATGACAGGTTGAACAGGTTGTCTGAATGACAATGTGTATAGAGAAAAAAGTATAAAATGGCCTAAATGATCTAATTATCAGCTGATCTTGTGCACATGAAAACAAAATGCATAAAGACAGTAAGTAAACCTACTTAATGATCTAATTCAACATCAAAATATCTTAAGCTAATTCATAATTAGAAGGAAATTATTATCTATTACATTTTTAAACAGACTGAAATATAACCAAATGAATTTATGACAAAATGAAAATGAATAGAACTGAACCTATTGTAACTTGATCCTAATATATCAAAGTAATATACCCTATGTACTTGTCAACATAAGACTGAACAATAAGATGAAAAGACTGGAAAGGAAATTGAAAGCAAACTAAGTGCACAACTGGTCACTTTTAATCTATGAAATAAAAACTATATTATCGACACAACATTATAATAAACACACGCTATAGGAAACAATGAAATGAACTATTATAGTAATTTAATTGCATAAACAAACTGGAATAGAAACTATACTAATTGCAAGGAAAGGGATGACGAAAATACACACAAGAATGAGAACCATTGGCTGATGAGGGGCCTTCTCAGCAATCAGGGTGATGATTCCTAAACTCTTATACAATAAAGATCATATGCACAGTAGGAATATAACTTCTATTAAAAATGCAGAACAGTATTACAGAGTCTCTCTTTGAAATTGACTGACAGAATGTAAAACTAGCTAACTACTCTCTCGTTTGGAGTTGAATATATATAGTGTTTACATGGATGAGCCGGTCGACCCTTTCAGTGGTCGACCACTCCTAAAACAGTCAACCATTATTACAAACAAACGACGATAATCCAACGCACAGTCATCCTCCTTCTTCCTTGTGCAATGGTTCTCCCTTGCATGTGTTGTAGCGTGAGGATTCCCTTTGACGTGGAATAGTGTCATGGTGTTGAGTAGAGGAGGAAAGCTGATGAGACTTCTAGAACGAAGGTCATTCTAGCATCAAGATGTGTGGAAACATAACCATTGCAGACCGTTCTATCATTTAACGCTTGGGAATCTACCAATGAACATTGCATGGTTTGATCGATGAGATGGATGGTAAGTTGGATGTCCTCTACACATATCTAGCATGATGCGTGTCTAGCTATTGGCTCATCTAGAAGATCATAACCTATAAACAAATTCATACATATATCAAGCATTCTCCTAAACAATATCAATTTTAATCAATAAAATAGTGAAATAATAATAATAAACTAGAATTTGCATAAATCCAAATATATTCATACCTAAGGGTGAATGATAAGCTATATGACAGAAATTTGTCAAAAATATGACAAAATGGATGTCAAAAAATGTAATTTACCAGCCGAAAATGGTGACAAAACTAAGATTAACAAGAATCTTTCCTACCTATTGAGTGTGAAATTCTGTCACTCAAGCTTGTTGTTGAGCTTCTACCCAATACTTCTACTGAAGAAGAATGCTTTTTTTATCTGAAAAACCTTGGAAAGACTCGACGTGATGAAGCCTTGGCTAATGAGTCGCACAAAAATGGATCAAGGATCAATATGATAAATCTGTTCATCCTCGTGTTTTCAATGAAGGAGATTTGGTTCTGACCTATGATCAAAAACATGGTCCTTATATCGTAAGTAAATTATTAGAAAAAGGGGCCTATGAAATTGTTAACTATGATCGGATACGTTTCGGGAAACCTCGCAATGGGTTGTACCTGAAAAGGTACTGTTCTTGAGATATTATTTGCATTACTGCCTTGTATATATGTATATTTTATGGCTTTATGTGTGGTTTTATTATTTTTTTATATGGTTTTGATTTTTTGTCTAAATGTTGTTTATCCCATGTTTTGATTCTGCAAATCAGATGGCTTTCTATGGTTTTGATGATGGTGTTTGTAATCACACCTTAAATCTTACTTTAGCCGCTTGGGTATTATATTCCCAAGGACATGACCTAGTTAGTTCAGAAATAGTTTGTATAGGTCTGGCCACCAATAACATCGGCGTGTATTATGTAGTGATAGGTTTTCTAATTGAAGCTACATCTCATGACATTGATCATTTGGTAGTATTTATGGACTCTCAGCTAGTGGTTTCTCATTTAAATCACATTTATGTCATTCAGAACCTGGTACTCTGAATTTTTCGAAGGGTACGTTGTTAGAAAGGTCATTTGAATCCATTACTTATCAACATATCCCTAGATCTTGTAACATAGTTGCAGATTCACTTGCCAATTACATGTTAGATTGGTTCATTGCTCATTCATAACATTGATAAGTAAAATAACATGCTCCATTGTAAATAGGCATAAACAATAAAAAGACATAAAACCCATGTAAATAACATTCCATAATTCAAAATAGGTAGTCGCCAATAGATAAGTCTGTGTATATATATATCAAAGTTGTTTTACAAAAATATCGTCTCGAGACCTGACTGAAGCACGTTGGCTTTTAGGACTACAAAATAACAAAAAATATTGAAGCTAGGTAGCTTTCAGTGTATACGTCATGTGGATCCCTAGTGTTTCTTATGGTAGCACATGATGGATATTTCCACTCTGCATAGAAAGCATCTAAAATGGCCTGATACTCACATGGTGTGTCTCTGATACCTCCTAGGGAGGTCATCCACAATGATATCCAGGATATCTAGTGTCAATTGACTGAGGTTCTCCTCCATCTCGGTCATGTCATCATCCCCTCTGTGTACAAAGAGGCCCCCCGCTCTCCTGTCAATGGGAGATGAACCCCCAGTTCATACCAATCCCACATCTACATGAGAGGAAGCAGGTCTCATTAACATACATAAAAAAACATAAAACAACAAGAATATAAAACAATGAACATATTAGTGTTTTACTTACCCACGTCACCCATTGATGATATATTGGTAGGGCCAACTCCATATCTCCTCTAAAGTCGGTACCGATGTATGAATTGTTAAATTATTGTGCCATTGGTATATAGGCAATGAGTTCAATTGAATTGTATTATTGTGCATTGGAATGGAATGAAAAATACACATTGATCAAGATAAATTTCACAGAAAACTGATAAGTATTGCTCAATATAATTACAGTATTATATTTATTAATCCCAGTGGTATACATTGATGTTACATAAAGGATAATTTGAATCATGTGGATAGGATTTGAATCTACCATCTCAAGACTGACTGACTGGCTAACTAGAAGTGTCTAAATCACTATTAGAGCTCACTGGTCTAACCCCATATGTCTAATTCAATCTCTCAATCAGTTAAATGAGTTAAACTGATGAGGTAGGTGAGAATAGGTGCCTAAACCCATGCAGTCATGAAAGAATGGTGCTAAATGAACTAGAGGAAATCTAACCGAATGCAGCTGGAGCATAACTTATCTTAACTAGTTACCAACTACCAACAATTAAAGGAGGTTGGTGGTGGCACTCCCAGTGGCTCCTAAATTGTATGGATTGGTCTCAGAGGCACATGAACATGTAGTCAGTTGTAGTTAACCTCTATATGTGTTCCTCACACTCTAGAGGTTGATATTGGTGGCACCAATAGCCTAAGTGGACCCAATGGTACTAGTGAGCCTAATATTAATTAATGACACTTAAGTTAGTAAAATATAATCTAATAGACTAAGTATGGATAAGGGAGGATTATAAATCCTAACACCGCCCCTTAATCCTAACTTGGACAACTATGGGCCTTGGAAACAAGGCCAAAATTCACCCATTACAATCTAAAAGAATTAAAAAATGGTGCTTAATAAACTGAGGAAATAGGGGAAAACCTCAAGATAAGTAGGAACAAGAAATACAAGTTATTCTTAGGAGAAAAATCTTCCTCTTTGGGAAATAACTTGCAAAAAATAAGCTGCAAGTTGCAGCACTTGTGCAATAGTATGGTTCTTCTATGCAGTAGCATCCTAAAGCTATGCATGTGAACCTATATAAACTAATGACTATGTCTATAATAATTTTCCTTTTTGGAAGAAGACGAAAATGCTCAATTGAAACAGGAACATAGACAGCTGCAAGATGAAAACTAGACCCATGTAGAGAAACTGAGATCAACTGATGAGAGAGAAAAAGTGCTTGATAATTTGAACCACGTGAGGAAAATTCAAGCAAATGATATATTGCATCCTTGAACATCAAACCAATTGAGGTAAAATCATCTCCAAGTGTTAGGAGCAAGTGTCCAGACGAATGCAAAATGTCTCCATCTTTACTAGTTTTGTGAGGAGATGAGCATGCGATCGAATAGAAAGGTAGAGAATCCCTAGGAATATGGAGAGAGAATTCTTGAGATCCATAATCTGATATAGCTTCAAAAATAACTAATTATCCACAAAATATAATATCAGCAAACTCATGAAATAAAATTGACATCAAATCCCCAACAACAATTTTGAAAGAGACTTGTGATACTTGATTTTTCACACCAAAATTGACGAGAACAACTAAAAGCATGACTGGAAGCTCTTGAAGCTTAAAAAGCAAACCAAATAAGATCATATCATATCCAAATAATTCCATATCAGATACAAGAGTGTGCTCCATCGAGATGGTAGATGCACAATTTTCTCCTTCTTCAAAACTTTGAGTATTGGTGCATTCAATCATGTAGGAACTTCCTAGAAGATCAAGATCAATAAGAGTGAATGAATCACTCCTAAAATATGATATTTATTCCAAAACATCCAAAGTATTACTTATCTGCACACCAGCAACATCATTAGAGATAGATAAATCAAATTCCTCTTCATTTTCTGAAACAATCACTGGTAAACTATGCACAAAATTTAGAATAGAAGAATCACTGGAGAATTTTTGCATAGAATGGAAGGAGAGTTTTTCTTCAATAATAGATATTCAAATGTATTTTTCTAGATCATCCATATGATAATATGAGATATCATTGATCTCATAAACTTCCAGAGAAACAGGAGAAGGAGCCACTCCAAGGAGACTTTCTTCAATTCGAATTGATTATGTTGAAGATTATGCTTATTCTTCATCTTGAACAATTTTCTTTGTTGTGGGATAGGGAACATAGAGTAAATTCTTGAACTCATCATGCTAGATTTTAACTGAACCTATATCAACAACTGGGATGTGGGAGTCATCTCTCATATGAGTGCTAGGTCCTCCTGATAGAGTGAAAGTGGTGAATGATTCCTTGGAGGCAACCATGTGGTTGGATGCTCCAGAATCTATCAAGTAAGCCTTCGACGGAGTGAGACCTGCCTTCAAAGAATGACATATCTCATATTCTTCAGTATGCTCTCCATCATCAAACATCTTTGCACCTTGTAAAAGGGAAATATTGTTCTTTTCAAGGAGTGTTTTCAAACAATCGAGGGTCTTCTTCATGCCTTGGCTTTCTGAATGAAATCCTCTCATATAATAAGGATAATTACTCTTTTCAAAATATTTCTTTCTCTTGGATCCCAAGGCTCCTTTGGAAGACTTATGACTCTCTTTTGGGTTCAAATCAGATACTTTACGCTCCTTCCCCTTGTTCTCCCTTTAGCTTGCACATTGGTTGAGTCCAACATCAGAAGAGCTTGCTTCTTGGAAGTTTGGAGGACTCCCATTTGGACCAAATTATCCTGCTCCTATATTAAAGACTCGACAAAGCAATCAAGTGAATGAATCTTCTAATTAGGGATAGAATCTCTTCTGGAGTGGAAGGTAGAGACAAAGAGAGAGTACTCGGAATCAATTTTGTTGAGCATAGAGATCACAAGTTGCTTATTCTTCCTCTCTATTCCACATTCCTTACAATGTAGTGCTAGAGATTTGAATTTTGTGAAAAAACTGTTGGATATTTTCGAAACTGCTGGGCTGAAATTCTATTAGCTCATTCTCCAATATGTGCCCCCAAATCTCATCTTGTTTTCCAAACAACAATTTGAGATTCTCCCAATATTATTTAGGATTCTTCAATCCCTCAAGATGAAAGAGGAGATCCCTAGAGATGTGAGTGCAAAGGAATCCAAATTCTTCATTCAACTGGTTTAAGAACTTATTTTTCTTAGTAAGATGATGAGGTTTTGTCTCTTTTCCCATATTCATCCTATACATTCCAAGCTTGCGCAAGGAGACCTGCATATCTTCCCTACAATAAACATAGTTGAAGGGTTTAAGGATCCAAGGTACAAGAGCTAAGGAATCCATCAATTTTCCTTCCGAACAGTCAATTCTTCAATCAAGCTACATAGTACCCGTAAGTAACACTGCAAAAAATAAAAAACAATTCGCAATCATGTCAGAATCAAGCCTTCCATCTCGACATGTACACTTTCTCACGGTATGTCACGCATGTAGAGACTTCTCTGAATGAATCTAGAGTTAGTAATGCACACTTTGTAGGACTTATGTGGAAACCCAACTACTTTTCGGTGTATAATGGAGATTGGATAGACTTTTTGTATGCCCGAGGAGGATTTGATACCATGTTTAATTATCTTTCCATTGATATACATGAAATGAGTGCAATTTAATTATATTATTGTGTAGTGGAATGGAATTAAAAATACACACTGAACAAGACAAGATTAACAAAAAACGGATAAGAAATGCTCAGTATAATTACAATATTATCTTTATTAATCCCAGCAATATACATTGATGTTACATAAAGGAGAATTTGAATCATGTGGATAGGATTCAAATTTACCAACTCAATACCAATTGGCTGGCTAACTAGAAGTGTCTAAATCACTATCGGAGATCACTAGTCTAACTCCATATGTCTAATTCAGTATCTCAATCAGTTAAACCATTTAAATGGATGAGGTAGGTGAGAATAGGTTCCTAACCCCATGTAGCCATGCAATACTGGTGCTAACTAAACTGGAGAACATCTAACGGAATGTAACTATAGCATATCTTAGCTTAACTAGTTACCAACTACCAACAACTAAAGGAGGTTGGTGGTGGCACTCCCAATGTCTCCTAAATTGTAGGGATTGGTCTCATAGGCACATAAACTAATGCATGAACATGCATTCAATTACAGTTAACCTCTATATGTGTTCCCCACACTCTAGTGGTTGGTATTGGTGGCACCAATAGCCCAAGTGAATCCAATGGTACTAGTGGACCCAATATTAATTAATGAATCCTAATTTAGGCAAATATAATCTAATAGACTAAGTATGGAAAAGGGAGGATTATAAATCTATTATACCGAAATATTTTCACCCTCATGTTATGAGATAGGAATTCCCTTGACTGCTCCAATCCCTCAAAATTTTCGCTAGAGAAATGAAGGAAGAAATTAACCCCTTGCAATTTTTCCCTGTGTTGAGTTGGTAACGCTCCTCTCCCATTGACAAAAAGCATTACTCAAGTCAGCACCCCTCCTGATACATGAGCAAAGAGAGCTACCACTGCTCCTGTCCTTACTGCAAGAAGTGGTTCCCCCTTAGCACCGCTTGTTTTCTTCATTGGAGGAGCGGTGCTCAAGTTTTCAAGGAAAAAATGGAAGCTTCGAGAGGATTCTCGAAGCTGACCTCCATGGAGCCTCATCCCTATGGTTTAGTACCAGCTGGAGCTTGAGATCCTCCCTTTTAGGATCTTATCTCCACCTCACCCATGAGATCATCAACCATACCTATCCTCCCATGCCTTTAAATAATAGCTCACCCCCCATGGGTCAAAGGAGGAAGAATTGTGTCACATACCCAAACTCTGTCAAAATCATTCTTGATTATTTGGAGGCAAGGTGAAGTTAGAGGAAAGGAGCCATTGGAAGGAACTCTCAACACCAAGGCATGAAGGTTGTAGTCTCTCCAATCATTTATTAATAATGAATGTCTTTTCTTTCCCAGATTTACTATTTCATATGCATGTATTGTTTTATTCCTTGGTCACAAGCATAGATCTAGTTGATTATACTGTATGCTATCATTTTTTATTTGTTGTCGTCCATATTTTATGGGATCTTCTGTAGTAAGCTTCAAGGATATCAAGGACAACCTTTGAGAAAGGTATTGTGGAATCATATTCTAGTGATGAACGAGATCTAGGGAGAGTCTAGCATTCCGTGTTTGTGTTTTGTTGTAGATATGAACCATTCATACTAGGGAACCGGCTCTTGTCCATAGGAGGTGCGTATTTTTGGATAATAAAATCCTAACATGCATAGTTCTCAATCATGAGGATATGATCATCTAGCCATCATAATAATGTGGCCCCGTACTTGACTCTGGAGCCTCTACCACCATGGTGGGCCATAACCTCCCCACATTGCAACATACGAGGATCCCATACCCTCAACTCAATGAACGACACTTGTGGCCTCAGGTGTGGTACTCTATAGAAGAAAAATGACACTAAGATCATTCCATAACCAAATTGTTTCAATTCTCCTCGCCGACACTTCATCGGCTTCTCCTTGAAAGTAACTAGTAGGGATTCCACCCAGTTGAAGATCGTAGGTGCCATTGCCTCCAAGGCGTAAATAATGTGAGAACATGAGGCTTGCTGAGCCCCTTGTCTCCCCAAGATGTGTTTCCTAGTGAATAATATCATGAAAATAGGTAAGTCCATAACATCCTTAATGGGTATCTTATCTCCGCACATCTTTGTTCTTGGAAAGCAGTATCTGTTTATGAGACCATGTGTGGTAATTTCCCCACCTCAAGAACGAGTCAATGAAATAGGCTCTCACCTCTTGGAAAAGCCTATAAGGAAGTATATATCCTCTACTTCCACCTTCATAATGTTGGCCCCTACCTCGAAATACTTGTTGGGCCGAATTAATGTCGTTTTAATTCCATTGTAGTAATTGCCTAGCCATTTAATTTGTCAATCCGAGGTTCATAGGCTTACGAAGCACATGCAAAGTATATGCAGGACTGAAGTGAAATTAAGCTAATATAACCCCCCGTGAAACTAATACTAATATAATCTAACCCCCCTTAAGATGAAACACGCAATCGCTAATCTAATTCAAAAAGATGAAACACACAGCTGAAAGTAAATTGCATAAAATAAAGACAACATATGAAGAGAAACAAGACAACACATGTGAGCTCACATTAACCATAAAGCAATCTTAAATTACATCACAAGAATCAATCATAAATGATGAAAGCATCAAAACTAAGATTATAAACAAAAGCTAAGAATTACCTTCTCCATATTACAAAGTCAAGACTAACTTCTACAATCTACTATTCTCTAAGATTATCTAAGATCTAATATATTCTAAGATAATATAGCATTTAAGATTATTGAAATGAAGAGAAAGCACTATCTTTTATACATTAAGGAAATAACCATCTCATAATGAGAGATCCACTATTCACTCAACCACTCAACTACTTTCCTATTATTACAAGATATGATCCCTTCAAATCCTCCACATTAGAGGAAATTTGGGGTCTAAAATGGGCCTTATAAGAAAACGTGCCAAAATAAGTTTTTGTGAGTTGGAATTCAAGAACCAATAGAATTTCAAAAAAATAAGTCAACCATAATGGTTGAATTGACATATTTGTCATTAAAAAAAACTACTTTTTTTGTTCGTATTTTCAACATATCTCATTGTGTTTTTACTCAAATTTCGATCAGGAGAGCTCATTGGATGCGGAATTGGATTCCACATCCAACGAGTACCCACACTGGATACTTTTGATGGACCCCTCTACCCCAAAAACAAGAAATACCTAAAAAAATGTGATGATGACATCATCATCACGTTTTTTCAGGTATTTCTTGTTTTTGGGGTAGCGAGGTCCGTCAAAAGTATGCAGTGTGGGTACTCGTTGGATGCAAAATCAAATTATGTATCCAACAAGCTCTCCCGATCAAAATTTGAGTAAAAACACAGGGAGATATGTCGAAAATACGAACACAAAAAGTAGTTTTTTTCTTTCTTCCTCCAAAATTAATTAACATTATTTAATTATTTTAACTATTATTTTATTATTTTCCTTAGGAGGCCCATTTTAGACCCCAAAATTCCTCTAATGCATACCTCTCACAAATTCTCCACATGTCTGTCAACCAAATCTCCATGATCTTCTCCTTGGAATATTATTTGCATAACTATCTCCTTGAAATGGTGGAGGAGATATACGTGAAGTCTTTTCTTTGAATTAATCCTTCACATATTCCTACACATTACAAAGCTCATCCATACTTTGAGATATTAGTGAAAAACATGTTAATTTTCTAATATTTAATCATAAATTCACTTAAAATGCTAAAAATAAATAAAGAGGAAATAGTAAGGTGAAACTCACATATATGTATGGAAATGGTATGATAAAAGGTTAATGGGATGATGAAATGTGAAGAATAGCGAAAGATAAAGTGGATGAAAAAGTGACATTTCTGAGTCCCAACAATACTGCTGCTTGGGATTCCACATCATGAGAATGTACTCTAGAAGTCTCACATGTGATCTCATGTTGGGCACATTGAATCATTTCAATATCTCGCATCCTCAAAGAGTATCCACAGTCCCAACATCATTTCCAACTATAATGCCATCGATCTCATGCTCTCTTTCCTTCCAGATCACCATCTTGTGCTGAAAGTAGCCTACGAAAACATTAAAATGGAGCATTAAGTCTTTTTTACACCCTTTAAAAATACTTTAAATTTATTATTTTGGCCTATTTTTGCAACATTCTAGGGAAACTTGTGGCACCTCCTGTTCAGTGTTAGGACAGAGTGGTGCCACCTCTTTTTTCTATAGGAAAAAACATGGTGTCACTTTGACACCACCCTTATCAAAAAATAAAAGAGTGTTACCCGGTGAACGCATTTTCCTCTTGGATAAATGCCCAAAAAACCCTAAAACAGGCATAAATTTAAAATTGGAAACCATGGAAAGATGGGGAATGGTATTAGGAATCACCTGGATTTGAAGGTTCTTGAAATGGTCTCTTGTGAAATCCACAATAAACACTTGAAATATGCACACAAAATGGCTCAAATTGCTCTCCAAATAGTGAAAATACAAATGGTAAGTATTTTTTACTATTTACTATGTTTTATAATCTATGTTTGGGTTTTGTTTTCATTATTTTAATTTTTTTATTAAATATTTACCCATAATACTCCTATAAACCATATTTTTCAATATTTTTTGAGTCTAATGGTAATTTTGAAGTTTGCAGGGTCTCGAGAATCAAATTTTTTGGATATGTATGAGTTTATTTTTTACTTTTTCATTCTCGCACAAAATGAAAAAATCTCTTGAGCGTTGTTTTTGAAACTTTATTCATGCTTGTTAAACCTGGTAAAAAATTTCCGAGTCACATTTTACTTCTTTTGTAGTCTCACTACTACATTTTGACCAAAAATCCGACGGCCGTCATGTCGGATTTTCGACACTTCCCTGTCGCATGTACGACACTTTGATTTTTTTTAAGCGTCGGAAACTTGTTGTCGGTCTTCCGACACCTAAGTAACCATCGGTTAAGCGACACCTAAGTAACCGTCGGTTAAATTTAAAGCGTCGGTTAAGCAACGGAATATTATCGACGGTAGTGAAAGTTTTTTAAGAAAATAACCTCCTTGCCGTCGGTTAAGCGACAGCAATACCATCAGATAAGCGACAGATATTAAAAATAATCGTCGGAAAAGCGACATCAAGAAGCGTCGGATAAGCGACGGATATTAAACTAAGCGTCGGAAAGGTGACATAAATAACCGTCGGATAAGCGACAGAGATCTAGAATAAGCGTCGGAAGAGCGACACTTGAATCCGTCGCTTAAGCGACGCTTGTTGAATTTTTTTTTTTTTAAACTAAATTTTTTTTTTCTGATTCGTATACATATATTTTACTAACTAAAGTTATCAAATGTTGCCTAGGTAGGTTGGAATCATTCTTAAATCACTTAATCTGGAAAGAAATATCATAGCATTATTAAAGTTAAGTAATATCATGGCATAATTAGGAAGCAAGAATGAGACAGACATTTAAGACTTGCAATTTCATTCAAAATCTAAAGGCTTTATAGTTTACACTTGCACAAAACAGTTTATGAAGATGTACAAGTGGACTTATTCATCAGAGGATGAACTAACACTTTCCTCAATTAGATGGGGAATATCCTCTATGGGACTAATTGGACGCTCATCATAACTAACAGCATCTACACATCTAGAATCCATTTCCTCACACTC
>LPNX010984811.1:759203-903491 GCA_001517045.1 Pseudotsuga menziesii
GTCAAAGAAAGGCCTAAAATGTTTCATTTTTCCAATTTCTTAAAATTCAAATTTTAAAGTACATTTAGATACCCAATTGAGAGGTAAGCCTTGTACACCTTTTTGAGAGATAAGTGTGGATGTTTATTTTTGTGATATTTTGAGCTATTTTGGCCCTTAGTCAAGGTTGCTCAAACCAATCCCTAAAAATTCGCATGTTTCCCACTTTCTCATAATTGAAATTTTAAAGTAGATTTATATAACCATTTGAGGGACAAGCATGCACAACTTGTTTTGTGAGATTTCGAGCTATTTTGGCTATTATTCAAGGTTGGTCAAGAAAATATCTAAGAGTTGTTATTTTTTCAACTTTCTCATAATTGAAATTTGAAAGTGAATTTAGGTACCCATTTGAGAAAGAACCATGCATCCAAACTTCTAGGGGATTCTGAGCTATTTTGGACCTTAGTCAAACTTGGTCAAATCAAGGCCTAAAAGGTTGCACTTTTTTTCCAATTTCTTAGAAATCAAATGTAAAAGTATATTTTATACCCATTTGAGAGATAAGCGTGCACACACTATTTTGCCAAGTTTCGAGTTATTTTGGCCCTTATTTAAGGTTGATCAAAGAAAGTTCTAAGAAATTCACTTTCCTTGACTTTATAGGAATTGAAAGTTAAAACTGTATTTAGGTACCCATTTGAGAGATAAGCCTAGATGTATATTTTTTTTGGATTGCGAGCCATTTTGGACCTTGGTCAAACTTGGTTAAACCAAGGCCTAAAACATTGCATTTTTCCAATTTCTCACAATTCAATTTTTTTTATAAGTTCAAAGTCTAAGCTATTGATGTATAATAAAAGTACACGCATAGATACATATCATCATAGTAATTATGTGGATTGATAGTGATATAGTGAAAGTATAGGCTCATACAAGTGGAAAAAATATCCTCCCTTGGGTCGGGAAAATAGATCATACAATAAAGTGACAGTTTTAAACAAAAAGTAGAGTTCTGAAACTATAAGCAAAATCTATAACTTCTAAATCCATATTGTCCATGAACAAAAAACCAAAGGAACCTGAAATTCAATGCTTGGAGGGATTATTATCCTGAATGGATACGTCGAAGCCAAAATGAATCTGCAAGTGGGTCTTCATTATGCTGTCAGCAGGGGGACTCATATAGGATGATATGATTTTACCATATTTAGCTTTAGGACTCTTAGAGTCATTCCTGGCATTGTCATCACTGCCTGAAGTGCCAGAAGTGGAGTTGGAGGATCCCTTCTCTACCAGGAGTGGCTCAGTATTCTTGAACTCTGAGGGGAGGGTGGTGGCCACTTTTCCTATTGATCTATAGAGGTGTGGGACGGAGGTGGAGAAATCACAGGATCTGGAGTAGTGGGAGCATTGCAAGGATCCAGAGGAGGATCGAGAAGAGCATCTGGCATGCCCATGAGATGAAGGATGAGCCTAGAAAAAATATTTCTTACAACCCAAAAATTATGGTTGCACGGGACAGTCCAATTTACAACAGAAGGGGATCCCAAAATTTCATCCTCCCAATCATTCATGAGTTGGCCACAGGTTCTTCACTTAGTGAAACCATGCCATAGCACATTTGTTCGTGGCATATGAAACAATACCCTTATTTTCAAAAAATATTGAAAAATACCTCCCAAAATCATTTTTTTTTAACCCTCCCAATATTCCTTCCCAATTTTAAAAAACCCCTATTTTCACTATATATATTGCATGTATCCATTTTTTCATTTACATTTTTTATACCCCTTTATATTTCTACCTAGTATATTGACATGATACCCCACATACATTCTATAATGCACCTTTCTTCTTTTGATTTATATTGTGGATGGACATTACTTCACCCACAATGATCAACATCATAGAGATCACATTCATTTCCTAAATTAACACTAGTTTGTCACTCTTCATTTGAATATTTTCCTCTCAACAATGTACAGTCACAGCAAGGTTCTACATGATGTCTAAAACATGGCTAAACACTCACTACTTGACACTACTTGACTATTTTTCAAAATCAAGAGAAAAAATACCAAATGCTTGATAAAAATCAGAGTATATCTACATAAATATTGTTAAATTCAATTAACAAATAGAGATATGTTTTTACCTTTTTCCTCTCAACAATGGATAGTCACATCAAGGTTCTACATGATGTCAAAAACAAGTTCAGAAAACCAAATAACTAACTACATTTCTAACCATTTGAAAACCAAGTTCAAGATATTTGTTTAAGCCTACATCATTTGCAATTTTGTTTATTATTTTATGGGAATGTCATGTTACATAATGTTACACAACAAAACACTTTCAACATCTCCCCATGCTAGGTTGTAATCACCTCCCTACTCTCAGTGCAATAAATAGGTTTAGTCAAATATTAATACAAAAATAAACTAGTAAAAGGGTAAAGTATTATTGTTAACTACTAACAAGAAGATTATACCTCAGTACGAAGTTCAAGAGGAAACATTGCAAGTATTGAAGCACTATCCATATCAATAAGTTGTCCATCAAAGAGATGAACCTGAAGCAATATCTATGCTCTTTGTTGTGCAAGGACATCTGCTTGTATATCTGGAGGAAGGGCAGCAAGGAATTCTGGATCAATCCCCTCAGTAGCTAGTGGCTGATTATTTGTAGGTTGTGCCGCCTGATTCTGCTGGGAAGCAAGCACCTTTGTTATTAACTCTTCAGGAAGAGCCTCTAGGAATGTAGCCTTCAATAGAATTAGATCCTACCACCATAGTATTTTGCTACTGCTCACTAGGAGTATGAGCAAGCACATTTTGACTGCTCTCCCTGGTAATTTCTGGCTAGGCTTGTTCTCTATTACTATTTTCATCTTGCACACCTTCCATATTTCCTAATGCATCAATCTGTCTGAGGTTTCCAGTTCCATCGGCACTTCCAATTTCTACTTCCAAGCTACGAAGGCTTTCACCTAATGTAGCATCACTACCACTACTATCTTGGCTCATAGCTTCAACATCATGCATGACTCGCTCATTGAGCTCATTGTGCTCATCTTGCATCTCAAGGTCATGGTGAACAACACCTATAGTCTGAGTTCCTTGCTCCAAAGAAGCATGTTGCAAAGGTTGAGTTGAAATAGTGTTGGTATTATTGGCACTATTATATTCAATATGGGATTTCCCATGTTCCTCAATTCTCTGTATATCATTTTCCTGTGATTGTAGATTTTTTTTCATTCCAGTACCATCTTCTCCAGCTTGTGAAGCAGTAGATTCACCTTTTTCCTATGATCTGGTGGTATCATGGGCCTGATATGATGGAGTATCATCAATTGGCTGAGCTCTCTGTAACTGAGAAACAAACTGCTCCTAAACCCCCAATGCTATGGTAGTGCCACTCATTTCTCTAATATACTGACTATCATCAGCCCAGCTACTTGAACGATTTCCTGGCCATCCACTTCGAAGTGTTCAGAAAATCAAATCCAGATGGGATGGAGCTGAAGTGCTTTCAATATTACTCTCAGTGAAAACCCTATCATTCTCTGTAATCATAGTCTCCATGATTGACAGCTCTCTCCCACAGCTTGTAAAGGTAGAAGAATGGCATGTTTGCTCACAAAGATGTCAAGAGTGCAATTAATATGCTACATAGTTGCTTACAAGTTATTTCTTCTTTAGTCATTTTTTGCATTTCTTTTTGTAAATATTTTTCTGAGAATATAGGATGTATTTTTCAAAAAAATAAGGTAGGGAATGTTAATTTGCATTTGCAACATGTTCCATTACATTCAGAGGTAGAACATGGAACACGCCAAGGTGTTGATGATAGAGAGAGTAAACGAAATCTATATGGTATTCCAAATGGAAGATATCACACATACATTTCATTCCTCAATTGTTCACATTTACTCATAAAGTTTTGCAATTATAACACTTGCTTCCTTGTAATTGACCTGTGGAAATTTCTATCTTCTTCAGTTTGTGTGACGAATATTTATAAAAAAGTTAGTCTTTCAGATATTGCATTTGAGCTAATCTTTCAGCTTATCCACAATTAGTGCCAAATCTAATGAATTATGTATACATGACATGATTGTCTGATAAATTCTATATTATCTCAACTTCTAAGGATTATATCTAATAGTTTCCTTGAATATGAAGGTATGGTCAGATATTGTTGGAATACTTATGGACTAAGGTGAGTGACTTCTCAAAGTATGAGGTTTGCCTCATTAGATTGGATGGACTTATAGTACTCCTTTTCTCCATGGAAGAAATCTTTAAGCAACTCCTGCACTTTGGGTATTCCTATAGAACTTCCCACTAAGACAATTTTGTGAATCTGGGTTTTATAATTTGTCATTATCAATGGATTTTTGAAACAGATAAAATGTTCATTGTTCATTTGCCCACTCTCCTAATTTTTTAATGTTGTTCCTGGTTTTCATAGAGACAAGGGAAAACAACACTCTCTTAGCCGTCTTGCATGAACTCTAAAGTCCCTTTGGGATATGTTGAGTTTGTATTTTTCCCCATTATGTAATGGATATGATTTCCTGTCAAACCCATATAAAACAAACTAAACAAAATATTATATTGCTTGCTTGGTAATTCATAAATCAAATGACAACTAAAAATACATATCAAATAGTGTACCCAATGAGAAAACATATGATAATTATGTTTCAAGCTTTCAAGATCATCAGATAAGAAACATAAGCACGGAAGGATACATGTTAGGTCACTTGAATGATAAGCTTTAAGTATACAAAGAGTGATCAAGGGAACAAATGAAAAAAATATAACAAAGTTTGATTATAACATTACATATAAACCAAAATGAACTCACCTCAATGTCTTGCTCTTTCTTTTTCTTCTCAATTTTGAGTCTTACTTCACCTGTTGTAACTTTTTCAAGGGGGATCCAAACATCCTTGGTTTCTCCTTCTTTCAGTCCTTCAAAATTCACACAAGAACTTCCCATACTCTCATCCCCAAGAAAGTCTACATTGTAGCATTTTAATTTCAAATACTGATCACATTCAATATCGTTAATCTCAAAATATTCGTCCCATATGGGGCTGAAACCTCGTGAAATTGATCTTGTTCTGCGAATGTTCCGTGATTATATTAAAAAAAATTAATGCTAACCAACTGCAAAGTATAGCTATAGGAAACATTGTAGATATCCACCAATATGTAGATCAATCTAATTCTAGAAAACAAAAAATATCTAAATTAAACCAACTGCTTCCTCCTTCCTTACTGAAACCATCTAAATGCTAACCAACTGCTTCCTCCTTCCTTTTTCGTGGTGGATGGCAGGACCTACTGTGACCCACCAATAAATTAAATATTTAAATTAAAACAAAGGAGACCAATGCATCTATATTATACTCTCAAATTATCTGTCCCATTCCTTCATTCAATCCTCTAATTCTTGTTTACACATTCTCAAGTCACTCTATTCAATGTTTGATTCTGAAGTCAATGTTAAGTCCATTCCCTCTGCCTCCCTTCACTGTTATACCCAATGCCATGATTTTATGGATAATTTGTAACAGATAATAACACACGAAAATTATTAAAAATTATTTGTGAAAATATATATGGTATTACATTAAATTTAAAAGGGGTCGTAAAGGCTCTGCCCTTCGAAGGTGCAGCCCATGGAAAGGCCTCTTTTAAAAATTATCTCCCTCTCTCTCTCTCTCTCTCAAGCCCTCCATCCCATCCTTGGCATCATTAACGCCACCATGGTACCAGTTCTGCAGCTTGGACCCTCATTAGTCAAGGAATAAGATTATTTCCTGAAGAATTAGATGATCTGCAAATGCAATGGCTTATGGAAAAAGATAAAAGACATCCAGGCTTGGTCTTTGAATCCTAGGGTTATCTCTTGAAGGATATTATGGTGATCCACCCTTGCACCAAAGGATTAATTATCCTAGAATTTCTCTCTTTGATAGTCAGCATTAACTGTCAATAATGGCCACTGGTTTATGGGTAAAGTTAGTCTCTCTATAAGGGTCTGAAAACCAGGCTTCAACCCACATACATAATCGTTATCATCAATTCTGATTTGAGTTAGAATTCCCAGCATCCCTGTTGAATATTTGAAACCATAAATTTCTTTTGGCCATTGGTAATACTCTAGGTAAATTTATTACATTGGCCTCTCAGATGAGGAATTCAATGGATTCCATACATAGTAGCAAGATTCGAATACGATTCAGTGTGGAAAAAATGCATAATGAGAAAATCTAGTACATATCCAATACAGAAGTATACATCTCATAGATACGAAGAAAATGCATTTTGTTCCACATTTTAGAAGAATTTCATCCTCAAGAATGCACAATAAATCAGCAAAAATATCGTTCCTTGAAAATTTGGTTATTTAGTTTTATATTTATAGGCCGTTTTAGGTTTTTGTTAACGTTTTTGGGGATTGGAGGCCTTTTTTTGGTTTAGGGGTGGATAGGTATCAAAGACATGAGGTATACCGTATAGTATCAAAGACAGTAAAAGTACATTGACCATACCATAGACATACTGTACTGAGACTTCACCAAATTTCATACTTCTACGAATTTTCCATATAACAAAAGGCAATACAACTGAATCTTGCTACCATGAATATGCATTTATGTTGGTTTGAGCAAGGATCTTCCTAAAAAAATCATGTTGAAGTATGAATACCACAACGGGACACTAGCATTGGACCATGAACATATTGCTTTCCATTACAAGTTGCTGGTTATATTTCAGGCACTAGCACTGGCACTTAGCAACTTCTTGTCCTAAGGCAAATGCTTCTCATGCAAAAAGAGAAGAAATTGCAAGCCCTCCTAGTGGAAGGACTCTATGATTGATCAGTGGAACCAATCAAGTATCAAGAGGACTCTGAGCCCATTTTTACTGCAAATGACCTGCTCCTTCCTCCCATAGGGATGAGTGATGCTATTCTCCCAATGGTGGTTATGGAGATGTCACAGCCAACCTACCTAACTAGTTGCACCCCTAGGGAGTAGAAGATAAAGGTGAAGACAAATCATTTGAAGAAGAATAGGGATCCAGTCCCTTCAGTAAAGCCTCTTGGTGAAGGCAATTATGGTTTCCTGAGACTCCATTAATTTCTAAGCAACTTGCTTTGGGGCATGTTGAGGAAGGTTGGATTGAACTAAAATAAAAACTTAAAACTTAAAAGTAAAAGAAGAGTAACTTGTCAAACTATGATCTCTAAGTACAGGAGTTAATGATCTCTTTATGGTACTTCAACTTTATCTTATTTTCTTATTCTCAAAATTAAGGAAACAATATGTTTACAGTGTTTCTCTGTTTAATGTTTCTAATGATGCATGTACTGTCATTTCTATATTTCCTAATATTTTGAATGTGTTGATTCTGAAACTTATACCCATTTTAGACACATTACCCATTTCCCTATTTTAGGTGTAACATAGATTACAACTTGAAAAAGGTTGAAGTTCCTCTACTGCAATTCTGCTCCTTAAGGTTGAAGTACTAGAACTTCCTCTGTTGCAAGACACTAATCATCTACCCTACTAGAAAATGCATGTCATGTCCCCATGCCTCTGACCAGTGAAGAGGACGCGACCCGTGGCTTAAACCACCCGGGATAAGAGCCCCATGAACATGTACAGGCATAAAATTTGCAGAAACAGAATGCTGAAAGAAAATGCATTGCAGTATAACATGCATAAACGCAATTGTTTATCATACACAACTATAATTATCTATCTTGCACAGCGTAATCACATGCATTCACCCAAGCATTCAATTTAACATGTTCATCATTTTCATATCATTGACAGAAAATATGGTTGCAGAAGTAAAAATGGGCAAGATTACTTATCTTATGAAAACTTTGCTCCGCAACCAGCTACGTCGCTGCAACGTTCCACCCAACCATAGGCCAGCGTGCTCCTTAATCTCTCAGCAATGCTGCCACCCTCGAGCTGGGCATGATTCTCCAAGGAATAAGGGAACTAGCAAGCTTACACGTAGCCAAGGATAGACAAAACACATAGCCAAGCCAACAAAGTTGGGTTTATCAGGCCATTAGGGAGCTGGAGAAGGAAAATTGCTAAGCTGGTGAGCTCATTACAGAGCCAAGAACACCTACACCAGAACTAGCCTGACCTCTAAGACACCCAAACACACCCAACACAAGGAATCAGCCCCTTCTCTGCTACACAATCCCTGAGGCCCTGCATTCCCTTCCAGTGCTATTCAAGGGTGATGGAGAAGAAGGCCATCCCTCTAGCTCTGTCTGTGTGGCTTCCAGCCACCAGGTTTATCAAGCAAATCTAAGCCAACATCCCTACTCTTCTCACAGTCCGAAGACCAACCATTTCACATAAGCAATTAAGTTAGCTACCACAGCTTAAACAGGGAAAACGAATTCTGAGTCATTCTTGGCCCTATCGTGGCCAAAATGACTCTTAGGCGAATTTACCACAGTCCTCAACATGTAAGGAAGACCACAACAACCACAGCCAGCAACGTGGGAAAACACAGTCCATCCTGGGCAACGAGATCACCAAGAAAACATATACAGACCACGTTGGGGAAGAAATTACAGTCTCCCAGCCTGTGGGTGAGCGTGAGAAACAATGCAAAACCCACAATCAGCCGGTGGGGAGTGGATATGACCACATCATCCACAAATCCGTAGGGGAAAGAAACTACGTGGGTAAAACCCAGAAGGTTCTGTGTGTGAGAGAGAGAAAACGAGAATTCCACTCCTGCGTGAAGGTGAACAAAACGACCGGCAAAAAAAATGGAGAACGCAGATCAGAAGTGCGTGAGAGCTTCAGCACTACCATGGAGAGAGTGGTAGACCTGCGTGAGTGAGGACGGTGATTTCTTCCATTGTGAAGTCAACCGTGGTGGTGGAGTGTGCATGTGGGTGAGGACTGACAGTCCTACCACTCCACCTCCCCAAAACAATTAACTGCCTCAACCACCAGCAGTCTTTCTTAATGAAAGTGGTTGGGATAAAACAAGGTAAGAATACACGTGGATTTTCACCCTATTGGCCAAGGTTTGACAATTCCCCCACATCCTTATCCTTAGGAAAAATCATGCCCCTTTCTCATTTTAGTTGCCGCGATCATAGCTGGTCGGGTTTATTTTTAATTATAGATGCATATTTACATGATGACCAACATAATATATGCCACATGCCCCGATATCCCATCGGTGACAAATTTAAATCCAAAACATAGCATAACCGATCAATGGTGGGGCCTTGGCCTTTAGCTCCACACCATGATCATTTACAATTTATACATCATCATATACATCTAATGCAACGGGGTCAAAACTAGGACATTACAATGCAAGATACAAATTGGAAACATTGAGGCTTTGTGCTAAGACAGCTTGATAATGGCCTTATTTGTATTTGGGTTTGTTGAGATTATTATGTGACCAGCTCATTTTTGTGATGTTTTATGTTTGTATTCACCTTTAGTCCTCCTTGAGGCCTACCTGTTATTAATTCTTGCAGATGATCTAGGAACTAGGAATCAAAATCATCAAAGAATTATTAACAAATACTCATGAATTGGAAATATTCTGGAACCGGAATGGTTTCCTCTCTGTATATTTAATAAGAAATAATGTATTACAATTTCCATGCTAAGCAATGGCTTAACTGCATGAAGAATTTGAATACCTAAGGGACAATTCGAATTTAGAGTGAGCCTAGCTTAACTGACTCTTTGCCATGCAATCTCACTCAGTTAACCACTTGACTAAAACCCTAATTGACTCACCAAACCCTAACTGAAGTTGGAGTGCAATAAATGACTAAATCTCAACTGAAGGAGATCAAACACATGTCATAGAAATCCAACCATCAAGTGCTAGTCCTGCATGACTCCAATGAACCCTGATGAAGTTAACTGAAGCTGAACTGACCATCAGAAGTTGGTGGAGGCGCCTTGTTGACTCCATGTCATTAAATAATAATAAATAATCATTAAATAATATATTTAATGAATGGAGGCGCCTTAACTGACTGTAACTGACTAGTTGAACTGATTGTAACCACCAGTTAGCAATTAGGTGCATTAATGTCACATAGATCACCCCTGGAGTGCTCCAGTTAGCCTCCTTGACTATAGGAGAAGGCTAAGTTATCCTCCTTGACTGTAGGAATGCGTGGGTGTGACTGTATGATGGCAATTAATGCTCCACTGATGTCAATTAAAATTAGGATAGTGGTTTAACTAGGCCAATTTGACCGAAAGAGTGTGTATGATGGTAGATGTCTCCAACACCCCCCCTTAAGCTATACTCAGGAAGAGTTAGAAAACATATATGCATAAAAATGCTAGGGCCCTGGAAACAAAGGCCATGGGTCACCCTGTACAATAAAGTAACTGCTTAATATAACAAGGAAATGGGGAAAACCTCATGGGAAAAATACCCCCCCTCAAACCAAGCAGTAAATCAAGAATTGGTTCTTCTATGCAGCAGCATCCTGAGACTGTGCATGTGAACCTATGAATCCAAAATAAATGAATATGTCTGGAGGAATCTTCCACTTTGGAAGAAGAACAATGCACTCAACTGAATCAGAAATATAAACAGCTGCACGGTGAAAACTGGACCCATGTAGAGCAACTGAAGTCATCTGAAGAGAGAGCAAAGGTTCTTGAGCATTCGAACCATGTGTGGAACACTAAAGAAACTGATATGTTTCATCCCTGAACAGCAAACCATGACTGGTAAAATCAGCCCCAAATCTCAGGAGCAAGTGTCCAAGCGAATGCAGAATGTCTTCCTCTTTACCAGTTCTGTGAGGAGATGAGCTTGTGACCAAAGGTAGAGAATCCCTGGGACTATGGAGAGCGAATGCTTGGGATCCATAATATTATATAGCTTCATAAATATCTAATGATTCACAAAATAAAATATCATCAACCTCATAAGAGGAAACTAACACCAAATCCCCAGCAGCAAATTTGAAGAAGAATTGCGGTACTTGATTTTTCACACAGGAATTGGTGAGAGCAGCTACAAGCATGACTGAAAGCTCTTGGATTTTAAAATATGAACCAAATAATATCATATCAGAATGTAAATCAGATCTAAATAAGTTCACAACAGATCCAAAACTATGAAATCAAATCAAATCCCCAGCAGCAGTTTTGTAGGAGACTTGCGGTACTTGTTTCTTCACACCATTGATGAGAACAGCTACAAGCAATACTGAAGGTTTATGAACCTGAAATTTTGAACCAAGAAATATCAGATCAGATACAAATAATATCATATCATATCCAATAAGGTTCATATCAGATCCAAAATTATGGTCAACCGAGACGGTGGATGCACAGTTTTCTTCTTCTTCAAAATTCTGAATTTTGGTGCATGCAATCCTGCAGGAATTTGCTGGAAGATCTAGATCATGGGGAGTGAATGTGTCACTCTTATAATATGATATTTCTACCAAAATATCCAATTTTTTACATATTTTCACACCAGCAGCAACATTAGAGGAATAAAATTCAAATTTCTCCTCACTTTCGGAAGAAATTACTGGTAAATTTTGCATAGAATTCAAAGGAAAATCACCGGTGAATGTTTGCATGGAAATGCAGCAGTATTTTTCTTCAATATCAGAGATTCAAATTTATTCTTCCATTTCAACAATATGAGAATATGAGATATCAGAGATCTCATGAACTTCTGGAGCATCAGGAGAAGGAGTCACTTCATGGAGACTTTCTTCAATTCGAATCGAATGTGTAGAAGATTATGCTTCATCTTCATCTTGAACAACTTCATCAGAGAGAGTAGAGGCTGATTATTTTGAGTGAAGAACTCTTGTGGTGCTGGCTATGATCTCCAAAGTACTATTATGATCCTCATTTTGCTTGCCAAAGGTTCTGTCCAATATTGGCCAGAAATTCTTTGGGTACTCAGCAGAATCAGTAAGGTAGTACAAGCTGTCATCAAGGGCCAGACATATTGCTCCAAAAGCTCTGTCATCGTCATTTAGCCAGTCATTCTCATTCTCATAAGTCTCTCTTCCAATTCCAATAGACACCTCATAGAGACCTCGTCTCTTCAGAGAGGCAATCATCTTCAACTTCCATTCTGAATAGCTTGTGAATGGGGTGAGAAGAGGGATTGATGAGTCCATTCGAAGTTGTACATGATAAAACCTGCAAATCAAAACAAAAAATGCACCGTAAGGTCAGACAGCCTGCACATTTTAGGCTTTCATCACACCCAGCATAGTCAATCAAGCAAGCTTGATCAACAAGTTCTTTACTTGGGATATTGAGTGGTAAGCCTTGGCTTCTGGTGCAGTGCTATATTTTTGAGCTATTGCTCACTTTCCATCGAGAAATCTGTCAAAAATCTTGTTTTTGAGAGATTGATCTTCATCCTGCCGTAATCTCTGATACCATATTAATTCTTGCACATGATCTAGGAACTAGGAATCAAAATCATCAAAGAATTATCAACAAATACTCATGAATTGGAAATATCTGGAACGAGAATGGTTTCCTCTCTGTATATTTAATAAACAATAATGGATTACAATTTCCATGCTAAGCAATGGCTTAACTACATGAAGAATTTGAATACCTAAGGGACAATTCGAATTCAATGAGTGAGTCTAGCTTAACTGACTCTCAACCATACAATCTTACTCAGTTAACCACTTGACCAAAACCCTAATTGAATCACCAAACCCTAACTAAAGTTGGAGTGTAATAAATTACTTAATCTCAACTAAAGGAGATCAAACACATGTCATAGCAAACAAAACATCAAGTGCTAGTACTGCATGACTCCAATGAACCCTGATGAGGTTAACTGAAGCTGAACTGACCATCAGAAGTTGGTGGAGGCGCCTTGTTAACTCCAGTTCATTAAATAATAATAAATAATCATTAAATAATATATTTAATGAATGGAGGCACCTTAACTGAATGTAACTAACTTGTTGAACTGAAAGTAACCACCAGTTAGCAATTAGGTGCATTAATGTCACACAGATCACCCCTAGAGTGCTCCAGTTAGCCTCCTTGACTGTAGGAGAAAGCTAAGTTAGCCTCCTTGACTGTAGGTAGGCGTGGGAGTGACTGGGATGATGGTAATTAATGCTCCACTGATGTCAATTAAACTTAGGATAGTGGTTTAACTAGGCCAATTTGACCGAAAGAGTGAGTATGATGGTAAATGTCTCCAACACCTGTACTATAGGACCTCTTCTTAGAATTAAAATTGAAAACAAATATAATCGGGAATTTAATCAAAGATGTTGGGTTTTTAGGACCTTGTTTCTATGGTTGAATAACTCAGCTATAAAATTTCCTAGTTCATTTCGGTTTTCATAGGATAGCCTAGAGAATTTTAAATGCAAATCCTTTTTTATTTCTTTCTAGTGGGTTCGGGGCTATATAGGATGAAATGTTTTCCATCCTCTATGGCTTGATTTATGCAATTTGTCCCTGGGTAGATTTCCTTGGGTTAATCTGACCTTTGAATTATATTTTCATTGGGAATTTAGGGTGCTCAAAGTATACAGTTTGCTTTTGTCCTTTTATAGTTATAGGAACTATAAAATGTTACTGTTTCATTAAAGTTTGTGAGTACAAATTTTCTGTAAAATAGAATTCTGAACTAGTTTTATAGCTGCTTAGAATATAGATAGGCAAGATTATTTGGAGTAAATGGGAGGTATAACAAGGCCAAAGGGATTACGCCAATCCCCAAAAACTAATAATTGAAGACTTTAGTGACCAACTAGCTCTTAGACTAATATAAGATCCAAACTGATTTTTCATATTTCCCCTTTATATCAGAATTATCAATAGTTGTAAACTAGGTTGAAATGAATATGAGGCTCATCATTACAAGGCTTAGGGATATTTTCATCAAGTGCTAACAGACTGAGGAAAGAACAGAAAAGACACAGGAGATGCATTGGCTATTTCTAACAGGCTACTCAGTGGAGACAAGTCAGTTAAGTTTAAAGTTGGTCATTTACAGAAAAATGAGGCAAAGACTACTCAGGATTGGAACCTTACATTAGATGCATACTTCCTTTCTCCAATTGCTAAAAAGGTTTCATCATCAAACAACTCTGAGAGTTTTCCTCAAGTGCTAGAAGATTAAGGAAAGAACAGAAAAGTCACAGGAGAATCAAATACATTGGAATTTGGGTCATATAGCTTCAAGTACACACCTAGAACTTGCACTTGCACTCAAAGTCACCCAGGACTTGCACTTGGCCTCATCGGAGCCCACTTGGGGGGCTTTGAACCCAGGTCTCCATGTTAATACAAGTCCGATTACCTTGATGCTTGCCACTAGACCACACTCCTGTGGGCCCCTTTTTCCAATTATTAAAAAGGTTCATCATTACAAGGCTTAGGGATATTTTCATAGTGTGCTAATAGACTGAGGCAAGAATAGAAAAGACACAAGAGATGCATTGGCTATTTCTGATAAGGAGATCAGAAACAAGCTACTTAGTGGAGACAAGTCATTTAAGTTTAAAGTTGTTCATGTACAGAAAAATGAGGCAGAGACTACTTAGGATTGGAACCTTACATCAGATGCATGCTTCCTTTCTCCAATTGCTAAAAAGGTTTCATCATCAAACAAGTTTGATATTTTTCCTCAAGTTCTAAAAGATTAAGCAAAGAATAGAAAAGTCACAGGACAATCAAATACATTGGAATTTGGGTTATATAGCTTCAAGTACAGACACAAAAGGTTTTTAACAGAAACCACCTGTCACCTATAGAATACAAACTTAGCAAGCACCAAGGTTACTGAATCTCCTGCTCCATGCTAGGTGTTACCCCCCATTTTGCATGGATGTCCACACGTGAATTTTTTCACATGATTCAGCAAGGAGTGATGTGTTGATGGAGATTTGGGTGGCCTATGTTCTTCGATGTTAGATCCTTGCTTCTATGTGATGGTGCCCTAATGATTGATGATGTTATGGCATTGATAGATCTTCACACTAGTAGCCATGGAATGTTGTTTTTTCTTGATGCCTCAATATCAATATATTCTCATCTGGATGATTTTCTTGAATTTATATCTTGGTGAATTTCTTCTTGTACATATTTGCTTATGCAACATTGATAGAGTGCCCTAGCCTTTTGAGCTGATATGGTATTTTGGATAACATAAACTCAAAATTATCGAAAGGCATGGCTGGTTTTCATGGTGTATTGGTGTTTGAGGGATGATTTGAATTGCTTATGGTGTATTGGTGTTTGAGGGATGATTTGTACGGCACCCTTGTCCCTGAGCATTTGGCTAACTTATGTGGATATGATGACATTGTAAGCCTCTTTCTAGAGTTTAGGATGTAATTCAAGTATGTATTCTGGAACCCTAATTCATCACTCATACTAGCAAAATAGAGTTGACTACCGGTTTGAAGATAGTAGTCTGGGCAGGAAATACTAAATGTGGCACATTGTAGAGAGGACATTAAGGGCAACAGCTACAAGGATGTTTTTAGGTTTTGCTCCAGAAAATTTTGGACAAAATAGTAGTGACAGAGCAGACTGATGATGCCTTTTCATACATGTCTATAAGTGTGATATTCGTTGGATTTATGGAAGACTCAAAGCCTACAAATACCCATCTACAGCATGATTTCTTACATTTCTGGAGGCCTGTAAACTGGTAGCATATTGGAAGCAAAACAAGGATGTTTTCAGCAGTAAATATGGGCAAGAAGAGCACTAAATCTGACCGCAAACTTGTCCTAGTAGATCTGTTTGGTTTTGAACAGCCCTATGGTTATACTTGTATGATTTTCAGAACTGTTGGCATTTCCCGTGGCAGATTTCCTGTGGAAACAACACAATACCTGATGGTACCAGGAAAACAGAGGAATAATTCCTACTTCATGAATTTTTTTTGTTTAGTAGCTACTCCAAGGTCACTGCATGCTTACATCAATGCATCCAACTTCTCCACTGAGTCAACTTGAAATGTGAAAAAATATATTCTTAGGAATATAGATTTTCAAATTAACATTAAGAGAAAAAAAAGCAACAAAAAACAATGATGATGCCCCAAATCATTGCAATTTGACTCATTTTCTAAAAATCTATTATGTGTTGATATTAGAACTTAATAATTTTCTCACAAGTTTGAGCATAAGAAGAAGCATTTTGAGGTAAATGTAATGTGAATAACAAGAAGAAGGACCTGTCCCATCATGTATAAGTTCTAGGCGTGACTTATTAGCATTTTGGGCACATTCCAAGTAAATTTGTGCAATCTTAGCAAGTAAACATCCATAAGCCATTATTTGGTTCCTGCATATGGGTAGGATTACCCTCCTCACAATCAATGCGAAGTAGATCTGGTCATAGTATGAGTAATTATAAGAATGAAATAAGCAATTCTAGGAACTTTTCAATGTTAAAGGAGGACAAAAGAGAATTGTGTTCAAAATAACAACCCCAAATCATGAATTCTAGGCACATATTGGAATGCAACAATGGTCCTTTTCAAGTTCTCAAAAAGGGGGGTGATGGCTCAGAATCGCAATAGAAATTCATTGTTAAGGAGTTCCAAGATCATACTTAAATCATCAATCTGGGTTGGTAATGCTTCAAAGGTGCAGTGCACTATGTATGCAAACTACATGAGTCTAATCTATCAATGAGGTTGCAGCTAAAACAAATAACTAACTGTGAGCAGATCACCTAGAATTTGTTCCATTCGTTCCAACTTCTAAGTGATTGGCTTTGGGCGCCCACGTATTTTGACAGTTTGCTAGTGGTCAGGTGGAGCCATACCAATCCTAGAAGATTGCAAAACAAGGGAGAATGATTCAAAAAATAAGAAATCACTATATACTACCTGTATAACAGATTGTGGCAATGACTACAACAATAACATGATGCCCATTAGGAATTTAAGATGTAAACCCAAAGTGCTTGCTATTATAAACTAAAGGAATGAAGCAATAGAAGCATATATGCTGGAAAATTATTAAAGTAAATAAATTTGCTGATAAAATAGTTTACTAAAGAAAACAATGGGCATAAAAGTGAGTATATCATGGAAACAAAAGTAAAACAACATAGTAAGGTTATGGTCTCTTCACTTGAGTGAGCCCTACCCAAGGGAGTTCAGAACCTCGAGGGAAAAGTTGTTACAGCTGAACTACAGTATTATTTATTCAAATATGCAGGAATTTACATTACCTATGGATGCCACAGCTCCTTGCTCTAGAAACTCAGAAATAATCACTACAAGAAGATATAAAATTGAAATGAAAAATCAGGAAGAAGATTTATCTTTCTCTTTCCTATCTAAATACTCAGTTCTCTTCTAAAAGAGCTGCAACTGACCCAATCAATCAGATCCCTGATTGATTTTGTTTTGTTTTATTTTGTTGGAGGGGGTTGTCTACCCTTTTCCCCTTACCCAGAAGCAACTCAGCATTGGGATCCTTTTATTTCTCTTGTTGTCGGCTCTAATTCACATTTCAAACAGATTTGGGGAAGATTGGTAGCTTGTTCAATCTCTTCCATTAATGTTGTAGACAGGATCCCCCAAATTCTGGTTGTGGCTATCCAACATGCCTCTTCCAACACTACTATGCACCAGAGAAACCCACCACAAACCCATGACCAGAAAACGGTGAATAAATGCCCTCGTTTTCTAGAAAACACTGCTACCACTGCTACGATTTGAAAAAACACCCTGCTATCCAGCCAGAAAACATGATGGAGAAAACGTGGAGAAAACCCACAGAAAATCCAAGGACCAACACACCCTTGTTATCCAAAAAACCCAGAAAAACTATGGAGAAAACCCACAGAAAACCCAAGGACCAACACGCCCTTGTTATCCAAAAAACCCAGCAAAACGATGGGGAAAACCACTTGAAAAATCTGCATAGCATATGCAGGGTGCACTCAGACCACAAGCAGACGTAGGCTTGGAGCACTAGTGAATGGCGTGGGAAGCAATGTGGAATAAAATATCCCCCAGCATATTGGATATTTAAATAGAAAAAAAAACCCTTTTTACCCCTAATATACCCCCAATATATTGATTTTTAATTTTTTAATTTTAACCCCCCCAATATGAATGGACATGATATCATATTGGTCCCTAGGTGACGCCCCTGTGGAGTTGGCGCAGGTGTTCATGGATTTCCACATCAAATCCCTCCATGTTGACATTCACTGAGAGAGTCCTAGCTCTCTCGTTGGCTCTGCCTCACCCATCTCTTCCACTACACAAAGTGGCTCTCAATTTGTGATACATGTTAAGATGGATCATATGTGCTGAAGAATTCAAGTACCAGGCTTTGAGAGATCCGTGGAGGGCTTTCAGAGCCAAATTCAGCTTCTTGGATCGAGCTCTATAGACACTCACTAAGGACATTGGAATGCCAACTATGCATGCACCAGTTCCTGAAGGATTGGGGGTGAAATGGGGGGATTTCCATGCTAGTACAACATTAAACTCCCTTTAACGCATGATTTGTTCACGATTCGCATGGATTGCCATAATCCCGAGCATGAGTTCCAAGGATAGAGTGACTTCAATGTTCTCACCTCTCATCAAAGCGTGGGTAGTCACGATTGATGCTCCATCTACTGAGGATATGGGGAATTCTGTCAGCATTTAAGTTAAGTTTAGGGCACCGTCAAAACGCCTGCATCGAGTGACACATAAACTTCCCACCTGTTGACCTTGTGTGTCCTTTTCCCAACATTTCCACCCACATCAAGGTCTCAAAATTAAAATTTTAAAGTATATTTAGATACCCATTTGAGAGATAAGCATGGACGCCTATTTTTATGACACTTGGAGCTATTTTTTCCCTCATTCAAGGTTGGTCAAACCAAAGTTGAAAAGATGCACTTTTTTCGACTTTGTTGGAATTGAAATTTGAAATTGGATATAGGTACCCATTTGAAATATAAGAGTGCAATTATATTTTTGGAATATTTTTGAGCTATTTTGGACCTTAGTCAAACTTGGTCAAACAAAGGCCTAAAAATTTCACTTTTCCCAATTTGCCATAATTAAATTTAAGAGTAGATATAGATACCCAATAGAGTGATAAACATACACACATATTCTTGCAAGATTTCAAGCTATTTTAGTTTGTAGTCAATATTGGTCAAATCAAGGCAAAAAAGGTGCATGTTAGTCATAGATCAATATTGGTCAAACCAAGGCCAATAAATTTGCACCTTTTCTGAGTTTCAAAATTGAAATATGTAAATAGGTTTAGATAGTCATTTGAGAGATTAGTGTGCGTGTAAATTTGTGTAGGATTCTGAGTTATGTTGGCCCATTGTCCAACTTGGTCTAACCAAGACTTAAAAAGTTACACTTAACACTTTCTTGTGATTGATATTTGAAATTAAATTTAGGATCACATTTAAAATATAAACATGCATGCACATTTTCGCATGATTTCGAGCTGTTTTAGCTGAAAAGTCAAGGTTGGCCAAACTAATGTCTAATAGATGAATTTTTGTAAAACTTTTTAAAGTGCAACTCTTTAGGACTTTGTTTGACCAAGTTAGACGAGTGTGCATGTTGATTTTTTGGGGATTCCGAGCTATTTTGGACCTTAGTCTAACTTGATCAAACAAAGGCCTAAAGAGTTGGACTTTTTCCAATTTTTTAGAGTTAAAATTTGAAAGTAGATTTAGATACTCATTTGAGAGATATGCATCCACACCTATTTTTTGAAATTTCGTGCATTTTGGTCGTTAGTCAAGGTTGGTCAAGCAAAGGTCTAAGAGATGCACTTTTTTTTTTATTTCTCAAAATTAAAATTTGAAAGTGAGTTTAGGTACCCATTGGAGAGACAAGAATACATGTAGATTTCTTGGGTGATTCCAAGCTATTTTGGACATTAGTCAAACTTGGTCAAACCAAGGCCTAAATGGTTGCACTTTTTTCAATTTTTTAGATTTCAAATTTAAAAGTAAATTTAGACACCCAATTGAGAGATAAGCATGCAAAAAAAATTTGCGAGATTTCCAGTTATTTTATCCCTTAGTTAACATTGGTTAAACCAAGGTCTACAAGATGCACTTTTTTTGACTTTCTCGAAATTGAAATTTGAAAGTGGATTTAGGTACCTATTTGAGAGATACACCTGCATTTATATTATTTGGGGATTGTGAGTACTTTTGTACCTCAATCAAACTTGGTCAAACAAAGGCATAAAACGTTGAATTTTTACCAATTTCTTAAAAGTAAAATTTTAAAGTAGATTTAGATACCCATTGGAGAGGTAAGAATGGACAACTATCTTTGTCAGATTGGAGCAATTTTGGTCCTCATTTAATGTTGGTCAAACAAAGGTTCGTAATTGAAATTTCAAATCAGATTTATGTACCCATTTGAGAGATAAGTTTCACATTTCCCAATTTGTCAGAACTAAAACTTGAAAGTAGATATAGATACCCTATAGAGAGATAAGGCCTAAACGTTGCATTTTTTTCACTTCCTTAAAATTCAAATTTTAAAGTAGATTTAGATACCAATTCGAGATGTAAGAACGTACACCTATTTTCGTCAGATTTGGAGCTTTTTGTTCCTCATTCAAGGTTGGTCAAACCATGGCTCGGAAGTGAAATCTGAAAGCAGATTTAGGTACCCATTTGAGAGATAAGTTTGACTTTTAACAATTTATCATAATTAAAATTTAAAAGTAGATATAGATACCCTATAGAGAGATAAGCACACACACACACTTATTCTTGCTGGATTTCAAGCTATTTTGCTTTGTAGTCAATGTTGGTTAAAACAAGGACAAAAATGTTACATGTTTCTCACTTTCTCGGAGTTGAAATTTAAAGTTGATTCCGGTACCCATTTAAGAGATAAGTGTACATGTACATTGTTGTTGGATTACTTAGTATTCCACTTTTTTGCATTTTCTTAGATTCAAATTTAAATGTAGATTAGAAATGCATTTGAGAGATAAGTGTAGATGTTTATTTTTGTAAGATTTTTAGCTATTTTGGTCCTTAGTCAAGGTTGTTCAAACCAATCCCTAAAAATTCTCATGTTTCCCACTTTCTCAGAATTGAAATTTGAAATTATATTAATATACACATTTGAGAGACAAGCATGCACACCTTTTTTTATGATTTCGAGCTATATTGGTCATTATCCAAGGTTGGTCAAGCAAAGGTCTAAGAGTTTCTATTTTTAGTACTTTATCGTAATTGAAATTTGAAAGTGAATTTAGGTACCCATTTGAGAGATAACCATGCATACAAAATTCTAGACGATTCCGAGCTATTTTGGACCTTAGTCAAACTTTCTCAAATGAAGGCCTAAAAGGTTGCACTTTTTTCCAATTTCTTAGAAATCAAATGTAAAAGTAGATTTAGATACCCATTTGGGAAATAGACGTACCCACGTGTTTTTGCGAGATTTCGAGTTATTATTGCCCTTAGTTAAGGTTGGTCAAACCAAGGTCTAAGAAATAAACTTTTCTTGACTTTCTCAAAATTCAAATTTGAAACTGTATCTAGGTACCCATTTGAGAGATAAGCCTACATGCATATTTTTTGGGTATTGCAATCTATTTTGTACCTCGTTCAAACTTGGTCAAACCAAGCCCTAAAACGTTGCATTTTTTCCAATTTCTCAAAATTCAAATGTTAAAGTAGATTTAGATACCCATTTGAGATATAAGCATTGACACCTATTTCTATGAGATTTGGAGCTATTTTGGCCCTCGTTTAGGGTTGGTCAAACCAAGGTTGAAAATATGCACTTTTGTCGACTTTCTCGGAATTGAAATTTGAAAGGGGATTTAGGTACCCATTTTATAGATAAGAGTGCAAGTAGATTTTGGGGGATTTTTTAGCTATTTTGGACCTTAGCCAAACTTTGTCAAACAAAGGCTAAAAAGTTTCACTTTTCCCCATTTTTCAGAATTAAAATTTAAGAGTAGATATAGATACCCAATAGAGTGATAAGCATGCACACCTATTCATGCAAAATTTTGAGCTATTTTAGTTTGTAATAAATATTGGTCAAATCAAGGCCAAAAGAGGTGCATGTTGGTCATATATCAATCTTGTTCAAACCAAGGCCAATAAAGTTGCACCTTTTCCTAGTTTCTCAAAATTGAAATTTGTAAATACGTTTAGATACCCATTTGAGATACAAGTGTGCATGCAAATTTGTGCAGGATTCCGAGTTATTTTGGCCCATCGTCAACCTTGGTCTTACCAAGACTAAAAATTTTGCACTTGACACTTTCGTGTGATTGATATTTGAAATTTAATTTAGGAACACATTTAAAATATAAACATGCATGCCCATTTCCGCATGATTTTGAGTATTTTCTGCCTAAAAGTCAAGGTTGGCCAAACAAAGGTCTAATAGATGGATTTTTGTTGACTTTCTCAAATTGATATTTGAAAATGGATTTAGGTACCCATTTGAGAGATAATCATGTGCACACATTTTTTGAGAGATAAGTATGCACACTTTTTCCAAATTTCTTATAATTCAAATTTAAAATTAGATTTAGATACCCATTTAGGAGACAAGTGTGTAGTAATATTTTTTGAGATATTTTAATCTATTTTGGGCCTCATTCAAGGTTGGAAAAACCAAGGTAAAAGAGATGAACTTTTTTCCTTTTTTCTTTTTAAGTTGAAATTTGAAAGTGGATTTATGTACCCATTTGAGAGATATGCATGGCAACTATTTTTTTGAAATTTCATGCTATTTTGGTTGTTAGTCAAGTTTGGTCAAACAAAGGTCTAATTTATGCATTTTTATTTACTTTCTCAAAATAAAATTTGAAAGTGAATTTAGTACCCATTTGAGAGACAAGAATGCATACAGAGTTTTAGGGGATTCTGAGTTATTTTGGACCTTAGTCAAACTTGGTCAAACCAAAGCCTAGAAGGTTGCATTTTTCATTTTTTTAGAATTCAGATTTTAAAAGTAGATTTAGACACCCATGTGAGAGATAAGTGTGTAAAAATACTTTTTGTGAGATTTTGAGTTATTTTATCCCTCAGTTAACGTTGGTTAAACCAAGGTCTACAAGATGCACTTTTCTTGTCTTTCTCAAAATTGAAATTTGAAGGTGGATTTAGGTACCCATTTGAGAGATAATCCTACATGTAGATTTTTTAGGGATTTTGAGCTATTTTGGACCTCAGTCAAACTTGGTCAAATGAAGGCCTAAAATGTTGCATTTTTTCCAATTTCTTAAAATTCAAATTTTAAAGTAGATTTAGATACCCATTAAAGAGGTAAGAATGGATACCTATTTTTGTCATATTTGGAACAATTTTGATCCTCATTCAAGGTTGGTCAAACTAAGGTTCGGAATTGAAATTTCAAAGCATATTTAGGAACCCATTTGAGAGATAAGTTTCACTTTTCCCAATTTGTTAGAATTAAAATTTAAAAGTAGATATAGATAACCTATAGAGAGATAAGCACACACACTTTCTTGGAATTTTGATTGGTAGTCAATGTTGGTCAACCCAAGGCCAAAAACATTACATGTTTCCCACTTTCTTGGAATTGAGATTTAAATTTGATTATGTTACCCATTTGAGAGATAAGCGTGCACGTACATTTTTAAATTTGATTCTGTTACCCGTTTGAGAGATAAGCATGCACATACATTTTTGTTGGATTACAAGTTATTTTGCACCTCAATCAAACCTTGTCATACCAAGGCCTAAAAGGTTGCACTTTTCACAATTTCTTAGAATTCAAATTTAAATCTAGATGTAGAGATGAATATGAGAGATAAGTGTGGATGTTTATTTTTGTGAGATTTAGAGCTATTTTATCCCTTAGGCAAGGTTCGTCAAACAATTCCCTAAAAATTCCCACGTTTCCCACTTTCTCATAATTGAAATTTGAAAGTAGAATTATATACCCAATTGAGAGACAAGCATGCACACCTTTTTTGTGAGATTTCGAGCTATTTTGGTCGTTATTCAAGGTTGGTCAAGCAAAGGTCTAAGATATGTATTTTTCCAACTTTCACGTAATTGAAATTTGAAAGTAAATTTAGCTATCCATTTGAGGGATAACCATACATACAAACTTCTAGGGGATTCCAAGCTATTTTGGACCTGAGTCAAAATTGGTAAAACCAAGGCCTAAAAGGTTGGACATTTTTCCAATTTCTTATAAATCAAATGTAAAAGTAGATTTACATACCCATTTGAGATATACGCGTGCACACATATTTTTGCGAGATTTCGAGTTATTCTGACCCTTAATTTAGGTTGGTTAAACCAAGGTCTAAGAGATGTTATTTTTTTTACTTTCACGCAATTGAAATTTGAAATTGTATTTAGGTACCCATTTGAGAGATAAGCCTACATGCATACTTTTTTGGGTTTGCAATCAATTTTGTACCTCACTCAAACTTGGTCAAACCAAGACCTAAAGCGTTGCATTTTTTCCATTTTAGATACCAATTTGACAGATAAGCATGGACACCTATTTTTATGATATTTGGAGCTATTTTGGCCCTTGTTCAAGGTTGGTCAAACCAAGCTTGAAAAGATGCGCTTTTGTCGATTTTCTTGAAATTGAAATTTGAAAGTTAATTTAGGTACCCATTTTACAGATATGAGTGCAAGTAGATTTTTGGGGGATTTTTAAGATATTTTGGACCTTAGCCAAACTTAGTCAAACAAAGGACTAAAAAGTTTCGCTTTTCCCATTTTGTAAGAATTAAAATTTAAGAGTAGATATAGATACCCAATAGAGTGATAAGCATGCACACCTATTCTTACAATATTTCAAGTTGGTTTAGTTTGCAGTCAATGTTGGTTAAATCAAGGCCAAAAAAGGTGCATGTTGGTCATATATCAAGCTTGGTCAAACCAAGGACACTAAAGTTGCACCTTTTCCTAGTTTCTCAAAATTTAAATTTGTAAATACGTTTAGATAGCCATTTGAGAGATCCGTTTCATGCATATTTGTGCAGGATTCTGAGTTATTTTGGCCCATCGTCAAGCTTGGTCTAACCAAGACTTAAAAAGTTTCACTTAACACTTTATTGTGATTGATATTTGAAATGAAATTTAGGAACACATTTAAAAGATAAACGTGCATGCACATTTTCACATGATTTCAACCTATTTATTCCTAAAAGTCAAGGCGGGCCAAACCAAGGTCTAATAGAAGGATTTTTGTCGACTTTATCAAAATTGATATTTGAAAATGGATTTAGGTACCCATTTGAGAGATAAGCATGCACACACAATTTTGGGGGATTCTGGGCTATTTAGTCCTCCTTCAAGCTTGGTTAAACAAAGGACTAGAAAGTTACACTTTTCCAAATTTCTTTGAATTCAAATTTAAAATTAGATTTAGATACCCATTTAAGAGACAAATGTGTAGGAATATGTTTTGTGATATTTTAATCTATTTTGGGCCTCTTTCAAGGTTGATCAAACCAAGGTAAAAGAGGTGCATTTTTTTTTACTTTTTTTTAAGTTGAAATTTGAAAGTGAATTTATGTACCCATTTGAGATATAAGTGCGCAAGTTGATATTTTGGGGATTCTGAGATATTTTGGAACTCAGTCAAACTTGGTCAAACAAACGCCTAAAAAGTTGCACTTTTTCCATTTTTTTAGAATTCAAATTTGAAATTAGATTTAGATACCCATTTGACAAATATGCATGCACACCTATTTTTTTGAAATTCCGTGTTATTTTGGTCATTGGTCAAGGTTGGTCAAACAAAGGTCTAAGAGATGCACTTTTTTTTACTTTCTCAAAATAAAATTTGAAAGTGAATTTAGGTACCCATTTGAGAGACAAGAATGCATACATATTTTTGGGGGATTCCGAGCTATTTTGTACCTTAGTCAAACTTTGTCAAACCAAGGCCTAAAAGGTTGCACTTTTTTCAATTTTTTTATAATTCAAATTTAAAAGTAGATTTAGGCACCCATTTGAGAGATAAGCATGCAAAAATTATTTTGTGAGATTTCGAGTTATTTTATCCTTTAGTTAACATTGGTCAAACCAAGGTGTACAAGATGCACTTTTCTTGATTTTCTCAAAATTTAAATTTGGAAGTGGTATTAGGTACCCATTTGAGAGATAAGCCTACATGTAGATTTTTTTAGGGATTTTGAGTTATTTTGGACCGCAGTCAAACTTGGTCAAACGAAGGCCTAAAAAAATGTTTCATTTTTCCCAATTTCTTAAAATTCAAATTTTAAAGTAGATTTAGATACCCATTCTAGAGGTAAGAATGGACACCTATTTTTGTCAAATTTGGAGCTATTTTGGTCCTAATTAAAGGTTGGGAAAACCAAGGTTTTGAATTGGAATTTCAAAGCAGATTTAGGTACCCATATGAGAGATAAGTTTCAATTTTCCCAATTTGTTAGAATTAAAATTTAAAAGTAGATATATATACCCTATAAAGAGATAAGCATGCACACTTATTCTTGTTAGTTATCGAGCTATTTTGGTTTGTATTCAATGTTGGTCAAACCAAGACTACAAAAGTTACATGTTTCCCACTTTCTTCGAATTGAAATTTAAAGGTTATCCTGGTACCCATTTGAGAGATAATCATGCACGTACATTTTTGTTGGATTACAATCTATTTTGCACTTCATTCAAACTTTGTCAAACCAAGGAATAAAAGGTGGCAATTTCTTCCACTTTTGGCCCTTAGTCAAGGTTGGTCAAACCAATCCCTAAAAAGTCGCATGTTTCCCACTTTCTTAGAATTGAAATTTGAAAGTAAATTTATATACCCATTTGAGGGACAAGCATGCACACGTTTTTTGTGAAATTTTTAGCTACTTTGGACGTTATTTAAAGTTTGTCAAGCAAAGGTCTAAGAGATGTTATTTTTTCAACTTTCTCGTTATTGAAATTTCAAAGTGAGTTTAGGTACCCATTTGAAAGATAACCATGCATACAAAATTAAAGGGGATTCCGAGTTATTTTGGACCTTAGTCAAACTTGGTCAAACCAAGGCCTAAAAGGTGGAACTTTTTTCCAATTTCTTAGAAATCAAATTTAAAAGTATATTTAGATACCCATTTGAGATATAAGTGTGCACACATATTTTTTTGAGATTTAGAGTTATTTTGGCCCTTAGTTAAGATTCGTCAAACCAAGGTTTAAGAACTGCAATTTTCTTGACTTTATCAAAATTGAAATTTGAAACTGTATTTAGGTACCCATTTGAGAGACAATCCTACATGTAGATTTTTTAGGTATTGTGAGCTATCTTGGACCTCGGTCAAACTGGTCAAACCAAGGCCTAAAACATTGCGCATTTCCCAATTTCTCAAAATTCAAATTTTAAAGTAGATTTAGATAGCAATTTTAGAGATAAGCATGGACACCTATTTTTATGAGATTTAGGGTTATTTTCACCCTCATTTAAGGTTGGGCAAACCAAGGTTGAAAAGATGCACTTTTGTCGACTTTCTCAAAATTTAAATAAGTTGATTTAGGTACCCATTAGACAAATAAGAGTGCAAGTAGATTTTTGGGGGATTTTTGAGCTATTTTGGAACTTAACCAAAATTTCTCAAATAAAGGCCTAAAAGGTTTCACTTTTCCCAATTTGTTAGAAATAAAATTTAAGAGTAGATATAGATACCCAATAAAGTGATAAGCATGCACACCTATTCTTGCAATATTTCAAGTTGTTTTAGTTTGCAGTCAATGTTGGTTAAATCAAGGCCAAAAAAGGTGCATGTTGGTCATAGATCAAGCTTGGTCAAACCAAGGACACTAAAGTTCCACCTTTTCCTAGTTTTCCAAAATTTAAATTTGTAAATACGTTTAGATAACCATTTGAGAAACCAGTTTCATGCATATTTGTGTAGGATTCTGAGTTATTTTGGCCCATCATTAAGCTTGGTCTAACCAAGAATTAAAAAGTTGCACTTAACACTTTATTGTGATTGATATTTGAAATTAAATTTAGGAACACATTTAAAACATAAACATGCATGCACATTTCTGCATGATTTCGTGTTATTTCTGCCTAAAATTCAAGGTTGACCAAAACAAGGTCTAATTGATGGATTTTGTTTTTACTTTCTCAAAATTGATATTTGAAAATGAATTTAGGTGCAAATTTGAGAGATAAGCATGTGCACACATTTTTGGGCGATGCTTGAGCTATTGTGGACCTCCTTCAAGATTTGTCAAACTAAGGACTAGAAAGTTGCACATTGGCCAAATTTCTTAGAATTCAAATTTAAAATTAGATACAGATACCCATTTAAGAGATAAGTGTGTAAAAGAAATTTTGTGATATTTCAATCTAATTTGGGCCTGAGTCAAGGTTGGTCAAACAAAGGTAAAAGAGATGCACTTTTTCTGACATTTTTATGTTGAAATTTGAATGTGGATTGATGTACCCGTTGAGAGATAAGTGTGCGTGTTGATTTTTTGGGGATTCCGAGCCATTTTGGACCTTAGTCAAACTTGGTCAAACAAAGGCCTACAAAGTTGCACTTTTTCCATTTTTTTAGAATTCAAGTATGAAGGTAGATTTACATACCCATTTGAGAGATATGCATGCACACCTATTTTTTTGAAATTTTGTTATTTTGGTCATTAGTCAAGGTTGGTCAAACAAATGTCTAAGAGATGCACTTTTTTCACTTTCTGAAAACTAAAATTTGAAAGTGAATGTAGGTACGAATTTCTACCTAAAAGTCAAGGTTGGCCAAACTAAGGTATAATCGATGGATTTTTGTCGACTTTCTCAAAATTGATATTTGAAAATGGATTTAGGTACCCATTTGAGAAATAAGCATGCACACACAATTTTTGGGGATTCTGGGCTAATTTGGACCTCCTTCAAGCTTGGTCAAACTAAGGACTAGAAAGTTGCACTTTTTCCAAATTTCTTAGAATTCAAAATTAAATTTAGATTTAGATACCCATTTAAAAGAAAGTGTGTAGGAATATTTTTTACGAGATTTGAATTTATTTTGGGCCTCATTCAAGGTTGGTCAACCCAAGGTAAAAAAGATGCACTTTTTATGACTATTTTGAAGTTGAAATTTGAAAGTGGATTTGAGTACCCATTTGAGAGATAAGTGTGCGTGTTGAGTTTTTGGGGTCCTAAGCAATTTTGGACCTCAGTCAAACTTGGTTAAAAAAAGGCCTAAAAAGTTGCACTTTTTTCAAATTTTTTAGAATTCAAATTTGAAAGTAGATTTAGATGCCCATTTGTGAGATATGCATGCACACCATTTTTTTTTAAATTCGTGTTATTTTGGTCATTAGTCAAAGATGGTTAAACAAAGGTCTAAGAGATGCACTTTTCTTACTTTCTCAAAATAAAATTTTAAAGTAAATTTAGGCACCCATTTGAAAGACAAGAATGCATGCAAACTTTTGGGGGATTCGGAGCTATTTTGTACCTTAGTCAAATTTGGTCAAACCAAGTCCTAAAAGGTTACACTTTTTTCAATTTTTTAGAATTCAAATTCAAAAATAGATTTAGACACCCATTTGAGTGATAAGTGTGCAAAAATATTTTTGTGAGATTTCGAGTTATTTTATCCCTTAGTTAACATTGGTCAAACCAAGGTCTACAAGATGCACTTTTATTGACTTTCTACAAATTGAAATTTGAAAGTGGATTTAGGTACCCATTTGAGAGATAAGCAGACATGTATAGTTTTGGGGGATTGTGATCTATTTTGGACCTCAGTCAAACTTGGTAAAAACGAAGGCCTAAAATATTGCATTTTCTCAATTTCTTAAAATTCAAATTTTAAAGTAGATTTAGATACCCATTCGAGAGGTAAGAATGGACACCTATTTTGTCATATTTGGAGCTATTTTCGTCCTCATTCGAGGTTGGCCAAACCAAGGTTGGCCAAACCAAGGTTTGGAATTGAAATTTCAAAGCATATTTAGGTACCCATTTGAGAGATAAGTTTCACTTTTCCCAATTTGTCAGAATTAAAATTTAAAACTATATATAGATACCCTATAGAGTGATAAGCACACACACTTATTCTTGTTAGATTTTGATCTATTTTGGTTTGTAGTCAATGTTGGTCAAACCAAGGCCAAAACAGTTACATGTTTCCCACTTTCTCGCAATTGAAATTTAAAGTTGATTTTATTACCCATTTGAGAGGTTAGCATGCACGTACATTGTTGTTGCATTACAAGCTATTTTGCACTTTTCACAATTTCTTACAATTCAAATTTAAATGTAGATCTATACATGCATTTGAGAGATAAGTGTGGATGTTTATTTTTGTGAGATTTGAGTTATTTTGGCCCCTAATCAAGGTTGGTCAAACAAATCCCTAAAACGTCGCATGTTTCCCACTTTATCAAAATTCAAATTTGAAAGTAGATTTATATACCCATTTAAGAGACCAGCATGCACACCTTTTTTTGTGAGAATTCGAGCTATTTTGGTCATTATTTAAGATTGGTCAAGCAAAGGTCAAAGAGATGCTATTTCTTCAACTTTCTCGTAATTGGAATTTCAAAGTGAATTTAGGTAACCATTTGAGAAATAACCATGCATACAAAATTCTAGGGGAGCCCGAGCTATTTCAGACCTTAGTCAAACTTGGTCAAACCAAGGCCTAAAAGGTTGCACTTTTTCCCAATTTCTTAGAAATCAAATGTAAAAGTAGATTAAGATACCCATTTGAGAGATAAGAGCGCACACATATTTTTGCAAGATTTCGAGTTATTTTGGCCCCTAGTTAATATTGGTCAAACCAAGGTCTAAGAAATGCATTTTTCTTGACTTTCTCAAAATTGAAATTTGAAACTGTATTTAGATACCCATTTGAGAGATAAGCCTACATGTCTATTTTTTAGCGACTGCGAGCCATTTTGGACCTCGGTCAAACTTGGGCAAACCAAGGCCTAAAACGTTGCATTTTTTCGGATTTCTCAAACTTCAAATTTTTAAGTAGATTCAAATAGCCAATTGAGAGATAAGCATGTACACCTATTTTTATGAGATTTGGAGTTAGTTTGTCCCTCATTCAAGGTTGGTCAAACCAAGGTTGAAAAGATGCACTTTTGTCAACTCTCTCGGAATTGAAATTTGAATGTGGCTTTAGGTACCCATTTGACAGATAATAGTGCAAGTACATTTTTGGGGGATTTTCAAACTATTTTGGACCTTAGTCAAACTTGGTCAAATAAAGGATTAAAAAGTTTCACTTTTCCCAATTTGTAACAAATTAAATTTAAGAGTAGATAAAGATACCCAATAGAGTGATAATCATGCACACCTATTCTTGTAATATTTTGAACTATTTTAGTTTGTTGTCAATGTTGGTCAAAATAAGGCAAAAAAGGTGCATGTTTGTCATAGAGCAAGCTTTTTCAAACCAAGGAAAATAAAGTTGCACCTTTTCCCAGTTTCTCAAAATTTAAATTTGTAAATACATTTAAATACCCATTTCAGAGATAAGTGTGCATAGAGATTTGTGTAAGATTCTGAGTTATTTTTGGCCCATCGTCAAGCTTGGCCTAACCAAAAATTGAGAAGTTGCTCTTAACACTTTCTTTTGATTGATATTTGAAATTAAATTTAGGAACATATTTAAAAGATAAACGCAGATTAGCATTTTCGCATGATTTTGAGCTATTTATGCCTAAAAGTTAAGGCTGGCCAAACCAAGGTCTAATAGATGGGATTTTGTCGACTTTCTCAAAATTGATATATGAAAATGGATTTAGGTACCCATTTGTGAGATAAGCATGCATACAAATTTTTGGGGGATTCGGAGCTATTTTGGACCTCCTTCAAGCTTGGTCAAACTAAGGACTAGAAAGTTACACTTTTTCCAAACTTCTTAGAATTCAAATTTAAAATTAGATTCATATACCCATTTAAGAGACAAGTGTGTATGAATATTTTTTGCGATATTTTAATCTATTTTAGGCCTCATTAAAGGTTGGTCAACCAAGGATAAAGAGATGCACTTTTTCTGACTTTTTTGAAGTTGAATTTTGAAACTGGATTTATGTGCCCATTTGAGAGTTAGTGTGCATGTTGATTTTTTGGGGATTCCAAGATATTTTGTACCTCAATCAAAATTTATCAAACAAATGCATAAAAAGTTGCACTTTTTCCCAATTATTTTAGAATTCAAATTTAAAGTAGATTTAGATACCCATTTGTGAGATATGCATGCACCCCTATTTTTTTGAAATTTCATGCTATTTTGGTCATTAATCAAGGTTGGTCAAACAAAGATATAAGCGATGCACTTCTTTTTACTCTCTCAAAAATAAAATTTGAAAGTAAATTTAGGTACCCATTTGAGAGACAAGAATTCATCCATATGTTTGGGGGATTCCGAGCTATTTTGGACCTTAGTCAAAGTTGGTCAAACCAAGGCCTAAAAGGTTGCAGTTTTTTCAAATTATTAGAATTAAAATTTAAATGTATATTTAGACACCCATTTGAGAGATAAACATGCAAAAATATTTTTGTGATATTTCAAGTTATTTTATCCCTTACTTAATGTTGGTCAAACCAAGGTCTACAAGATGCACTTTTCTTGACTTTCTCCAAATTGAAATTTGAAAGTGGATTTAGGTACCCATTTGAGAGATAATCCTGTATGTAGATCTTTTGGGGATTGTGAGTTATTTTGGACCTAAGTCAAACTTGGTCAAACGAAGGCCTAAAACATTACATTTTTCCCAGTTTCTTAAAATTCAAATTTTAAAGTAGATTTAGATACCCATTCGAGAGGTAAGAATGGACACTTAATTTTGTCACATTTGGAGTTATTTTGGTCCTCATTCAAGGTTGGTCAAACCAATTTTCGGAATTGAAATTTAAAAGTATATATAGGTAAAAATTTTAGAGATAAGTTTCACTTTTTCAAAATTGTCAGAATTAAAATTTAAAAATAGATATAGATACCCTATAGATAGATAATCACACACACTTATTCTTGCTAGATTTCAAGCTATTTTGGTTTTTAGTAAACGTTGGTCAAAAGAAGGCAAAAAACGTTATATGTTGCCCACTTTCTGAGAATTCAAATTTAAAGTTGATTATGGTACCAATTTTAGAGATAAGGGTGCACACACATTTTTGTTGGATTACAAACTGTTTTGCACCTCAATCAAACTTTGGAAAACCAAGTCCTAAAATGTTGCACTTTTTGACAATTTATTAGAATTCAAACTTCAATGTAAATTTAGAAATGTATTTAAGAGATAAGTGTGGATGTTTATTTTTTGTGAGATTTTGAGCTATTTTGTCCCTTCATCAAAGTTGGTCGAAGAAATCCATAAAAATTTGCATGTTTCCCACTGTTGTAATCTCACAGATCAGATAAGGTTACCAATAATACATACTAAAACATACATACAGAACAGAGACAAGGGACAAGAACATGTAGATGGAATAACAGATTATATTAACATGAGAAGGTTCATACAATACAGAGAACTGAACTAAGTTCTCATCTGGATCAACAGCCTAATATATATGATTTACAAACAATTACAAATAAATACCTATTGGCTCACTCAATCGACATGACCTTAGGTGGCTGACCTAATCTCTCATTTAGTCGGTTGATCGACTTAGTCAGATAATCGACTAAATCGGCTATCGTTCAAGTCGGCATACCGACTTGCTTCTCCAACATCTCCCCCATGAACAAAACGTTTCTTTGTACCGAAGAAATAGGGAGGTACCAAAATTTATTTGTCTGTCTAAGTAGTCATTCTTGTGCTTGATCTTCATGGGCTATGAAGTCTGATGGTTGGTCTTTTCTATACGCAGACTTCGATAATTTCTTCAGTTGTCACTACCAACTGATGTTGGAAATCCATCCAACTCTACAATATTTTCTGTATGTCGATGGTTAGTGTAGTCAGACTTAATAAGATCGAGATTTTCTCTTGAATGGAAATTTCAGCTATTCTTTCCATGTCAGAACCCATAAACTGGTCCTTTTCCTCTGTTGTCTCCAACAGTCATTTCATCTACGGGCAGATGATGTCTACTTTTTCTAAGTTTGGAATGGCTTGTTGCACCCACTGATGTGCTTCTCGCTCAAGCTTCTGCAGTTTGGCTGTTTCAAGCACTATTTGATCTTCAATTGTGCTTCTGAGTGCTTCTTCAATGATTTTCCTCTTCTCGAGCGCTTGGATCTCTTGTCAGGTCTGCCTAGTTTGCTGATAGACTTGCCCATAGTAAGAAGGCTAGTCTTGCAGTGATTTTTCTGTAATGACAGACTCCTCCATGTGATCTTGCAACACCCTGTATGCTTCTGAAAAGGTTGTGTGCTGCTCCATCAATAGTCGAATGGTTTCTTCTTTCTACTCCTCTTTTGTGTCCTGAATTTGTGCTTGTAGCACCGACACCACGCTCTCAAACAGCTAATAAGCTCTTTCTAGCATTTTTTCAGTGTCGACCTCTATCGGCCCTGGTATCATAGACTGGACCAGGTTTCTCCATTTGTCAAGGAACTCAACTTGTTCTTTTTCCTTGTTGTCTAGATCCTTACGTTTGTGATGACTCCTTGTCTTTGCTTCGACTTCTAGTGTTTCTAGTAATTATCCTAGCTCTGCATCTCTCAACATGGTTGCATCAACCATAGTGGTCGACCCAAGTTGACTGATGTGGACCATTGTTGTCTATCCATGATGGTCCTTCTTCTTTTTCTCCTTCTTCTTTTTGTGCTTCTGTGTTTCTTCTTGTTTCGAGACTTGTGTACCTGGAAGAGTCAAGTCTGGATTGTCTATTTGATGGGCAGTAGTGATTGATGGTATTTATACTTGAGTCGGTTGGATGACTGCTGCATCTAGTTATGCCTCTGGTTGGTTGAATATAGGGGGTCCAGAAGTGGATGTGGTTGGTCCTGATGGTTGCGGTGGAGGTGGTTCTTGTGCAGCTGATTGAATTAGAGGTTCTGAGTTGGGAGGTGGTGGTGATGGTGTTGGTGAATGGTTGGGTGTGATTAGATTGGTGGAAGTGTGGTCGGGTGATGGATTGTGGATCTGAGGGGGTGAGTACAGGTCAGAGAACAATTGGTCAATTTCTTGATTTATGTCCTCCATATTTTCTCCTTCCTCATCACCGGTCGGTTCAGATGTTGGTGGGTGGGATACATGTTTGGTCAAAGTGATAGATGTGTTCCGACGTGTGACTACTTCAGCTTCTTTGTCGAGGTTCCTTTGGAACATCGAGCTTATTATTTCCACAGTCTTCATCCTCTGGAGTACTTGGCCAGGTTGGGAAATGGGTAGTCGGGATCCGCTGACATCGAATAGAGGTGCTTTAGTAGAAATATTTTTCACCATGGTGAATATCTAAGGCAGTTTTTCAATGTATTCCTGGAGGTCTCTATCACGGTCGAAATTTTCCTTCACATCCTCCAACATAGCATTCTTGCATAAGTCGAGTGGGCTTACTGAAAGATGTTCTTGTATTAGATCTTTTGTTATTTTTGTCGGATATGGAGGTGGGGGTGTAGACACGAGATCCAAAACATTTTCAGCCATTGAAGTGTGTGTGCTCTTCACCTTCTTCTGTTGACCTTGCTGTGCCCCTGCCTCGACAAATTTCTAAAATTGGGTTTCCACCTGCACTTTGTTTGCTGCAGCATATTCTATTATATTGAGGGCCGTGGCTGCCAGTTCCTCCTCATCTTTTGAGGAATATGCAATGATAATATTGCACTTACCTTTCCCTTGTTGTTGTTGCTGTATTTTCTTCCTTTTTCTTGAGGCTACTATTACGGAGAGAAATTCCTATGGCTTGGGGTACCACGACAGACAGCTTAACTCCAGAAATCAATCCTTTCCTATATGCAAGAGAAACCAAACAACTAACACTAAAGGATCTTGATTCGTACCTTATTCCAGACAGTTGGTGTAGATCCCCATTGAGCTTTCCAACTTCAGCTTGAATTGATGAATTGCTTCCTTAACATTCAATAAACAAGACAAGCATACTATATATAATTATGTTATCTCTAATATAGCATATATAATCAATAACATATAAGCATTTGAAATCATCCATGGATAAAATATTCATTCAAACACACATTATTGGACTGGAAAAGATATTTCTCTTGATATAAAATCAAATATTACAATGAATACAACCTCTGTCGGCACGTCTGTGAATCGGAGAAACCGAGTCCCCCAATTGGGCCTCCACCACTTCAATCCTCCATCTCTCGATAGAAATCTCACAAGCAAAAGGTAAGCTTGGGACGAACACAAAAGTGCTCCAAGGGACAAAGGGGATGCAAACTCAAGCACAAGTTCTGGCAACAATGGACTACAGTTCTCTTGCTCTTAATTTCTCATATGCCTTCAATGTATCCAAAGGGTTCCTTATATAGCTCATCAATGGGGTAATGAAAGGTCGAATCCGAGCGATCTCAAGGCATATGGAAGGCCAAGAGACGAGTGAGTTAGATCCACATCAAGGAAAACTCCAAAATAATTTGGATTTTTGCACACATCTCGATGTATGCGGTTTTAGAGGTCAAACCCGTGTATATACGTGGCGATAAAGGGTTTAAAAGTCGCGTATGGAAATTTAAGCATGTTTTTAGGGATGGTCTAGGAAACGTCAAAGGAACAAAAATGGTCCATGGGGTCTAATGAGTCTGCATAGCGACAGGGAAGGCCATAAAAGTGTGATTCACCATGTGTGGTAAAATCAACTATAATAGATGCCCCCTAATGTGTGAGGTCAGAGGGGTCATACGATGGCAGAAATACATTATAAGTCCATCCAAGAAGTGAAGTGATGAAGAACCCAGTGGAAGAACCAGCCATCCAATTAGTACTATACAATGATACAACTCTGCACATAACTACAAATACATATAGCAATCCCAGATACATAAGAGTACAATGGCCATGAATAGGCATGATACAATATGACATATATGGTCATCACCACATACAATATAAATAGATCATAATCTCCAAGATGAATATATAAAAAGGATCATGATCTCCATGAAGAATGAAGATATATAATGGATCAAGATCTCCATAATGGCTAGAAATATCTGACATCTATTGGAATCAAGTCACGAGAGCTGAAATCTCATGAACACTGGCACGATCAAGGAGGTAGCATATATGAGATGCCACCAATATGGAAGGTCTTCTACACAAATCACTATGAGTACATGTCCTACTATGTGAATAGAGGTTTCGAGGTCAAACATAGTAGTCCATCGTCTGATTACCGGTCATTGATGTATACCGTTAACAGACGCGAGATCACCCACCAATAATGAAAATGGGAATCAAGGTACTAGAGTACAAACTAACAAGTGTGAATAAATGTGTTGAGGTTGAACACTTGAGAGAGTCCATCGATAAGAGGACATTGATGTATTCCCAAAGAACTGTCGATGGCGAGAGAACCTGCCACTGATGACTGCAAGTCTCAAGGCACTCGAAAATGACTCTAGATTTCTATCCTAGAATAAATGATCTAAAGTCGATGGGATGAAATCCGTTGGAAGGAGGGCATTAAGGAATCCCCCATCATCCAACACGAGGTACTCAGCAAAGCTGTATAATGTGGAAGGACTCGATCATAAGGTGCACGAACGAGTAACTGTACCAGGAATGGCTGACATGCAAAGTCAAGATAACTGAGGAATGGCCGACTCAGGTTTCAACTTCCTTTAAACAAGAGCATAAGGATGAATGGTGACTGAATGTAGGCAGCATAGACTCGATATGCAAAACTGGGACATCTCTGCAACACAGGAGGCATCGACAGAGGCTCCATAGGGACTGGAAGCTTAACCAGTCGGTGGAGATAAACTCAAATAAACAAGTACAACTCCTAAAGTCAAACTATTAACCCAACTAATGGATGTGATATATAGTGCTCTGTTCGAAGGTGACACGACTCGACTGCTTCCAAATATAACATCTTTCCTTGTCCGGCTTTTTGGTTTTTTAATTTTTTTTTGGGACTTTTTCAAATATTTGGAAAGCTTGAAAAATAATAAAACTTCTTTAAAGTTACAGACTAGGAGGAGACGAGTGTCAAAATGGGAAAACAAACTAGTTCCAAGTAGTGGAACATACCTATGCTCAATGCAAGGATACATGTGTAGGATAGCGACACTTGGGGGAAAGTCCCCTCCCGGTAAAAATAGGGAATCAAGCTACAAAGGATATATAAAATGGTTCTACATGGCTAAACATGAGACAAGCTCAGGCTATATGGCTGATACTCAAAGTCAGGGAAGCCGACATAAGGCTCAATAAGGCAGGAAAAGCTCATGATAATGCAATTACAACTTGACATAAGGGAGTCCCGAGGAAAATGGCCAGCATAAAGTTCAAGAGGAGTATGAAGCTCTTGCTCAAGGACATGGCGGGACTAAAGGGGAATCCTAGACCTAAGAGAGGACTCACAACATGGGTACCAAATGCAAAATGGAGCTAGCTAGGACACCCATGTATAGGAAAGCTCTACCATTCACATAGTACCACTTCTAACAACAGCATGAAGGTTCCGCGATACCATGGAATGGGTTCGTACCTAAGGTTAAGATGTAACGGTCATAAGGCAATGAATAAGTGCAAGTGGATGTGATATCCTAACCTATATGCTAGTTTAGACATAATACTTATGATAGGCACGAACAGGTAAGAACCTCGAAGAGAGTGTAAAAAACAGGATCCCACATGACAACCATATTAGTCCAAAACAACCCAAAATAGTCAATAAATAATCCAAAATATAGGATATAGGGAGGAATGATCATGATAACTGCACCCAAAGGAAACAATGCAGTGAACGATGGGACATAAAAAGGAAACTAAGGTGTAGACCCAACGTTCACGCATCCACTATGGTGTAGACCCAACGTTCACACATCCACTACCACCCCCGTGAGGGTGACCACCTATGTAAAGACCAAGCGAAGGGAATTAAAATCCTGCACAAATGAAGTAGAGGAAGGAATATGACCATTCCCAGATATATGAGCACGGTAAGGGGTTGTGATTCCCCCAAGTCTGACACCAGGGTTCGTACTAGGACCAAGGACATGTGATAGGATACTAGGCATGCCAAAAATAAAAGGACCTGAACCCAAGAGAGAAAATATATACTCAAGTAACCATGATCCCAAAGGCTAACTAACATACAAAAAGCACACTCCTAAGAAAATATACAGCCAAAATACAAGCAAACCAAGGGGAGGATATGTGAGCTCTCGAATGTAGCAGGTATGTCTTGCCTAGGAGTGGCTCGAAACTCCCATACACTACAAGCAAAGGTACATAACCAATTATAGTGGCCCTCAGCTTCAACGCATAAAACGACTATGATGTCTGACCTCTACCTGGCCAAGACACTCACAGAATAACTTCTACAAGTACCCTCGCGATAACTTACAATGAACTATTCCAAGACCCTAAAACCTAATCTTGTTGATGCACCCTAGAAAATAAAAGAGTGTAATTAATTTTATTATGCTTTGATTTTAATTGGTTGTAATTACTCAAAGGGTAAATGGACGTGCAACTAATGAAGTTATGACATAAGAAGAAGTAAAATGCACACCTAACAAGCAATGCAAATGCAAAGTGTAGAATGAAAAACAGGGTATGCTACTACATGAAGTGCAATATTTTTCCTTCAAATGTATATGCAATCATTCCTATATAAAATCCTAAACACAAATCTCATCCAAGCAATCCAATGCAAGTACCTTCTTAAATCCATATGCAAGATGCAAGTAAGAATGAAACTATTTTGTATTTTCAATATAAACGAATGAAAATGCAAATAAAAGTCATCTAAAACTCTCAATCTCTATGGCCAACATAAAACACAAGCCCAACAAGACACCAAGACAAAAAGAATAATGCACTAATGGAAAAATAAAAAGGATAAATGAATAAAAATACTTTCAAATAAAACTCAATGAAAAAGAGGCCTCTGGACACAAAAGAAGCATCCAACAGACAACATCACAACCTAGGAAGACCCAACCACACTGACAACCCACCCAACAACTTCCCACAACATCAAGCTCAACCAAAAGGGAGGATGTACACGATTGTTTAAAGAACAGCTGCATATGTATGTGACTTTTGGCCAAAGAGTTGCATGTATATGCAGATTTTGGCCAAAAACCTGCATGTATACGTGAATTTTTCCCAAAATCCACGTATGTACGTGAATTTTAGCCAAAAACCTGTGTATATAGAGAAGACAGTGGCAAAAAGCAGGCCAAGGGTCAAACCAATAAAGGGGAGTGTCAATGGATGAACATACTATAAAATGGGGAGAAATAAAGCATAAGTCAATAATATCAAGCACGTTGTACCCCCAAACCCCAAAGAAAAACAAGGAACATCCCCAGTATGGTCACTAATTCTGTTATGGAGAGAAACTTCCTATGGCTTGGGGTGTACCACAACAGACAGAGAAACTACAAAAATCAATCCCTTCCCAATGTGCAAGAGAAATAAAACATCTAACACTAAGGGGTCTCGAATCATACCTTATTCCAGACGGTTGAAGTAGATCCCCGTTGAGATTTTTCCAATCCCGCTTGCTTTAGCAATTCACTCTCAAGAACAGTAAACAAAGCAAGCATGCTATATAATATAGTGTTAGGCCTACTCTAGCATATATAATCAATAATGCATAAGCAATTAAACGCATCCATAGATTCAATATTCATTTAAATGCACATCATTGGATAGGAAAAGATATTTCTATTAATAAAATCAGAGATTACACAAGTGACAACCTCGGTCGGCACGTCTGTGAATCGAAGGAACTGAGTCCAACACCTGGGCATCCACCACCTCAATCCTCCATCTCTCGATAGAAATCTCACAAGAAAAGGCAAGATTTGGAAGAACACAAAGTGCTCCAAGGGACAAAGGGATGCAGACTCAAGTATAAGCAAGCTACGACAACAATGGACTATAGTTTTCTTGCTCTTCAATTCCTCTCCTTCAATGTATTCAAGGGGTTCCTTATATAGCACTCCAAAGGGGTAATGGAGGGTCAAATCTGAGCGATATTGAGGCATATGGAAGGCCAAGAGATAATTGAATTGGACACACATCAAGGAAAACTCCAAAAATATTTGCCCTTTTGCACACATCCCGATGTACGTGGGTTTGAGGTCAATATCTGCGTATATACGCGAGAAAGGGATTAAAAGTTGAGTACAGCAAATAATAGTTGTTTTTAGGGATGATCTTGGAAACATAAAAGGTATAATATTGGTCCATGGGGTCCAAAGAGTCTGCAGAGGGATAGGGAAGGCCATAAAGTGTGATCTACCATGTGTGGTAAAACCAACTATAACACAAACCAAGGCCTAAAAGGTTGCACTCTTTTCTATTTTTAAGAATTGAAATTTAAAACTAGATTTAGACACATGTTTGAGAGATAAGCGTGCAAAAATAATTTTGCGATATTTTGAGTTATTTTATCCCTCAGTTAACGTTGGTGAAACCAAGGTCTACAAGATGGACTTTTCTTGACTTTCTCGAAATTGAAATTTGAAAGTGGATTTTAGGTACCCATTTTAGAGATAAGCCCGCATGTAGATTTTTTGGGAATTGTGATTTATTTTGGACCTCAATTAAAATTGGTCAAACTAAGGCATAAAATGTTTCATTTTTTCCAATTTCTTAAAATTCAAATTTTAAAGTACATTTGCATACCCATTCGAGAGGTAAGAATGAGCACCTATTTTTGTAAGATTTAGAGCTATTTTCTCCTCATTCAAGGTTGGTCAAACCAAGGTCCATAATTAAAATTTCAAAAGCAATTTAGGTACCAATTTGAGAGAAAAGTTTTAGTTTTCCCAATTTGTTAGAATTAAAATTTAAAAGTAGATATATATAGCCTATAGAGAGATAAGCACACACACTTATTCTTGCTAGATTTCAAGTTATTTGTGTTTGTATTCAATGTTGGTCAAACCCAGACAAAAAATGTTACATGTTACCGACTTTCTCGTAATTGAAATTTAAAGTTGATTATGGTACCCATTTGAGAGATAAGCGTGCACACACATTTTTTTGGGATTACAAGCTATTTTGCACCTCAATCAAACTTTGTCAAACAAGGCCTAAAAGGTTGCACTTTTTCGCAATTTCTTAGAATTCAAATTTAAATGTAGATTTAGACATGCGTTTGAGAGATAAGTGTGGATGTTTATTTTTGTGAGATTTTGAGATATTTTGGCGCTTAGTTAAGGTTGCTGAAACCAACCCCTAAAATGTCACATCTTGCCAAATTTCTCAGAATTGAAATTTGAAAGTAGATTTATATACCCATTTGAGAGAGAAGTATGCACACATTGTTTTGTGAGATTTTGAGCCATTTTGGTCGTTATTAAAGGTTAGTCAAGAAAAGGTCTAAGAGATGTTATTTTTTTACTATCTTGTAATTGAAATTTGAAAGTGAATTTAAGTACCGATTTGAGAGATAACCATGCACACAAACTTCTAGTTGGTTCCGAGCTATTGGACCTGAGTAAAACTTGGTAAAACCAAGTCCTAAAAGGTTGCACTTTTTTCCCAAATTCTTAGAAATAAAATGTAAAAGTAGTTTTAGATACCCATTTAAAAGATAAGTGTGCACACATATGTTTGCTAGATTTCGAGTTATTTTGGCCCTTAGTTAAGGGTTGTCAAACCAAGGTCTAAGAAATGCACTTTTATTTACTTTATCGAAATTAAAATTTGAAACAATATTTAGGTACCCATTTGAGAGATGAGGCTACATGTATACTTTTTGGGAATTGCGAGCTAGTTTAGACCTCAGTCAAACTTGGTCAAACCAAGGCCTAAAACGTTGCATATTTTCCAATTTCTCAAAATTCAAATTTTAAAGTAGATTTAGATACCCATTCGAGAGATAAGCATGCCCACCTATTTTTATGAGATTTGGAGCTATTTTTCCCCTCATTAAAGGTTGGTCAAACCAAGGTTGAAAAGATCCACTTTTTTTGACATTCTTGGAACTCAAATTTGAAAGTGGATTTAGGTACCCATTTCGCAGATAAGAGTGCAGGTAGATTTTTCGGGGATTTTCGAGCTATTTTGGACCTTAGCCAAACTTGGTCAAATAAAGGCCTAAAAAGTTTCACATTTACCGATTTGTCAGAATTAAAATTTTAGAGTAGATATAGATACCTAATAGAGTGATAAGCATGCACACCTATTCTTGCAAGAGTTCGAGCTATTTTAGTTTGTAGTCAATGTTGATCAAATCAAGGCCAAAAAAGGTGCATGGTGGTCATAGATCAAGCTTGGTCAAACCAAGGCCAATAAAGTTTCACTTTTTCCTAATTTCTCAAAATTGAATTTTGTAAATATGTTCAGATACCCATTTGAGAGATAAGTGTGCATGGAGATTTGTGCAGTATTCAGAGTTATTTTGGCCCACTAACCAAGACTTAAAGTGTTGCAATTAACAATTTCTTATGATTCATATTTGAAATTAAATTTAGGAACACATTTAAAAGATAAAAGTGCATGAGCAGTTTCACATGACTTTGAGCTATTTTCGCCTAAAAGTCAAGGTTAGAAAAACCAAGGTCTAATAGATGGATTTTTTCAAATTTCTCAAAATTGATATTTGAAAATGGATTTAGGAACCCGTTTCAAAGATAAGCATGCACACATATTTTTGGGGTATTCTGAGCTATTTTGTACTTCCTTCAAGATAGGTCAAACAAAGGACTAGAAAGTTGCACTTTTCCAAAAAATTTAGAATTCAAATTTAAAATTAGATTTAGATATCCATTTAGGAGACAATTGTGAATCATTTTTGCGAGATTTTAATCTATTTTGGGCCTGATTCATGGTTGGTCAAACCAAGGTAAAAGAGATGCACTTTTTTTTACTTTTTTTCAAGTTAAATTTAAAAGTGGATTTATGTATCTATTTGAGAGATAAGTGTTCATGTTGATTTTTTGGGGATTCTGAGCTATTTTGGATCTCATCCAAACTTGGTCAAACAAAGGCCTGAAAAGTTTCACTTTTTTCAAATGTTTTAGAATTCAAATTTGAAAGTAGATTTAGAAATCCATTTGAGAGATATGCATGCACGCCTATTTTTTTGAAATTTGAGAAATGCAATTTTCTTGACTTTCTTGAAATTGAAATTTGAAACTGTATTTAGGTACCCATTTGAGAGCTAAGCGTACATGTATATTTTTTGCGATTGCGAGCTATTTTGGACCTCATATAAGCCTACATGTATAGTTTTTGGGATAAGCCTAAAACGTTGCATTTTTAACAATTTATCAAAATTCAAATTTCAAAGTAGATTTATATACCCATTGTTACGGAGAGAAATTCCTATGGCTTGGGGTACCACAACAGATAGCTTGACTCCATAAATCAATCCTTTCCAATATGCAATAGAAAGTAAATGTTTAACATTAAAGGATCAGACCTTGTACCTTATTCCGGACGGTTGAAGTAGATCCCCGTTGAGCTTTCCAACTTCGGCCTGAATTGATAGATTACTTCCTCAACAACAAGTAAACAATACAAGCATTCTATATATCATGGTGTTAGATCTATTCTAGCATATATAATCAATAATGTATAAGCATTTGACATAATCCAATGGATAAAATATTCATTCAAACACACATTATTGGGCAGGAAAAGATATTTCTATTAATATGAATTAGAGATTACAAGATACAACCTCTGACGGCACGTCTGCGAACCAGAGAAACTGAATCCCCCACTTGGCCCTCCACCACCTCAATCCTCCATCTCTCGATAGCAAGCTCACAAGAAAAAGGCAAGCTTGGGAAGAACACACTAGTGCTCCAAGGGACAAAGGGATGCAGACTCAAGCATAAGTTCCGGCAACAATGGACTATAGTTTCTTTGCTCTCAATTCTCTCACATGCCTTCAATGTACCATAGAGTTCCTTATATAGCTTTTCAAAGGGGTAATGAAAGGTTGAATCTGAGCGATCTCAAGGCATAGGGAAGGCCAGGAGTCAAGTGAGTAGGATCCATGTCAAGGAAAACTCCAAAAGGATTTGGATTTTGTACACATCCCGATGTACGCGGTTTTAGAGGTCAAACCCGCGTATATATGCGCTTATAGGTTTAAAAGTCGTGTGTATCATTTTTCACATGTTTTTAGGGATGGTCAAGGAAACATCAAAGGACAAAAAATGGTCCATGGGGTCTAAGGAGTCTGCAGCGGGACAGGGGAAGGCCATACAAAGTGTGATTCACCTGGATTGGTGAAATCAGCTATAACACCCATGTTGATGGCTTGGGATTGTAGGTCGCTCAAAAATATACAAGGAAGTCAACACAAGGTAATAGTCCAACCAGAAAGGCTTAGAATCGATCCCACACAGAGAATATTCTATCTCCGAGTTGTTTGGGATGACTAAATCCTATGGATACAAGGCCTCCACTAGCACAAAGGTTTTCAAATCAATGAGATCTTCTCTTAGTACAAGTGAGTAAGATTTAAAGTGACTGGATTCTAGACTAACTGTTCAATAAAACTTAAATTTGGACATGGCAGTTGTAATTCATAATAGATATTAAGAAATAATTACTCAACGTATAAAAATATAAATCAAGTTCACTCTTTCTTGACCAACTTCAAATAAAACTAAATAATCAAAATTGCAAAGCTTTATCCAAAATGTTATAGATGTACAACATGTCCTATTAGGTAATACCAATTGACAAATTAGTATCAGGGATTAATTACTACTCATAAGTTGTAGAATAGAGCATGTGAATTAAATAAATACATTCATTCAATACACATTTAATGTGTTAAAATTGTAAGGAAAAATCAATACATAAACTAACACATCCAATCGATAAACAACCAATAGTCAGTATGCCAGATTGATTGAAGAAAGACTAAAATTCATGAAAAAAATTGATGAATAACCAGAACATAACACAAATAACCGTTTGATTTTATTGAATTTGCAAACAGTACAAAATTACAAAGCTTTCCTGCTATGTTCTTGGTAGTCTCTTCTCCTGTAGATTTCTCCTAGGCTTAATCCCACTAGTTCCTCCCTCTTACTTGGGAAATACCCTCCCTTTAAATAATATTACAAAATTTACCAAAAAAGGAAATTTCCCAAGATGTGGGATTATAAGATATTTTGGTTTCATGGTTTCCAGGGGAAAAATGCCACTTGGCATAAGCATCCATTAAATGCTGGATGTCATTAGAATGAGTGTTTTCTAAATGCAATTGGGATTTACATATTAAGGATGCAATATCCTTTTTCTAGATCTTCACCCATTCTTTGAGGAAGAGATCAATCTTCATTAACGAAGCATGAGGTGCCTCAATACATAGCTTGATCTCCTCCATGGTAAGCTAAGACATCTCCATGATTTCCTCCTTCTCTTATGCAAAATATATCCCATTCTGCTCCAGTTTCAATTTCGGAGGCATAGCCTCAATAGGATCTAAGAATGGCAGGTCCAGATACCCTAGAAATGTTTCTGAGGAAAACCACCTCCTCTTGCAATCCGCTTGTCCATCTTTGATGATCAATTCCATGTGATCACAAATTCCTTCCCATGTTTCAATTACCACCTCAATTTTCTTAAGCTTAAGCTTATCCAGTATTGGCAGATATTCTGGTCTTTCTTTAATATATTTATGCAAGTCTATAGTGGAGTCATAAGCTCTAGTGGATTCCTGCCTTCTTTTGTGATGGTCATTGAGGACATATGATTGATGCTCAAATGAGTTATACATCTCTTGCATTTGATTGAATCCTTTATACAAATTAACCATGCCTTAATAAAGTTGATCATATACTTTGCATGCTAATTGTTTAAACTCCTCTTATGTGAATTTAGAGAAAGAAGAGGTAGAGGATGTAAGTTGAAGGTCTTTGAGCTATTGTTCAAACATAGAAATTGTGTTTTCCTACTGGTAAGCTAAGAGATCAGCCTTCTCAAGTTTCTGCTTTAGATAGTCATTCTTCTTTTGGAGTTGATTTAAATTCTCTTCATATTCCTCTTTGAGACGTTGCATTTCCTTCATGTGGTGTTCCTCAGCTTGCGCTAGGTCTTGTTTGTCCCTTTGCAGATCTTATTCCTTGTTTTCAAATTCTTTATTCAGCTGATATACTAATAAAACTTTTCTCCAGCAAAATCCCCCATGCTAGTGACTATATCCAAAGCTTCCTGTTTGGTGTCATATGAGTCCCTCTTCCAAATGATATGGCTAGGAACCTGCTTGACTATGCCTTCTCTTGTCCTCTTGTCTCCCTTCTTAACTACAACCTTTTATTTCCTGCTCCAAAAATATTTTCCAAGAGAAACCACTGCATCCTCGACAAAATATTCCATCTCCTCTGTATTGAGATGGTTCCTTCTTGAACAGTGACTAGAGGCTTAGGTTGGGATTGAGAGATATGGAATTCCACACTAATAGGTGAAATAATAATAGGGGGTTTAGAATAAATAGGTGCAAGGGATGATGGAATAGAAGTGGGGATAGGTGTAGCAATTTCAGGGGAAGGAATTGTAGAGATGGAAGGGATGTCTAGTTGAGGAAAATCAAAATGTGGGGATGTTGGGGTAGTGTGAGGTGCTGAGGAGGTCGAAAGAATAGGTGAAGTAAAGGGGAAGGGTAGAGATAAGTACATATATTAGTACCAAAGGAGTGCTGGTGGTAGCTAAAGTAATTTGAGATAAATTGATCTCGGAGAAATAAATTTGGGGAAATGATGAATCAATAATATTCCCAGATAACTAGGTAGTGGGAATGGATGAAGTCATGGAAGTAATAATATTAATAGGGAAAGTGGTGGGACTATTTTCCTCCTCCAAGTCACTGTGTATCTCATGAATCTCAATATTAGGTTGGGGAAGAGGCTCTACCTGCTGGATTGGAGGAACCTGCATGGGTACTTGTTCTTGTGGAGCAGGTTGTACTGGTAGCGCTGTATTCTTCCCCAGGCACCTCTTGAGGCATTGGATGTGGATGAATAGATGGTTTTTGTTGTACATGTACTGTTGAGAAACTAGTTGAGTCTTCTACTTCTTATGCCGAGGCTCAGACACTTCTTTTTGGGTCTATGTCTGCGAGCTGAGCTTTGCAAGACTTTTCTTAAACTATGCCCCTTTGTGTAGGGTTTCTATCATCAGAGAAGGTTGGGCTCTTGTAGGACTTTCAAGAAAAACATTACCCTTGTCTTTTGATTTAGTAGCAAGAGCAAAAGAAGAGCTATATGCTTGTTCTTCGACCTCCTTTTCCAGATTCTTCCTCTGGAGGTTCTCCTCCACTTTCAGTTTTCCCTATCTGAAATGGAGCACAGAAGTCTTCAGATCCATTTGGTATTTAAAAATATGAGATTTGAAATTTGGATCAGCAATTATACCCAAAACCTCTTGGAAACCAATAGATTCTCTACAAATTGAATCATCAAGTTCATCATGATGAGCATATTGTATCCTAGCATGCTCCTGCACAAAGAGTCTAGCTAGGTATGGCTTAGGATCATGCATCCTTTTCAGTGGTTCCCCTAGGTTCATATCATCAATTTCTCTACCTGAGATAGATGCGTGAGTGGAATTTTGCAGAACTAGAAATCCCAAGTTCAAGGGAAACTTAGGCCAAGACTTCCTCTTAGACGATGCAAGTTTAGGAAAAATTCCATCGACAACAGTATGATATGCTATCTCCTGTAAAACCATTCGATCTGGGACTATTCTAGGCAGCATGTGAACTGTATTGCTGCCCCAAATATGAATGTAAGAGAAATATTCTCCCACATACCAATCACCATGTAGCGCAATCAAAGCTCTGGCTCTTTCAGAGAAATTTAGAGCGTCTTCCTTGAAAATATTCTAGTAAATTGACCCTAGAAACAGGTCACAAATTTCATAAATTCAGGGAAAGAATTTGTCCTCCCACATATTTGAGTAATAGATATGTACCGGTGGTGAATTTTTGTTCCAATCCCATACCATGGACATAAAGAAGAAGTGGTGCAGAATACATCCATAACATAACCCGACATATAGAAAGTTGGATTCCTTGAGGTTGAAATCTTCAAATATTTCTCGATTTCCTCTTTCAAATTCACAGATAAAATATGCTCCCAATTAAAAGACTCACATGTAAGTAATAGATGGTGGGCCACAGGAACCCATTCGGATTTAAACACCGAGAAATTTGGTAACCCATATAACCGAAAAACATGGCCGCAAGCAAAGAAAATGGTTTTCTAAACTAGGAAATGGGGTAAGAAGTGGTTTCCTTAGGGATGTATTCAACTCGGTTTTCCATCCAAGATTTAACTACTTCTTCAAAGTTAAATTGGGACATAGCCACATCAAGGAATTTGCCATTCAAGAGCTGTTGAGGAGGCCCAAGGGCATAAGCTCTGGAGAAAACATCAGGATGGAAGGATTCCACTTGGGTATGAGTATGGTCTTCGAAGGAACACTCCTTAGGGTTTGCATTATCCAATTCCCACTAGACAGGTTTAGTATAGGGCATGAACAGAGGTCGAGTTGCAATGCAATGAAGATGGGAGCTCCCAATTTTGGCATGCTCAGGATGGTCATGGGGTACTGTAGATAAATCATCATTTTCGAATATCGAGTAAATTCTTGACCAATCCAGGTGAAGGATTTCTGCAACATGCACACTCGTGTCAGTGAAAATTATGGCATTGGGATCTTTTCTCTTTCACTCTTGGAGAGAAGTTTTAGACCTGGTCTTCATGGACATGTTGGAGAAAAATTTTGGTAGAACTTTGGAAACCATGGTTAAAATCTACCACAGTTAAAAAATAATAGGAAAAATGACCGTGAAGGGTAAGAAACTTAGTGGTAAAATATTGGTCAGCTTAAATGAGAAAAATGTGCAGTAAAAATCAGAAGTGAAATGGTGAAGATTTCGTAAATTCGAACGAATTAAATAATCAAAGAATCAATGACAAAACAGATTTAGGTTGTAGATCTTGTAGAAATGGATGACCGAGATCAAGGCGGGAAACCAAAATGCGGAAGTAAAAACAATCAGAAAACTTTGGATTTTACAATTTCCACAATATGCATTGCGGGTTGCGGAATGTGAGATGAAATTATTAACCAATGATAAATTGTTAAAGTTTTGCAATCCACAATATGGAAAAATTTGTGGGTTGCGGGTTGTTGGTAAGCAATGTTGCAAATGATGATTTTATTGAGTTTCCTCTTTCCGCAATCTATATTGTGGGTTTTGGTTTACGGAATCGAAAGAACAAAAATATGCAAAACATCAATTTTCCACTTTTCGCAATCTGCATTGCGGAATGCAGATGGCAGAACCGAAATGTAAAAGTTTAATTTTGAAACAATTCCTAGAATCCATAATCCGCATTGCGGGTTGTGGGTTTCAGAAACACAAAAAACTTATTGAAAGAAAATTTGAACTCCTGTAAACCGCATTTGCGGGTTGCGGGATGTAGGAAAACGATTTCTGAAAACCTCCAAAAAAAGGACTTCTGCAATCTGCATTGCGGGTTTTGGAAACAGAAAATATGTTTAAAAGAAAAGAGCACTTCTGCAATCCGTGAAACCAAAAAAAAAAGGTTTACAAGGAAATTTTATTAAGTCCAAAACACAACACTTATATTTTTAAAATCCCCATACCAAGATTATGGCTTCAAAATTTAACTGAATGGATGAATGGGGCTCCCATTGTAGCAGCTTAAAATGGGATCTATTGCTGCCAACAACAACCCATTTGCTTAGAATGGTATCTATTTTCATAGATCAAGCCTTGTCAAACCAAGGCCAATAAATTTGTACTTTTCCCCAGTTTCTCAAAATTGAAATTTGCAGATACGTTTAGATACCCATTTGAGTGATAAGTGTGCATGCAAATTTGTGCAAGATTCTGAGTTATTTTGGGCCTTCATCAAGCTTGGTCTAACCAAGACTTAAAAAATTGCACTTAACACTTTTGTGATTGATATTTGAAATTAAATTTAGGGACGCATTTAAAAGATAAATGTGCATACACATTTTCTTATGATTTGGAGTTATTTCTACCTAAAAGTCAAGGTTCGCCAAATCAAGGTCTAATAGATGGATTTTTGTTGACTTTCTTGAAATTGATATTTGAAAATGGATTTAGGTACCCATTAGAGACATAAGCACGCAAACACATTTTTGTGGATTCTGAGTTATTTTGGACCTCCTTCAAGCTTGGTCAAGCAAAGGACTAGAAAGTTGCACTTTTTCAAATTTCCTAGAATTCAAATTTAAAATTAGATTTAGATACCCATTTAAGAGACAAGTGTATAGGAATATTTTCTGTGAGACTTTAATCTATTTTGGGCCTCAGTCAAGGTTGGTCAAACCAGGGTAAAAGATATGCACTTTTTCTGACTTTTTTTAAGTTTAAATTTGAAAGTGGAGTTGTTTACCCTTTTGAGGCATATGTGTGCATGTTGATTTTTTGTGTATTCTGAGATATTTTGGACCTCATTCAAACTTGGTTGAACAAAAGCATAAAAAGTTGCACTTCTTTTTCCAATTTTTTAGAATTCAAATTTGAAAGTAGATTTAGATACCCATTTGTGAAATATGCACGCACACCTATCTTTTTGAAATTTTGTGTTATTTTGGTCGTTACTCAAGGTTGGTCAAACAAAGGTCTAAAAGATGCACTTTTTTTAACTTTCTCAAAATTAAAATTTGAAAGTGAATTTAGGTAGCCATTTGAGAGACAAAAATGCATACATATTTTTGGGGTATTTCGAGCTATTTTGGACATTAGTCAAACTTGGTCAAACCAAGCCCTAAAAGGTTGCACATTTTTAAACTTTTTAGAATTCAAATTTAAAAGTAGATTTAGACACCCATTTAAGAGATAGGCATGCAAAAATACTTTTGTGAGATTTCGAGTTATTTTATCCCTCAGTTAACATTGGTCAAACCAAGCTCTACAAAATGCACTTTTCTTGACTTTCTCGAAATTGAAATTTGAAAGTGGATTTAGGTACCCAATTGATAGATAAGCCCGCATCTAGAATTTTTTGGGTATTATGAGCTATTTAGGACCTCAGTCAATCTTGGTCAATGATGACCAAAAACATTGTATTTTTTCCAATTTTTTAAAATTAAAATTTTAACGTAGATTTAGATACCCATTTTAGAGGTAAGAATGGACACCTATTTTATTATTTATTGGATCTATTTTGGTTCTCATTCATGTTTGGTCAAAGCAAGGTTTGGAATTGAAATTTTAAAGGAGATTTAGGTACCCATCTAAGAGATAAGTTTCACTTTTCCCAAATTTTTAGAAGTAAAATTTAAAAATGGATATAGATACCCTATAGAGAGATAAGCACACAAACTTATTCTATCTAGATTTTGATCTATTTTGGTCTATAGTCAATGTTACTCAAACCAAGGCAAAAAAAGTTGCATGTTACCCACTTTCTTGGAATTGAAGTTTAAAGTTGATTCTAGTACCCATTTGAGAGATAAGCATGCACGTATATTTTTGTTGGATTACAAGCTATTTTGCACCTCAATCAAACTTTGTCAAATCAAGGCCTAAAAGGTTGCACTTTTTGTAATTTCTTAGAATTCAAATTTAAATGTATATTTAGACATGCATTTGAGAGATAAGTGTGGATAATTTTTTTTTTTAATCTATTTTGGCCTTTAGTAAAGGTTCGTCAAATGAATCCATGAAAACTCGCATGTTTCCAACTTTCTCAGAATTGAAATTTGAAATTAGATTTATATACCCATTTGAGAGACAAGCATGCACACCTTGTTTTGTGATATTTCGAGTTATTTTGGTCGTTATTCCATGTTGGTCAAGCAAAGGTATAAGAGATGTTAGTTTTCCAACTTTCTTGTAATTGAAATTTAAAAGTGAATTTAGGTACCCATTTAAGATATAACCATGCATACAAACTTCTAAGGGATTCTAAGCTATTTTGTACCTCAGTCAAACTTGGTCAAACCAAGACCTAAAAAGGTTGCACTTTTTCCATTTTCTTAGAAATCAAATGTAAAATTAGATTTTGATACCCATTTGAGAGATAAGCGTGCACACATATTTTTGCAAGATTTTGAGTTATTTTGTCCCTTAGTTAAGGTTGGTCAAACCAAGGTCTAAGAAATGCACTTTTCGTAACTTTCTTGAAATTGAAATTTGAAACTGTATTTAGGTACCCATTTGAGATATAAACCTACATGTAGATTTTTTTGGGATAGTGAGCTATTTTCGAGCTCAGCCAAACTTGGTCAAACCAAGGCATAAAATGTTGCATTTTTTCCAATTTCTCAAAATTCAAATTTTAAAGTAGATTTAGAAACCCATTTGAGAGATAAGCATGGACACCCTTTTTTATGAGATTTGGATTTATTTTGTCCCTCGTTTAAGGTTTATTAGACCAAAGTTGAAAATATGCACCTTTGTCAACCTTCTTGGAATTGAAATTTCAAAGTGGATTTAGGTACCCATTTGACAGATAAGAGTGTAAGTAGATTTTTGGGGGATTTTAGAGCTATTTTGGACCTTAGCGAAGGTTGGTCAAACAAACACCTAAAACGTTTCTCTTTTCCTAATTTTTCATAATTAAAATTTTAAAGTAAATATAGATACCCAATAGACTGATAAGCATGGACACCTATTCTTGCAATATTTCGAGCTATTTTAGATTGTAGTCAATGCTGGTCAATTCAAGGCCAAAAAAGGTGCATGTTGCTGATAGATAAAGCTTGTTCAAACCAAGGCCAATTAAGTTGCACCTTTTTTTAGTTTCTAAAAATTGAAATTTGTAAATACGTTTAGATACCCATTTAAGAGATAAGTATGCATGCAGATTTGTGGAGGATTCTGAGTTATTTTGGCCCATTGTCAAGCTTGGACTAAACAAGACTTAAAAATTTGCACTTAACACTTTCTTGAGAATCATATTTGAAATTCAATTTAGGAACACATTTAAAATTTAAAGGTGCATGTGCATTTTCGCATGATTTCGAGATATTTCTGCCTAAAAGTCAAGGTTGGCCAAACCAAGGTCTAATAGATGTATTTTTTTCTACTTTCTCAAATTGATACTCGAAAATGGATTTAGGAACCCATTTTAGATATAACAATGTGAAAACATTTTTGGGGGATTCTGAGTTATTTTGTACCTCCTTCAAGTTTTGTTAAACAAAGGACTAGAAAGTTGCACTTTTTCCAAATTTCTTAGAATTCAAATTTAAAATTAGATTTAGATACCCATTTAAGAGACAAGCGTGTAAGAATATTTTTTCGGAGATTTTAATCTATTTTGGGTGTCAGTCAAGGTTGGTCAAACCAAGGTAAAAGAGATGGACTTTTTCTTACTTTTTCGAAGTTGAAATTTAAAAGTGGATTTATGTACCCATTTGAGAGATAAGTGTGCATGTTATTTTTTTGGGGATTCCAAACTATTTTGGACCTTAGCCAAACTTGGTCAAACTTGGTAGAATTCAAATTTGAAAGTAGATTTAGATACCTATTTGAGAGATATTCATGCACACCTATTTTTTTGAAATTTTGTGTTATTTTGGTCATTAGTCAAGGTTAGACAAACAATGGTCTAAGAGATGCACTTTGTTTTACTTTCTCAAAATTAAAATTTGAAAGTGAATTTAGGTAGCCATTTGAGAGACAACAATGCATACAAATGTTTGGGGGATTACGATCTATTTTGGACCTTAGCAAAACTTGGTCAAACCAAGGCCTAAAAATTTACACTTTCTTCAAATTTAAAAGTAATTTAGACACCCATTTGAGAGATAAATGTTCAAAAATAGTTTTGTGAGATTTCGAGTTATTTTATCCCTCAGTCAATGTTCGTAAAACCAAGGTTTACAAGGTGAATGTTTCTTAACTTTCTCCAAATTGAAATTTGAAAGTGGATTTAGGTATCCATTTGAGAGATAATCCCACATGTATATTTTTTGGGGATTGTGAGCTATTTTGGACCTCAGTCAAACTTGGTCAAACGAAGCCCTAAAGCGTTGCATTTTCTCCAATTTCTTAATATTCAAATTTTAAAGTAGACTTAGATACCCATTCGAGAGGTAAGAACAGACACCTATTTTTTCCAGATTTGGAGCTATTTTGGTCCTCATTCAAGGTTGGTCAAATCAAGGTTCGTAATTGAAATTTGAAAGCCAATTTATGTATCCATTTGAGAGATAAGTTTCACTTTTCCCAATTTTCCATAATTAAAATTTAAAAGTATATATAAATACCCTATAGAGTGATAAGCATGCACACTTTTTCTTGCTAGATTTCGAGCCAACCCAAGACCAAAAACATTACATGTTACCCACTTACTTAGAACTGAAATTTAAAGTTGATTCTGGTACTTAATTGAGAGATAATTGTGCACATACATTTTTGTTGGATTCCAAGCTATTTTGAACCTCAATCAAACTTTGTGAAACCAAGGAATAAAAGGTTGCATATTTTTCACAATTTCTTAGAATTCAAATTTAAATGTAGATTTAGACATGCATTTGAGAGATAAGTGTGGATGTATATTTTTGTGAGATTTTTAGCTATTTTGGACCTTAGTCAAGGTTGTTCAGACTAATCCCTAAAAATTCACATGTTTCCCACTTCCTCGGAATTGAAATTTGAAAGTAGATTTATATACCCATTTGAGAGACAAGCATGCACACCTTTTTTGTGAGATTTAAGATATTTTTGTCATTATTCAAAGTTGGTCAAACAAATTTCTAAGAGATGTTCTTTTTCTGACTTTATCGTAATTGAAATTTCAAAGTGAATTTAGGTATCCATTTGAGAGATAACCATGCATACAAAATTCTAGGGGATTCCGAGCTATTTTTGACCTTGGTCAAACTTGGTCAAACCAAGTCTTAAATGGTTGCACTTTTTTCCAATCTCTTAGAAATCAAATGTAAAAGTAGATTTAGATACCCATTAGAGAGATAAGTGTCCATGCATATTTTTGCGAGATTTTGAGTTATTTTGGGCCTTAGTTAAGGTTGGTCAAACCAATGTATAAGAAATGCACTTTTCTTGACTTTCTTGAAATTGAAATTGAAATTGTATTTAGGTACCCATTAGAGAGATAAGCCTACATGTATATTTTGGGGATTACAAGCTATTTTGGACTTTGGTCAAACTGGGTCAAACCAAGGCCTAAAATGTTGTAGTTTTTCCAATTTCTTAAAATTCAAATTTTAATTTCAAAGTATATTTAGATACCCATTTGAGAGATAAGCATGGATGCGTATTTTTATGAGATTTGGAGCTATTTTGTCCCTCGCTCAAGGTTGGTCAAACCAAGGTTGAAAGGATGCACTTTTGTCGACTTTCTCGGAAATGAAATTTTAAAGTCGATTTAGGTACCCATTGGACAGATAAGAGTGCAAGTAGATTTTTGGGGGATTTTCGAGCTATTTTGGACCTTAGACAAACTTGGTCAAATGAAGGCCTAAACATTTTCACTTTTCCTAATTTGTCAAAATTAAAATTTAAGAGTATATATAGATGCCCAATAGATTGATAAGCATGCACACCTATTCTTGCGAGATTTCGAGCTATTTTAGTTTGTAGTCAATGTTGGTCAAATCAAGGGAAAAAAAGGTGCATGTCGGTCATAGATCAAGCTTGGTCAAACCAAGTCCAATAAATTTGAACCTTTTCCCAGTTTCTCAAAATTGAAATTTGTAAATACGTTTAGATACCCATTTGAGAGATAAGTGTGCATGCAAATTTGTGCAGGATTCTGAGTAATTTTGGCCCATCGCCAAGCTTGGTCTAACCAAGATTTAAAAAGTTCCACTTAAAAATTTCTTGTAATTGATATTTGAAATTAAATTTAGGAACACATTAAAAAAAGGTACATGCCCATTTTCACATTACTTCGAGCTATTTATGCCTAAAAGTCAAGGTTGGCCACACCAAGGTATAATAGATGGATTTTTGTCGGCTTTCTCAAAATTGATATTCGAAAATGGATTTAGGTACCCATTTGGGGACTCTAAGTTATTTGGACCTCATTCAAGATTTGTCAAACAAAGGACTAGAAAGTTTCACTTTTCCAAATTTCTTAAAATTCAAATTTAAAATTAGATTTAGATACCTATTTAAGAGACTAGTGTGTAGGAATATTTTTTCACAGATTTTAATCTATTTTGGGCGCAATCAAGGTTGGTCAAATCAAGGTAAAAGAGATGGACTTTTTTTCTGACTTTTTTGAAGTTGAAATTTGAAAGTGGATTTATGTACCCATTTAAGAGACAAGTGTGCATGTCGATTTTTTGGGGATTCTGAGCTATTTTGGACCTCGACCAAACTTGGTCAACGAACGGCCTAAAACGTTGCACTTTTTTCCAATTTTTAGAATTCAAATTTGAAAGTAGATTCATATACCCATTTGAGAGGTATGCATGCACACCTATTTTTTTTAAATTTCGTGCTATTGTGGTCATTCGTCAAGGTTGGTTAAACAAAGGTCTAATATATGCACTTTTTAACTTTCTCAAAATTAAAATTTGAAGGTGAATTTAGGTACCCATTTGACAAACAAGAATGCATGCATATTTTTGTGGGATTCTGAGCTATTTTGGACCTTAGTCAAACTTGGTTAAACCAAGCCCTAATAGGTTGCATTTTTTTCAATCTTTTAGAATTCAAATTTAAAGGTAGATTTAGACAACCATTTGAGAGATAAGCATGCAAAAAGAGTTTTGCGATATTTCAAGTTATTTTATCCCTCAGTTAACGTTGGTCAAACCAAGGTCTAGAAGATGCACTTTTCTTGACTTTCTTGAAATTGAAATTTGAAAGTGGATTTAGGTACCCATTTGAGAGATAATCCCACATGTATATTTTTTGGGGATTGTGATCTATTTTGTACCTTAGTCAAAGTTGGTCAAACGAAGGCCTAAAATGTTGCATTTTTTCCAATTTCTTAAAATTCAAATTTTAAAGTAGATTTAGATACCCATTTGAGAGGTAAGAATGTACACCTACTTTGGTTAGATTTGGAGCTATTTTGGTCCTCATTCAAGTTTGGTCAAACCAAGGTTCGGAATTGAAATTTCAAAGAAGATTTAGGTATCCATTTGAGAGATAAGTTTCACTTTTCCCAATTTGTCAAAATTAAAATTTAAAAGTAGATATAGATACCCTATAGAGAGATAAGCACGCACACTTATTCTTGCTAGATTTCGAGCCATTTTTGTTTGTAGTCAATTTTGGTCAAACCAAGACAAAAAAAGTTACATGTTTCCCACTTTCTCATAATTGAAATTTAAAGTCGATTCTGGTACCCATTTGAGAGATAAGCTTGCACATACATTTTTGTTGGATTACAAGCTATTTTTCACCTCAATCAAACTTAATCAAACCAAGTCCTAAAAAGTTGAATTTTTTCACAATTTCTTAGAATTCAAACTTAAATGTAGATTTAGACATGCATTTGAGAGATAAGTGTGGAAGTTTATTTTTGTGATATTTTGAGCTATTTTGGCCCTTAGTTAAGGTTGGTCAAACCAATCCCTAAAATTTCGTATGCTGCCCACTTTCTTAGAATTGAAATTTGAAAGTAGATTTATATACCCATTTGAGAGACAAGCATGCATATCTTTTTTTCTGATATTTCGAGTTATTTTGATCATTATTCAAGTTTAGTCAAACAAAGGTATAAGAGATGTTATTTTTCTGACTTTCGTGTAATTGGAATTTGAAAGTGAATTTAGGTACCCAATTGAGAGAAAACCATACATACAAACCTATAAGGGATTCCAAGATATTTTGGACCTTAGTCAAACTTGGTCAAACCAAGGCCTAAAAGGTTGCACTTTTTTCCAATATCTTAGAAATAAAATGTAAAAGTAGATTTAGATACCCATTTGAGAGATGAGCGTGCACACATATTTTTGCGAGATTTCGAGTTCTTTTGGCTCTTAGTTAAGGTTGGTCAAACCAAGGTCTAAGAAATGCACTTTCCCTGAATTTCTTGAAATTGAAATTTGAAACTCTAGTTAGGTACCCATTTGAGAGATAAGCCTACATGTATATTGTCTTAGGATTGTGAGTTATTTTTTACCTCAGTCAAACTTGGTCAAACCAAGGCCTATAATGTTGCAGTTTTTCCAATTTCTCAAAATTCAAATTTTAAAGTAGATTTAGATACCCATTTGAGAGATAAGCATGCACACCTATTTTTATGAGGTTTGGAGATATTTTTTCCCTCATTCAAACTTGGTCAAACCAAGTTTGAAAAGATGCACTTTTGTCGACTTTCTCAGAATTGAAACTTGAAAGTGGACTTAGGTACCCATTTGACACATAAGAGTGTAAGTAGATTTTTGGGGGATTGTCGAGCTATTTTGGACCTCAGCAAAACTTGGTGAAACAAAGACCTAAAAAGTTTGACTTTTCTCAATTTGTTAGAATTAAAATTTAAGAATAGATATAGATACCCAATAGAGTGATAAACATGCACAGCTATTCTTGCAAGATTTCGAGTTATTTTAGTTTGTAGTCAATGTTGGTCAAATCAAGGCAAAAAAAGGTGCATGTTGGTCATAGATCAAGCTTGGAAAAACCAAGGCCGGTAGAGTTGCACCTTTTCCTAGTTTCTCAAAATTTAAATTTGTAAATACGTTTAGATAGCCATTTGAGAGATAAGTGTGCATGCAGATTTGTGTAGGATTCTAAATTATTTTATCCCATCATCAAGATTGGTCTAACCAAGACTTAAAAATTTGCACTTAGCACTTTATTTTGATTGATATTTGAAATTAAATTTAGGAACACATTTAAAAGATAAACGTGCATGCGTATTTTTGCATGATTTCGAGCTCTTTCTGCCTAAAAGTCAAGGTTGGACAAAACAAGGTCTAATTGAAGTATTTTGTTCGAATTTCTCAAATTTGATATTTGAAAATGGATTTAGGAACCCATTTGAGAAATAAGCATGGACACACACTTTTGGGGGATGCTCAACTATTTTTGACCTCCTTCAATATTAGTCAAACTAAGGACTAGAAAGATGCACTTTTTCCAAATTTCTTAGAATTCAAATTTAAAATTAGATTTAGACACCCATTTAAGAGACAAGTTTGCAGGAATATTTTTTGTGAGATTTTAATCTATTTTAGGCCTTAGTCAAAGTTGTCAAATCCAGGTAAAAGAGATGCACTTTTTTTTAACTTTTTTAAAGTTGAAATTTGAAAGTGGATTTGTGTACCCATTTGAGAGATATGTGTGCATGTTGATTGTTTTTGGGATTTCAAGATATTTTGGACCTTAGTCAAACATGGTCAAACAAAGGCCTAAAAAGTTGCACTTTTTTCTTTTTTTTAGAATTCAAATTTGAAAGAAGATTTAGATACCCATTTGAGAGATATGGATGCACACCTATTTTTTGGAAATTTCGTATTATTTTGCTCATTAGTAAAGGTTGGTCAAACAAAGGTCTAAGAGATCCACTTTTTTTGCTTTCTCAAAATTAAAATTTGAAAGTGAATTTACGTACCCATTTCTGCCAAAAGGTCAAGGTTGGCCAAACCAAGGTCTAATAGATAGATTTTTGTCGACTTTCTCAAAATTGATATTTGAAAATGGATTTAGGTACCCATTTGAGATATAAGCATGTACACACATTTTTGGCGGATTCTTTGCTATTTTGGACCTCCTTCATTCTTGGTTAAACTAAGGACTAGAAAGTTGCACTTTTCCAAATTTCTTGGAATTTAAATTTAAAATTATATTTAGATACCCATTTAAGTGACAATTGTGTAGGAATGTTTTTTACAAGATTTTAATCTATCTTGGGCCTCAGTCAATGTTGGTCAAACCAAGGTAAAAGAGATGCACTTTTTTCTAACTTTTTTCTAACTTTTTTGAAGTTGAAATTTGAAAGTGAATTTATGTATCCATTTGAGAGATAAGTGTGGATGTTGATTTTTTGGGGATTCTGAGCTATTTTGGACCTCAGTCAAACTTGTTCAAACAAATTCCTAAAAAGTTGCACGTTTTTCCAAGTTTTTAGGATTCAATATTGAAAGTAGATTTAGATACCCATTTGAGAGATATGCATGCACATTTTTTTTTGAAATTTCATGTTATTTTAGTCGTTAGTCAAGGTTGGTCAAACAAAGGTCTAAGAGATGCACTATTTTATTACTTTCTCAAAATTAAAATTTTAAAGTGATTTTAGGTACCCATTTGAGAGATAAGAATGCATGCATATTTTTGGCGGATTCTGGGCTATTTTGGACCTTAGTGAAACTTGGTGAAACTAAGGACTATAAGGTTGCTCTTTTTTGTAATGTTTTAAAATTCAAATTTAAAAGTAGATTTAGACACCCATTTGATAGATAAGCATGCAAATTTGTTTTGTGACATTTCAAGTTATTTTATCCCTAAGTTTACATTGATCAAACCAAGGTCTAAAAGATGCACTTTTCTTGACTTTCTCGAAATTGAAATTTGAAAGTGGATTTAGGTACTGATTTGAGAGATAATCATGTATGTATATTGTTTGGGGTTGTGAGCTATTTTGGACCTAATTCAAACTTGGTCAAACAAAGGCCTAAAACGTTGCATTTTTTCCAATTTCTTAAATTTAAATTTTAGAGTAGATTTAGATACCCATTTGAGAGGTAAGAATGGACACCTATTTTTGTCAAATTTGGAGCTATTTTGGTCCTCATTAAAGGTTGGTCAAACAAAGGTTCAGAATTGAAATTTCAAAGCATATTTAGGTACCCGTTTGAGAGATAAGTTTCACTTTTCCCAATTTGCTATAATTAAAATTTAAAAGTAGATATGGATACCTTATAGAGATATAGCCACACAGACTTATGCTTTCTAGATTTCAAGCTATTTTGGTTTGTAGTTAATGTTGGTCAAACCAAGGCCAAAAAAGTTACATGTTTCCCACTTTCGCGAATTGAAATTTAAAGTTGATTATGGTACCCGTTTGAGAGATAAGTGTGCACATATATTTTTGTTGGATTACAAGCTATTTTTCACCTCATTCAAACTTTGTCAAACAAAGGCCTAACAGGTTGCAATTTTTCGTAATTTCCTAGAATTCAAATTTAAATGTAGAGTTAGAGATGCATTTCAGAGATAAGCGTGGATGTTTATTTTTGAGATATTTTGAGTTGTTTTGGCCCGTATTCAAGGTTTGTCAAACCAATCCATAGAAAGTCACATGTTTCCCACTTCCTTAGAATTGAAATTTGAAAATATATTTATACACCCATTAGAGAGACAAGCATGCACACTATTTTTATGAGATCTCGATATTTTTTATCATTATTCAAGGTTGTTCAAGCATAGGTCTACAAGATGGTATTTTTATGACATTCTCGTAGTTGAAATTTGAAAGTGAATTTAGGTACCCATTTAGAAATAACCATGCATACAAAATTCTAGGGGATACCGAGCGATTTTGAACCTTAACCATGCATACAAACTTCTAGGGGATACTGAGCTATTTTGAACCTTAGTCAATCTTGGTCAAACCAAGGCCTAGAAGGTTGTACTTTTTTCAATCTTCTTAGAAATCAAATGTAAAAGTAGATTTAGATAGTCATTTGAGAGATAAGCATGCACACATATTTTTAGGAGATTTTGAGTTATTTCGGCCCTTGCTTAAGGTTGGTCAAACCAAGGTCTAAGAAATGCACTTATTGTAACTTTCTTGAAATTGAAAGTTTAAACTATATTTAGGTACCCATTTGAGAGATAAGCCTACATGTATATTTTTTGGGGATTGCGATCTATTTTGGACCTCGGTCTAACATGGTCAAACCAAGGCCTAAAACATTACATGTTTTCCAATTTCTCAAAATTCAAATTTTATAATAGATTGAGGTATCCATTCGAGAGATAAGCATTGACAACTATTTTTATGATATTTGGAGCTATTTTTCCCATCGTTCAAAGTTGTTCAAACCAAGGTTGAAAAGATGCACTTTTGTTGACTTTCTCGAAATTGAAATTTGAAAGTGGATTTAGGTACCCATTTGAGAGATAAGACTGCAAGTAGATTTTTGGGGGTTTTCAAGTTATTTTGTACCGTATCCAAACTTGGTCAAACAAAGGCCTAAAAAGTTTCACTTTTCCCAATTTTTAAGAATTTAAATTTAAGAGTAGATATAGATACCCAATAGAGTGATAAGCATGCACACCTATTCTTGCAATGTTTTGAGCTACTTTAATTTGTAGTCAATGTTGTTAAAATCAAGGCCAACAAATGTGCATATTGGAAATACATCAAGTTTAGTCAAACGAAGTCCAGTAAATTTGCAACTTTTCCCAATTTCTCAAAATTGAAATTTGTAAATACGTTTACATACGCACTTGAGAGATAAGTGTGCATGTAGATATGTGCAGGATTCCGAATTATTTTGTCCCATTATCAAGGTTGAACTAACAAAGACTTAAAAAGATTCACTTAACACTTTGTTGTGATTGATATTTGAAATTAAGTTTAGGAACACAATTAAAAGATAAACGTGCATACGCATTTTCGCATGATTTCGAGCTAGTTCAGCTTAAAAGTTGAGGTTGGCCAAACCAAGGTCTAATAGATGGATTTTTGTCGAATTTCTCAAAATCGATATTGGAAAATGGATTTAGGTACCCCTTTGAGACATAATCATGTGCACAAATGTTTGGGGAATTCTGATCTATTTTGGACCTCCTTCAAGCATGGTCAAACTAAGGACTAGAAAGTTGCATTTTTTCCAAATTTCATAGAATCCAAATTTAAAATTAGATTTAGATACCATTTTAAGAGACAAGTGTATAGATACCATTAGATTTAGGTACCCATTTGGGAGATAAGAGCACATGTAGATTTCTTGGGGATTGTGATCTATGTTGGACCTTAGTCAAACTTGGTCAAACAAAGGCCTAAAATGTTCAATTTTTTCCCAATTTCTTAAAATTCAATTTTTAAAGTAGATTAGACACCCATTCGAGAGGTAAGAATGGACACCTATTTTTGTTATATTTGGACCTATTTTGGTCCTCAATCAAGGTTGGTCAAACAAAGGTTCAGAATTGAATTTTCAAAGCAGATTTAGGTACCCATTTAAGATATAAGGTTCAATTTTCTCAATTTGTTAGAATTAAAATTTATAAATAGATATAGATACCCTATAGAGAGATAAGTACGCACACTTATTATTGTTATACTTTGAGATATTTTGTTTTGTACTCAATGTTGGTCAAACCAAGGCAAAAAAAGTTACATATTTCACACTTTCTCAGGATTGACATTTAAAGTTTGTAGAAATAACATCTCTGATACTATATATAATTTGAGGCTTAATACTATGTGTAAGCATAGGATAAGGATCTAGCTACAAGATATTTCTCACAAGCATGCACTAGGAAAATAGAGAGAGAAATAATGAGACTGAATGCAAGAGAAGTGAAGAATGAATGGAGAATGTTCCATGTATCTTTCCATTGTATTATTCATCAAGATAGTGTATATTAATTATACATTATTGATAGCTATAATCGATTTTCTAAGGAGACAACTCATGCTAGCTCATAAAGTATACTTATCAGATATGATAAACCCCCATAGGTGACTAAATCACTTTCCTAATGAGTTAAGAAGCTCATGAATTGGCTAAAGCATGAGTGATGGAAAACTTCCTAATCATGGAATCTAGAGAGAAAATCATGGAGGATGGATTGGCCACTGATCCAGGAGGATTTCCAAATATCAATAAGAATATAAGTCTTCAAAGAGTAAAATAAATATTATAGTGGTAAAGATATCATCAAGGTCTTTTTGTCAATGCTTGTTTCACACGAAACGACCTCCAGAAGCAGAAGTTATCAAGATGTAAAGTTTCAAAAAAAAGGTTCAAAAATGGGTAAATTGGAAAAAATGTACAAGGTAATGATTATCAAATTTTTTTGGAGTGCATGGGAATCAAACCCATGACCTCCAAGTCCTCCAAATTCTTCACAAATCTCTCCTAGCCATAAGTCATTTATGTGTTCCTTATTATACCTAGGATTCAACCTTTATTTAAGTTTGAAAGGATTATATTTTTGAAAGTGTGGTAGGGCCGAGGGCTTATCCCTCGACCCCATGGTCAACACCGAGACCTTCCCTCAATATATCTATGTTTTATGCCACCACATACCTCAAATCCTATCTAATGAAGCTTTACCTTTTCCAATGTGTGCCACCATATGCCAACGGGACAATAAACCATGAAACAAGCATGCGACAATATTCCAATATATGCCACTTATTGTATTGACATTGTTTCAATGTTTAAAAAAACCACCCAATATTCAAACAGTGCAATGGTAACGTCGAAAGGGGATAGGATCGTAGGATGACACCAAGACCTCTACCTCGATAAAACAACAACTTCACCCCCAATACAAAGACCATTCATTGGGTGGCTAGCGATGGATATTTTTTTTAAATTTGCATTGCGCAGATTGGGGATCCAAAAAGGGTTGTGTGTCCCTCCTTCCCACATCCAAAACCACTATTTAAATCGTGTTTTTGCACAACCACGATGGAGAGAGACAACACAAGAACATAGTTCAAGGAAATTATAGGGCACAATTCCTGAGGCATCATACAACCATTAATGGGCATGGATCTCAAGGTGGAAATCCATATAGGTCGTACTATTTTTTCTTTTGTGTAGATAGATTTTCCCAATTTGTGTGTAAGAGGAGGCCTCAGGAAAAGGTAGCAAGTTTATACTATTTTTTCTTTAAATTTTGAGAGGATCGTAATGGTGCTGTCTATTTCTAGTTTTGACTGACAAAAATAGAAGTGGTTCCATAAACCCATTTATGTAAGCTTTGAACACTTAATAAGATCGTCCTTCTAATTGGAAGTGTCTTGGAGACGTATCCCAGGAGGGGTGAGATCTGTTATCAGTTATGGTATTTCATTTTTTATGGCTTACATACTATTGATTTTATTATGTGTGTATGTTTAAGCGTTTAAATTTTAGTTTTAAATCTTGTTTATGATTTTTAACATACAAAGTTGACATACAATTTTTAATGGTTAATAATGATCCTGAAATTTCAGATTAAGCTTGGTATCATAGAAGCTTAACCATTGGTTTGTGAGTTTGTGAATGTTAACAAGATGCGGGCTACATTGTGGTGAAGGAGAAATTGAAGAATTTGATACATAAATTGGTTCAAGAAGAGGGAAAATGGATTCTCCAAAAGGAGAAGAAGCACTTTCTTCTATCCCATCTAAAGGGGAATTTATTAAATCTTTCATGAGAATGAAAACGATGATAGAGGAGCTCTATCAAGAACGGAATAGAGGTGAACGAGGAGGTCCATCTCATGCAGAAGGTTCAAAAGAAGGAGATGGTGAGGAACCTCCTAATACACCACCATCGCCTATGTCTTATCTTGATGGTTCTATGCCTTCTCCATTTGAAAAGCAAAAAAAAAAATTGACTTTAATGTTCCTCAATTAAAGCTAGATATTAAGTTTGAGTTACCTATGTATAATGGAGAAATTAATGCTAATAAATTGGACAATTGTAGGATTCAAAAGTTTACTAAATATAACATTATACATAGGTAATTCAAAATTATTATCTAGCTTTAATTAAGGAACATCAAAGTGAATTTTTCCTTTTGAATCCTACAATAAATTTCAAACTTAAGTTTATTGTAGGATTCAAAAGTTTAATAAAGATAACATTAAAATTTAATTGGCTTCTCTTCCACTTGGAGGTACTTCTCTCATCTAATGGGAAAGAAGATCGCAAGAGGATATTTCCATAAAATTTAAAATCATCTCCTCTTGGTATGAGTTCACATCAACATTAAAAAAGAGGCGTTATCCAATAGGGTACATGTAGCAAGTTATGATGGACTGAAATAATCTGAGGCAAGGTAAGGGACAAAGTGTGCAATATTACACACAAGAATTCAAGAAAAGAGCATTGGTACTTTGTATACCTCTATACACCCTAGAAGCTCTTCTCATGTATAAAGGAGAACTGCATAGTTATTTACATCATATGATATTTTTAGGTCATTGTAAATTGGACTAAGCCAAATAATGTAATAGATGTAAGAATATTTTTGGAAGAAACCCAATACTGGAGGAAGTTCATTGCAAACTTATCCTTCGTATATTCCCCTTTACATGGTTTGACAAGCATGAACAAAGTAATTTAATGGGAAGGCAAGGAGCAAAAATCCTTCGACACACTGAAAGAAAATATCATCACAACTCCAGTACTTGCATTGTTGGAAATACAACAACCATTTGAGATAGAAACTAATGCTAGTCATTATGCAATGGTGGAATTCTTAATGCAACGTAAGAAACCAATATTCTATCATTCTAAAAATTTCTCTAAAATAATAATCAACTATCCAACCTATCACAAAGATTTGTATGTATTAGTACAAAGTGTAAAAAATTGGAAACAATACCTAATGGGTAAAGAAACAATCATAAATAATCATCAACAACCACTACAATATTTACAATCACAAACTAAGCTACAAAAATAAAGACATTTCAAGTGGATGGGTTTTCCACAACAATTTCATTTGGTTATTAAGTATAAGAAAGGTATTCATAACAAAGTTGCAGATATGTTATCTAGACCTCCAACAAATGCTTATATTGTCATTCAACAAAGTCCTCTAGTACATGCAAGCTATGTTGAACAATATACTAAGGATGAAGACTTTAAAGAATTATATGAATCACTAAGGCATGGATATCAAAATGAAGAATTGAACTATCATATCAATGACAATTTGTTTTATCGTCTTGGAAAAATATGTATTCCACAAAGTGAAAGTGTGCATGTGATAAGAGAAGCTTATACTTCTCTCATTTCCAGACATTTTGGAGTAGGAAAAACTGTAGCACAATTACAAAATTTTTGTTATTGGCCTCGAATGAATGATACAATGTCCAAATGTAAAAGGTTGTGTCATGTTTGCAACAAGTAAACCAAGTAACAAAAAGTTAGGATTGTACACTCCAATTCCAATTCCTTCTCATCCATGGGAAAGTGTTTCAATGGATTTGTAGGAGGTTTAACAATGTCTAGAAAAGAACATGATTATTTATATGTTGTTGTGGATCAATTAAGTAAAATGTGCATACGCATGCCTTGTAAAATGAATATCACAGCTGAGATGACTGCTCATTTTTTCTTTCAAAATTTATGGGTACATTTTGGAATTCCTACTTCTATTATATATGATTCCCTCTTTCTTAGGAAATTTTGGTCATCTTTATGGGAACTTATGGACACAAATTTGAAGAAAAACATAGCATTTCATCCACAAACCAACAGACACACTGAAGTGGTCAACCTGATCATTGTACATCTTCTTCAAGGGTATTGTGCTAAGCATCCTAAGTTGTAGGATGCACAATTTCATTATGTTCAGTATGCCTACAACAGAGCTAAACACTCTTCAAATTAGAAGTCTCCATTTGAGACATGTTTTGGGTACTTTCCAAAGTCTCCTTGAGACTTTTTTTTTTGAAAAGATATAGTGGAATGTGGGAAGGTTGATGCAGATAAAGCTCAGAAGCTATTCAACAGATTTAGTTAATTCATCAAACAGTGCAGGAACAATTGGAATCAAGTCAAGCCAAGTACAAAGAACACAATGACAAGCAATATATAGATCATCATTTCTATATTAGTGATCGAGTATGGATTCATGTCATTAAATATCGACTCTAACATGAAGGTAAACAGTTGAATCCTATCATAGTATGGACCTTTTATAATTTTGGATAAGTTCGGTAATAATTCTGTTTGGTTAGAATATCCTCCTTAAATGAAATGTATTCCGTTGTTAATGTGGAAAAATTGAAACTATATGAGCCTCTTATATTGTAAACCAATATGTAAATGTTAAATTGAGCACATAGATCTGTGGAACAATACATAACTCACAAGATAGATCACACAATTTACTCAACAATTGAAGAATGAAACAATGAAAAAATGTCTTGCAATTGTGAATGCTTTCATTAATAAAAAAGTAATTAGATAATAATTACAATGAAGTACAATGGCTAACTAGCCTCATGCAGTTCGACTCCTATGTGAGGATATTTGAATTGGTTTGACCCTACTTGAATGAATGGTTAACTAACCTTTTCTAAATCATTATCGAAGGACTGAATGGTTAACTATCCTTGTCTAAATAATTATCGTATTTCATCGAAGTTCTAAATCACAACTCAAGTGTCTAATTCAATGTTAACTAAGCCTAACTGACTGTGGTAGGTGAGAAATTCACCTCTCCTGCATGCATCCATGAAAACCTAGTGCTAACTGAATGTAGAGGACTAGAAATGAATGTAACTGACTCCTAACTGAGCTTGACTAGTCACCAACTCAACTTAATTGACCTTGGTTGGTATCGACACTCCCAGTGGCTCCTAATTTGTAGGGATTGATCTAGGAGGCTCCTAAATGGATGCATGTAAGTGAAATCAGTGGCAGTAGGCCTCAATTAGTGTTCCCCACACTTTAGTAACTAGAACATGTTCCCTAATTAGGCTAAGTGGACCCAATCGTGCTAGTGACTAAATATATATTGGAAGGACTCTCGATTTAGACATGACTCCTGATTTAGACATATGACCAAATTAGACAAGGGAGGATTAATAATCCTAACACCCCCCCTAAATGCTAACTTGGACAATCTGTGGGCCCTGGTAACTAAGACCATAGGTCACCCATTACATCAAGTAAAGTAAAGTTACTGATCAATGCAAGAATCTGGGGAAAAAAACATATGGTAAACCCCCCCCCGCTAACTAAGTAGATAGAATCAGGATTCAAGTTTGAAAAAATTGAAAATGTGTTGTTGCAATCTCTGTGATGTAGTGAAGAGGCATGCATGATGTTCTATGCACGGGTATCCTAGGGCTTGGCATGTAGACTTCTCCATCTTCTCCCAAAATGATGATGGAAGGAAGGAGGAATGTAACCTTTGTCTCTTGCTGGATGAAGAGGTGTATGATCAACTCTATTCTTCAGAACGTAGTGATATTGAGCCCTTTCCATGTAGGATCTTACATGGAATCTATTGCATCTCTATGAAGGAGGTAAGATTGCATGACATATCGCAAGAGTATTTCCCTTCTGAGTGTCAGGTGGTTTTCCAGTGATATTCATAGCTTCCAATTTGGAAGTAGGGACTGGATCTGGATCTAAATCAACCTGAATCTCAATCTCATAAATTGATACAGCTGGATCTGCAATACTAGTGGAAGCTGCAAAAGAAGTAGATGAAATGTGTTTACCTTACCTTGTAATTGGCTGCTGAGAGTGCACTGGTTCTGAAAATGGCATGAAGTGTGAGAACTCATATGCCTTGGAGGCATTATTTGCAACACCCTTTGCTATGATGTTCCCAGTAGATATATTTGTGATCTCCATTGAGTATTTGTGATCTCCATTGAGTCAGGACCAAATATGACTCGCTTTGGAGAGCCAGTATGAGTCATCTGGTATACAGATAATAGGTTTGCAGCTAGGGAGGGAACATAAAGCACATCTTTGAACTTTCCATGTTCAAGCTTGATAGAGCCCTTCCCCTTGGTTTGAAATGTAGTGATATTTCCCATCCAAATACTAGGACCATCAAAAGACTACAAGGAAGAGAATGATTCTTTGGATGCAACCATATGATTGCAAGCTCCAGAATCAATGAGGAAGGCATGTGTTGTTGAGCAGCTAGCCTTCAGTGCATGGAATGTCTTTTCATAATGTTCAGTTTCTTCTCTATGGTCAACATTCCTTGCGCTAGCAAGTGCAACAATGTTATGTTTCTTCAGAAGAAGAGTAATTTCATCAATTTTTCTTCTCATACAAGAGCTTTCTGGATGAAAGCCCCTTCCACAGTAGGAACAAAGGGTATTTCCTTTACCATTCTTATTTCCTCTCTTTGAACCTAAAGGCTCATTTGACTGCTCTTTCTTCACAGGAGACTCATCCTTTTGCTTCCATTTATCATTCCCTACCTTAGGTCCTCCTGCAACCAGTGCTTGATCTCTGGAAGATCGAATGACCCCCATTTGGATCAACTTGTTATGATCATAAGTGAGAGATTCAATGAATGCATCAAGAGTGGGCATCCTCCAATTTGGAGTAGTGAGATTCACCGATTGAAAATTTGATACAAATACTAATTAGTCTACACTGAGTTTTGAGAGAATGGCAAGGATGAGTTGATCATTCTCCTTCTCAACCTTGCATAGCTTCAACTGGAATATCAGGCTCTTGAATTTTGTGAAGAATTCATTCAGTGTTTCGAAGTTGGATGGATGAAGAGAGATCAACTCATTCTCTAGCTGATGGATCCTCATCTCCTCCTACTTGTCAAATAAGGAAGCAAGATTATCCCAAATCTCCTTGGGAGTCTTCAATCCCTTGATGTGGAAAAGAAGATCTCGAGAGATTGAGAGACACAAGCATCCATAGGATTCATCAAACCTATTCCAGTACTTTTCTTTGTCATGATTAAGAATTGGCGCCGCCTCTATCTCCATTGTGAGTTTGAAGAGCTTCTTGGAGTGAAGTTGGTTCTCCATGTCCTCCTTCCACTGGTGGTATTTGAAGGAAGTAAGCTGCTCCATTGGAGGAGATATTTTGAATCTAGTGAAGAAAACTAAGTTGTTGTAGCGAATGCAGTGAGGAGAATGAGCTGCTTGTAGCGAATGCTATGAGAAGAACTGATAACCTGTAAATCACAAAATCAAATAGACAAAATAAGGTCGTTAGTATACACTTTTGGAATTTTCATGACACCTAGCATAATTGATCAAGCAAGCTTGATCATTAATTCCTTTACTTGGGATATTAAGTGGTAAATTATCTGCTTCTGGTGTAGTACTAGAAGGAGCAAATTTGCTCCAAAAAAATGATCTAATAGGAGATCCGAGGAGGATAAGTGCCTTATCTTCCAAGGCTCAGATACCATGTTAAATTGAGTAGATAGATCTGTGGAAAAAACACAACTCACAAGATAGATCACACAATTTACTTAGCAATTGAAGAATGAAACAGTGCAAAAATGGCTTGCAATTGTGAATGCTTCCATTAATCAAAAAGTAATTAGATAATAATTACAATGAAGTACAATGGCTAAATAGCCTCATGCAATTTGAATTCTATGTGATGAAATTAGAATTGGTTTGACTCTTCTTGACTGAATGGTTAACTGACCTTGTCTAAATCATTATCAGAGTTCATCGGAGTTCTAAATAACAACTCAAGTGTCTAATTCAATGTTAACTAAGCCTAATTGGCCATGGTAGGTGAGAAATGCATCTCTCTTGCATGCAGCCATGAAAACCTAGCACTAACTGAATGTAGAGGACTAGAACTAAATGTAATTAACTCCTAACTGAGCTTGACTAGTCACCAACTCAACTCAACTGACCTTGGTTGGTATAGAAACTCCCAGTGGCTCTTAATTTGTAGGGATTGATCTAGGAGGCTCCTAAGCTAATGCATGCAAGTGCAATCAGTGGAAGTAGGCCTCAATTAGTGTTCCCCACACTTTAGTTACTGGAACATGTTCCCCAATTAGGCCAAGTGGACCCAATGGTGCTAATGACTAAAAATAGACTGGAAGGACTCCCAATTTAGACGTGACTCCTGATTTAGACATATGACCAAATTGGACAAGGAAGGATTAATAATCCTAACAGTAAATGTTTAAGCACCTTCTATGGACGAGTTTTCTTCTAAATATCTCTATGAACTTCTGGAATATGTAATACTTTATAAAAAGGTCAGATCTTCATGAAGAGGTGACATGGAATTTCTTCATATATATATATATATTGTGATGAAAACCTAGATCTGTCCTAAGGAGGACCACAAATCCCTTTTACATCGTCAAAAACTCATAAATAATGAATGGGTTATAGTAACAAATNTATATATATATTGTGATGAAAACCTAGATCTGTCCTAAGGAGGACCACAAATCCCTTTTACATCGTCAAAAACTCATAAATAATGAATGGGTTATAGTAACAAATACAAAACCCTAATTAAAGTCTCAATACAAGGGGGGAACTCCTCATAGTCGATAGTAAAATACATTATAAAAGTAAAAAATAGGCCTAAAGAAGGGGGCACTCCAATAGATATGGTCTAAATGGAAACCAAATACAATGATATGCTCCAACAAACTAGAGCACTCCACCAGAAACCTACTCATGTGGTACAAATTATGCTTCCAAGGCTGACGTCTTGTCATCCAAGTCCAAAGAAATGAGTGATGAATTTCCAAAATAGGGGAGAAGTCTCCATGAAATATGTGATAAGTGCTAGCAATGGGCCATGCATGTAGATTCCTCCAAGCCCTCATATGTTTTGTAGGGCCCTCCTAGAATGTGCTCCAATTTTGTTTAGAAGTCTATAGATTACATGCCAATAGTCCAGAGTGAGAATGAATGGTTTAAACATGTGTCAAGCCCTCCCACGTGCCAAGGAAAAGGCTCCCCATAATGTAGGAAGGGAGAGGCCACATCATAAGTGCTAAGATAAACTCCAAATAAGGTGTGCCAAGCATAACACCCCACATGAAGTACTTATTCATATAGGAATTTTGTTTTCATTCCCACATTGTATTTGCAAGTGGTGTACCTTTTAGTTGCATGAACCTAATTTTGTGCTCATTTGTTGGACGTTAAGACAATTACCTGATCTAATCTATCTTTTTCTTTAAGACATATTATAGATTCATGATCATTACTGTTCAGTCATAATTTATTTTAATTTGAAATCAGGTAGTGAAAATGAAATTGATTATATTATGATTGAATACAGAATTCAAATGATCAAAACTACAATAATAAGACTCTTAAGTAGTACTAATCAAGACCATCAAGCATGCAATTATTATTATTATTATTATTATATATATATATATATTTACTAGTCTTGTGTAAGTTAGTTTCCTTTTGTCTCTTCCATGGAGGCATGTAATCCAGAAGATATAAGTATCACGGAAGGTTTAATAACAAATTGAAGATTGAGGAATGTCAAAAAATAGAGATTCAAAAATCTTTCTAAATCTGCTTTAGAATGTCTAATTGTTGTTTACTTGGTGTAAATTTCCTCTAAATTCTAAAACACTTCCTAGAAATTAGAGGTTGATGGATAAAATAATAATAAAAACATGGAAGTGATTTTGGTCTTCAATAGAGGTCCCATAACATATCTGCAAGTCTAAATTTAAGTACCTCTTTAGAATCCAATGTCTTTGAAGCTAGTAACATGTCTATCACATGTTGAATTCCAACCAATCGATTGAATAGAACAAAATAAAAATATCCATCTACTTGATTAGAATATATTTCATAATTTGCAATTGTTTCATCTCTACTTTCAGCAAATGAGGATTTTTCATTTTGACCAAAATTTGTGCTGGGATATTATAAACCCACTCCATACTTAGGATAATAGTATTTAATCATTATTGATTAATTTCCTACCTACTAGCTTAGATAGTTGGCATCCACTTGCACCACTTGGTCAACACTTGCCATATATACCCCAGGAGCGCCTTTTTCTTGAATTTGGTTAGATACTACCCACTTGATTGACTGCCATATTTAGTAACTGCACCTTCCTGCAGATTTTGTCCTTATCCTTCTTTATCTCAGCTTTTCAATGGATAAGGTAAAGCTACTCAACTAAGAAACTACTATATTTTTTTCCAACCCATCCTCCATGATTTTCTCTCTAGATCCCAATATTAGCATGTATTTCCATCACTCATGCTTTAGCTAATCCATGAGGTCCTTGACAGAGTTAGAAAGTGCGTTAGCCACCTATGGGGGTTTATCATATTTAGTAAGCCTGATTTATGAGATAGCATGAGTTGTCTTCTAGAAACTCAATTTTCATTTATAAGTATGTATTACTATTGTAAAAATAAATCAATCATCATTCATTGATAATTCATTAATGTGTGTGAATTCTTCTCCTTCTTCTCTCTTTTTGCTAATTCTCTACAATTCCCTCTGAGGTTAATTGTGTTCTTAGATTCTTAGCTTGTTTATAGAATTATTTATACCATAAAGGATTTATAATTATGACATCGTATCATAGATCAAGGTTACTTAAGTTATACAGAGTTGAGAAGCTATCAGTTATCTACATCAGAGCACATCCAGACTCTTATTCCTCTCTGAAGAAGAGCTTGAATTGAGCTTACAGATTTTTCTGCTACTTTTTATTTGAATAGGTTGCAGAGAGTATCTTCTTGAGCACATCAAATTCTTAGCATTGATTCCTCTTCATCTATAATCGTGACTGCCTTCAAATATCATGAATGGAAATCCAAAATTGACATTCTATTGTGTAGTAAGGGACAATGCAGAGTTACTTTAGATTTGGAGAATGCGCCTAATGTTATTGCTGAGAAAGCTAAGTGGCATAATAGGTTGGATGAAACCTATGGATTTCTTTGCCTCTCTAGTTATCCTGATATACTCTTTAATATATATGGTTTGACCACTCCAAACCAAGTATGGACCAAAATTGAATCTCTCTTTGGAGTACAAGATGAGATACGAATGCACCAGTTGGAGAATGAGTTATTCTCATTGAGTCCAAGCAATTTCAAATCGATTGAGGGGATATTCACCAAATTCAAGGCACCTGTTATATTTCTCAAGCAATGTGGAATTGAGAGGAATGAAGATCAATTGGTTATTTCCATCCTATGAAAATTGGGTCCTGAATACTCAGTTTTTGTGTGTACTTTTCATGCTACTAGGCTTGCTATTTCTAATTGGAAAATTCCATCTTTGAGTAGATTCTTTAATTCACTAACAAAGGAGAAATATAAATTGATCCATATGGATGCTATTATATCCTCCAAGGGAAAGGATCATTCTCTAATATTTCAAGGAAGTAATAATTCAATACCAAAAGAAAAGCAAATTGTAAAAAAGAATAAGCCGAAGTCATATAATGAAGATGAAAAGACAAAGCCTATTGATGAAGGTTCAATGAAGAAAGTCAAAAAGAAAGAGATAACATCCAAGTGTTATTATTGTAGAAATGGATTTCATACTAAGAATAAATGTTTCAATAAGAGTATGGACATCATTTCTCATCTACTTGATAAGGGTAGCATTGAAGTTCCAGATGAGCTAGAGAAGCCAGCTAAATCCTTAGAATACTGTCATAGTGCACAGTTCCAAGGTGATATAAACTATTCCTTGAGTTCCAGAGTTAAATAATTTCCTCAAATATCTGATTTAGATTCATTTTCAGATATAACAGAATCAGAAATCTCAGTGTCTTTCTTCAATCATCCACCTATCATCCTACTAGATTCATCTCCCAATACTTGTGACTTTTCACTAGATCCTAACTTGTCTTTAAGCATCTCTTTCTCACTCCATTAAAATGGTTATAATTCTTATTTAGTAGAATATTTTCAGGATTATATTCATTTTATTACAAAATCCATACCTCTGAATACTTCTAAGACTATACAAAGCCCAAGTTCTCTAGTTGATTCCTCATTGGTTTCCTATGCAGTGTTACTTATATCTGATGGTTTCAAGTCTTATCTATTTTACAATGGTTGGTTATCCATGACCTTATTCATAAATGTAAATATATTAAACATTTTTTTATATGTTATAAACACATATGGTTCATATCTCAATTCCATCCATCATTTATCTTTTTACAATCATCAGTTTTCCCCAGTTGCTCAACCTTCTCCTACTCTATCTCTATATACTCATGGAGACACTAAACCTTTCATATTTACTGCTATACATGATAATATTTATGATATATCTGATTATTTTCAGCATCATTTCATATTTAGGAATGTGCTATAGCATTTTGGAAGAAATATATGTTATCCACATCACCATTTTGCAGCTATACAAGGAACTGATTATGTTTATTTTTCTACTCCTTGGGAAGGAGTATGCACATATATATATTTTCATTTTTAGATTTTGTTTAAATATAAGAGTATGATATAAGCATTAAGCATTCATATAATTCTCCTACTTCATTAGGTGATGAGCTACAAGGAGTCTCCTCTTTTTTCTTGCAAATTCTACACTCTAGCGCATGATCATGTAGTTCACAAATTATTCATGAAAGTATTTCACTAGAAGTAGTTCATTCAGCTCATTCAAATGAAGATAAAGACATTGAATACTTGTTGTTCAAAATTTTGTGCATTTTCCTTTCTTTAGGGATGATTTTCCCCATGTGGTTTTATCTCTTTCCTCACTTTTCTCGACATAAATAATTGTAAAGGGTGACCATAGCCTTTTTGTTGGACCCTATATGCATATATATTTCTGATTATTTCATCCATATCACCATAAATTCATACTTAAAGGCTGGTGTTGGGATATTATAAACCCACTCCATACTTAGGATAACAGTATTTAATCATTTTTTATTAATTTCCTACATACTAGCCTAGATAGTTGGCATCCACTTGTACCACTTGGTCAACACTTGCCATGTATACCCCAGGAGTGCATTTTTCCTGATTCTGGTTAGATATTTCCCACTTTATTGACTACCAGAATTAGTAGCTACACATTCTTGCATATTCTGTCTTTATCTTGCTTTATTCTTTTATTTCAGTGGATAAGGTAAATCTAGTCAAATAGGAAACTACTATCTTTTGTTGACAACCCATCCTTTATGACTTTCTCTGCATATCATAGGATTATCATGTTTTTCCATCGCTCATGACAACTCACTCATGTGTTAGATAATTTTTGAGGTCCTTGACAAAGTTGGAAAGTGCTTTAACCACCTATGGGGGTTTATCATATTTAGTAATCCCGATTTATGAGCTAGTATGAGTTGTCTTCTAGAAACTCAATTTTCCTTTATAAGGATGTATTAATATTTTAATAAGCAATCAATTAATCAATTCAATAATTAATTATTCATTCTTCACTTCTTCATGTGATTCAGTCTCATTATTATTCTCTCTATTTTCCTTGTCCATTCTTGTGAGAATTATATTGTAACTAGATCATGTCCTGTGCTTACACATTGTATTAAGCCTCAATTTATTTATAGTATCACAACTTCTATTTCTACATGGTATCATATCTTTGGGAGCTCATCAATTAATCTTCCTTTTCAGATTTGCAAGTGCAACAAATTCTATATGGATTCAAAATTTTCTCTACTTTCTCCTTTTAAATATGTTAATTGGAAGCCAAAGATGAGCACATACTTGAAGAAGCAATGTATCTTTGATGTCTCCATTGGCGCAGTGAGTGAACCATAGTATTATGAAGAGAATATTTATTAGCTAAATGACTATGATAGAGCTTACAAAATTATGTGTCTGGAAATGTCTCCAAATATACACCATCTCATAGATTCTGTAGAGTATCCATTTGAGCTTAATTGGAACAATTTAGACAAATCTTTTGGTGTGCAGGAAGAAGAATATGAAGCAGGGAGCAAACCCAACATATCCTCACGTTCTCTCTCTCAATATGTCTCGACCTATACATTCTATGATGAAGTTATTCATGATGAAGAAGTCCCTCATACAGTTCATGTTGCTACCATTCTCTTTGATTCAAATTCTTCCTCCTTCTATCAAAAATCAAATATTGAAGAGCCATATTTTTCTGTATCTCTTGAATTGAAGATCCCGATTCATCTTCTTATGATGGTGATGATGAAAAAGAAGTGATTAATAGATATTCTATTTCCATTGTTGATGATTCATTCACATGTTCATTGTTCTCTATGTCTTCTATCATACATTCTGAGATCCCAATGCAAGATCATTCACACCTTGTGCATACCTCTCTCCTTGATGGTGCGCAACTCAATGACTTCTTGGATGTTTGCTTGGATAGATAAAGTCTGATTTATGGCATACCACTCACCATACTTGATCTCATGTGCTTTTGCTTCTCCTCCTTTGTTCTTGGCATCAATACTCACAGCCTCCTTGTAATGTCCCAAATTTTGCATTGGGTCACAATGGAAAAATCACATTTTCCATAGTCATGAAAGTTGTCAAAGGGATGCTAAAAGTCAAATAATTGCCAAGGAGGAAAATCACTAGTTTCCTAGGTTGGGGGTGGAAGCTTTGAGATTTGGAATAAGGGGGATAATAAATGATGTTTAGACATTAGAAGAGGATAAATATTTAATAATGCAGCTTATTAAATAAATACAATACAAAATTGAAATGGCTATGGAGAATGGAGACACATCGAGACTATGGGGCCCACTCAAGCTAGAATTCCTATGTTAAATGGCATACTCCTCTTGTAATTTCAAATCTATGGGAAGCCTAATGTTTTCGGATGGATTATGAGGTTAATATAATTTTCCATATACTTAACAGGTCTAATTTGGGATGAATTATAACTTACATGGGAGAGGAAGAGCCAAATGGGAGTTTCATGGACACTTGGCTAGATTCTGCTTGCATTTATGACATCTATGCCACCAATGATGGAGATTTTAAGATAGTTATGACACAAGTCAGATATAAATACTGGCATACTGACATTTCAGGACTGAATAGAGCATATTATAGGTCGAATTTGGGAGTTGGAGAAGGACAAGAGGCTCCTACTCAAATTTGGGAGAAGAGGGAAGGTGAAGAGAGAGGCCACATGGCATAGCATGAGCAGCCACACCAATTCGACTTGGATTTGTTTTATGGATGGATTTGGAACCTTATAAGAATAATAATATTTATAAAATACAGGTATCAGCCATGAGAATAAGATTTGATGGATTTGGAACCTTATAAGAATAATAATATTTATAAAATACAGGTATCAGCCATGAGAATAAGCTTTTTCTCATTTGTGAAATTGTGAGAGCTAGTGGATGACTAGTTTTCTTGCTTAAGCCAATTTCGAGGGTAAAAGATTCCCATCCTAGTTGGTGTTTGGAAAGGACACTGAGGTATTTCATGGAGATCTAATGGAGTATTATTTTTGGTTTCAAGCTACAGGAATTTCATGGACATATCAATATCATCTTGTTCTTCCATTCATCTCAAGTTTTCTCACCATATTTTAGCTCTATGGAGTGAGGCACACTTGGTGAGCTATTCATCTCTTTGAGGGAGCTTCTCTTGCTCCAGTATTTTGTATTCTGATGTAAATTATATGTTGTTTAATTTAAGAAATATCTCAGGTATAAAATCCAATATATCTCATGTATTATTGTCCAATATTGAAGAAGCAGTGCCATTTCCCCAATACCTTGTTGTAAAATCTTGCAATCTTGATGGAATCGAATATATGTGTGCACAATTTATGATTTATGAATGGATGAAATTTCATTAAATTATATTATGGGTTTAATGGTATGTAACTGAGAATATTTTTCCATTGGGTAAAATTTCATAGCATTTGGGGCAAACTACATCTCATTTCCCCAAGGGTCCAAAACTAGTTTTTTATATCTGATTGAAGGAAGTGATAAAAGATATGGGAGTTAGATTGGTTATTCATATGAGTATATAATAATTTATTCTACACATTACATGCTTAAATTTGAGAATTTGAGTGAGTTTATGTACATTTTTTAATCCATTCCGACAATTACCCGGAAGGGATTTGAGCCCCAAAATTGCTAGTAAATTCATCTATCTTATTCAGAATTTGATATAGACTTGAAGAACTGATTGGAGGACCATAATACATACCTAAAAATAATAATTAAGTTATTATATCATTCATGCACATTCTATTAATATTTGGGAGCAATTGGGCTGATTTGGAGACCAAGACAGTAAAACTAGTCAAGAGCCAAAATTGTGAAAAAAATGGAAAATTGGGCATTTTAATAAAATTTAAAAAATGGAAATTACACTCCTTGAATATTTTGAAAATATATTTCTTTCATCATTTCATAATTCTACCATAGAGGATTCTTTACCAGTTTTTTCTCTTGACGATTCTACTGATGTGCTAGTCTGTGTTCCTTTGGATACTTTGGAAGAAAATTAAACCTATGGAGTCTCTGCCTTCACACTCTTTGATCCTAAGCCTTCTCCTTTTCCTACATGATAACTCGCACACATAATCTTGGTGTAAATGAAGTTGGAGACCTTATGCATTCTATTGGACACTTATTTCACCTATCTCGAGTTGATTTCATCTTTCGGTCTTGCTTACACATCATTGGATCTCAGTTGTTCTACATGGTCCCAATTTCCATATTGTAACTATTCTTGATCTAGGTGAGCATATTTGAATTATTCCCAAGATGAATATTTCTCTAGACATAAGCATTTAATTTGGAGAAGCTTTAATAGCAGTTCAACATTTTTGGTTTTCCTTTCATGTCCTTTCTTGAGGGAGGATTTTTCCCATGTGGTTTTTCCTCTTTCCTAAGATCTTTGGATAAGATAAATTTTAAAGGGTGGCCATAGCCTTGTTGTTGGTCCCTATATAGGTATATATTTATGATTATTTCAGACATATCATCATAAATTTAGACTTAAATGGGGGTGTTGGGATATTATAAACCCACTCCATACTTAGGATAACAATATTTAATCATTATTGATTAATTTCCTACATACTAGCCTAGATAGTTGGAATCCATTTGCACCACTTGGTCAAAACTTTCCATATATACCCCAGGAGTGACTTTTTCCTGATTCTGGTGAGATACTTCCCACTTTATTGACTGCTATATTTAGTAGCTATGCCTACCTGCATATTTTGTCTTTATCTTGCTTTATTCTAGCTTTTTAGTGGATAAGGTAAAGTTAGTTAACTAGGAAATTACTATATTTTGTTTCCAACCCATCCTCCATGATTTTCTCTACAAATTCTAGTATTATCATGTTTTTTGTTAGATGGAATATTTCACCTCCTGTGGACAGCAAGGTGTTCCACTGGTTTGACTGGTTCAGATCCAGAACAAATAGAGGACAGAGGTTGAAGACTCTCCCTAGACGCTGTAGATATCTGGAATACAAGGCTTTGACAGTTCACCTGTGTACCTGCAAAAAATATCAACACGAAACGAATCAAAGCAACTAGAATATGATCTACTAATCTATGCTAGTGACTAAGGAATCTAGCAACATATATATGTGAAATCACAACAACAACATCATATGTGGGACATAAATCAACTTGCATTAGAAATATGAAGAAGTTTACAACCAAGCCTTAGTGTTGACATGCATCTCCATGAAACCAGCTCTTCATCCCCAAAAGCTCCGACTCTATCTCTCTATGCTCTTTCCAAATGATCTTGGGCCAAGAATCAATCCAACAGCATAACAATACCTTCAATGTTCTCCCCTCAACCATGGCTATGAGCTCATATTTATAGGGATTTAATGGATAGAGATGGTTGAGAAATTAGTGGGTGAGGTGGCCTCTAAGATCCTAGGATGAGGGATCTCAAGCTCAACCAACCCACAATAGTAGGGATAAGGTAGTACACGAGGCTTATCATCTAGAAGCCTCAAGAAAATTCTCTTTTTCCCTTTTTACCCAAGGTACCGCTCTTCTCCTTCTCTGATAGACCAGTTCTAGTAATAACCACTTATGGACCAAGGGCAATGGGCGGTGGCACCACTTGTGGACAACCAATGAAAGGCGATGCAAGCATGGGTACCGCTCCTGGATAAAGGGGTATGCGCGGTGTTGGGAATTTGTATGACATATTGCTGAAAACACATTTAGTTTCCACTCCAGAAGCTAGAATTCAGGGCAAGTAGGTATGTCAAATGTCTTATCACATGATGGTGACAGGATTTTGGTATAGCAGGATGTCCCCCAAAGCATGAGTCTTAGAATGATATGATAAATGAGAGATTTGAGAACAAGTCGTCGCCAAGAGATGAAAATTTCAGCTCAATAAGAGTATGCAGTTAAGTAGGCATCTATAGTACTTCAGTATGTTGAATCATAGACACAAGTAACCAAACTCATAGCTGCAAACCAATACAAGTTAGATCCATCAGTGGAATAAACAAGCATGGCTACTAGAATACAGCATAGATCCATGTGATAGAGGACTCAAACTTGGACATAGCTACTAGACATACAATGTAGATCTATGTCATACAGACACAAATTTGAGCATAGCCATGACCATACAAATGTGGATCCATGCTAGATATACAAAACTCAATCGCAACTTGGGGAAAAAGCAATGAGAGATTTTAAACAAATGCCCAAGGTCTTCGTCTTGTCTTCCACAAAGTATGATTCTATCCATGTGATTACAATGATCTGAAGTCGAACATGGTAGAAACCAATTGATTACTGACCAATGATGTGAACCATTAATAAGTGCAAAGCATATCACCATTAATGTCAATGATTCCCACGGTACTCTAGTACAATCTACTGAGTGCAAATAGATGTCCTGATTTCGAACACCCAGTCGATTCTATTGATCAAAGGTCAATGATGTGAACCTATGTCGAGAGCAAGGGAATCTATCATTAAGGCATATAGATCTCAAGGTACTAAATATTGTTTCGAATACTATTTCCTAGATGATGAGCTGATGTCGACGGGAATAGTCTCGTCGAAGGAGGACCATGATGAGTCCCGCATCAACGGCATGAAACTCAGAACATATTTCTGGAATGATGTGAATGTAGTAACCATATGACTGACTCAAAGATACTGACACAAAGACTGTGTAGACTGCAGAGGTAAAAATTCTTTAGATCCCCTTTGAACATCAGGTGGCACGACAAAATGACTTGGAAGCATGAATAGACAAGACAGATACACAATGCAACAGTGGACAATGCATCTTTTTGAAAGACTCAAAGGATTGACATGACTCATGAAAGTGGATCATCACAGAGATCAGCTGAATACCCAATTGACTGACATGATTGTGCAGACAAGTGTCATGTTCAAAGGTAATGACAAACAATTGCCATTATTTACAAAATGATTCCCTTCCCATTTTCCCCCATCATGATTGATGAGTGCCTCTTTTCAGTTTTATGAGTTAAAAGAGGATAAAAAACACTCGATATAGCTTGTCGGAAGACAAGTCCAGAATCATATGTTTTACAAACCTGAGAGAGGAGGGGTTCATTCCCAGAATGGGCCTCTCAATGTTTAATTTAATGAGTCCACTGAAAGAAAACTTGGTATCGTTCATGTTTAGAGAGTCTGAATGAATATGGAAAAAGACTCCAAAGGGGGTCCTTTTTCGTATGATTTAGTCTCTAAGGCCCGAAAAAGTGTAAAATCATACCTTAGAGAACTCTTTTAGTCATGATTGGCTGGAGTGTTCCTTTCTTGTAAATAGCCCTATCCGAACCGAGAAAGAGATAACCTACCATCGGACGCATGAATCTTCAAATACTTTAATGAGCATGAAGAAGACAAGATCGCTTGATGATCTTTTCATGTTTAGGGAGCCTAAAAAGAGTTTAAAGAGAACTCCATTAACCTTTTTCATGTTTGAATCCAGAGCACGAAAAAGTAATAAAATAAGATCAAACCAAATTTCATGTTTTAACCAGAGCACGAAAAATGAAAAGTAAGCTCAACACCATCTTACTATTTTTTATGAGCTCGAAGATCAGTTAAAAGAATGCTCAAGGATTGGTTTCATTTTTACACAAGCTTGAAACCAATGGGTAAACTATGCTTGAAAAATCCCATTAACATGATATACAGAGGTTGGAATCTTTCCCCCAGCATGATTGCTAGCAAATCTTACCCCTAGCATGGTTGCTAGCGGCTCGACATGCCCCCAAGCTTCGTTTCATCTGACGATTCTTCTTCCATACCCAACCTAAAAACCTAGTTACTAATGTGAAAATGTTCACCAGGGAGTAGGAAGAACGAGAATCGGGCAGGTGAAGGTTCAAGTTCTAACACTAAAGGGAAGACTCGAATCAAGGGAAGGGGATCTATTTCATTCTTACACAAGTTTGAAACAGAAGGTAACTATGCTTGGAACATGGTTTCATTTTTATGCAAGCTTGAAACCAAAAGGTGAACTATGCTTAAGGAGATCCATTTCATTTCTTAATGAGCTCGACATAGAATGGGAACTTTGCTGAGGAAAAACTGACATGATGGTCAGGCGCTATTTCATTTTTAAATGAGCTTGACACTGAATGGGAACTTTGCTCAAAACTTGGTTTCATTTTTATGCAAGCTTGAAACCAAAAGTGTAAACTATGCTTAAGGAGTGGTTTTATTTTTTAATGAGCTTGAAACCATAGGGTAAACTATGCTCTAAAGATGGTTTCATTTTTATGCAAGCTTGAAACCAAAAGCGTAAACTATGCTTAAGGAATGGTTTTATTTTTTAACAAGCTTGAAACCAAAATCATAAACTATGCTCTAGACATGGTTTCATTTTTATTCAAGCTTGAAACCAAAAGCGTAAACTATGCTTAAGGAGTGGCTTTATTTTTTAACGAGCTTGAAACCAAAAGTAAACTATGCTCTAAAACCTGCTCCTATCAATCATGATATCTAGATTTTGGTAGGTTCCCCCCATTACTTAAAAGCTAGCAGCTTAGATCCATTATGATTTCCATATATTAGAGCCATACCCCCCATTTTACCTATGATGGGAAGAAGCTAACTAGAATAAGGGGAAGGAATCACAAGAACATGAGGCACATTCAAGGTAGTCTGATTACTAGGAGTAATGCGATGATCAGGTGTAACAAACGAAAGCTGATCAATGGTCACCATCTTCCCATCATGGGGAAAATGCATAACTCTAAAAAGTGTGGACACAATATCCTTCATGGCATAAACATAATCACGTCCAAGGATTAGATTGAAATCTAAAGGACCTTGGAACACCATAACATCAATACAAACAATTTTCCCTCCTAACGTAATAGGCAAATGAGGAAGGATCCCTAAAGGTACAGTGTGCCTACGATTAAAAGCTAGTATCTGATTGGTGGCTGGCACAAGCTGAGGAGAACCTAAATATTTCCAAGAAGTTGAGGATAGAATACTAACAGAATCCCCTTCGTCAAAAATAGTGCGAAGTATCCACCTAGCAGTAACATTCACAACTATCTGGAAAGGAGCACTCAAATGAAGATGAGACTCTGTTAGGTTACTCCAGTCAAAGGAAATAACCTCACTACTCAGAGAGGGTTTTGTCGAAACAGACGAAATTTCCTCTTGTCAAGAACAATTAGAACGAAGCATAAAAAATTCGGCAGGTTTTGGTTCATTCTCTACTGGAAGAGAAGAACAAGATGAATATTTGGTCAAAGAGACTACTTCAGTCTTAACACTCTCTGATGAAAGAGGGGGAACGGGTGGAAATGATCCCGACTAGACCACTTTAACTTCAATCTCCAAAGGAAGAGTGGGATCGATCACAGATACATCTGAATCGACCACTTGGTTAACCAGTGGGGGATCAAGGGATAACTTACTATCACTTGTTGGAATCCCCTGTTGATGATCACTAATATTTTCCAACCAATGTGAAGCTTCATCCATGCTTGGAAAAAGAAAAGTACGATGCATAGACTTGCATATCAAAAAAGGATACAAGACTTTACCCTTATGACCTTTTACTATTAATGGTTCACTAGTTGAGGGAGTATCATCAACATGATGATCAGAGGTTGATGACATAGATGGTTTGGATTTTTTATACCACTCTTCTTGTATAGGGGAGAGACCAGGACACTCCTTAAGAAAGTGGTCCCCATTGCAAAGCTTACAAGGGAACTTGGGTTTTTCGAGCGTTCTCTTAGAACAAGCACCATCAAGAGTAGATGGTTGCTTCTTTTTCTCTTTCTTATCCTTCTTCTTCTTACTCTTATGTTTCTTCTTATTCTTATCCACATGACTACTAACCGTAGAGCTTTGGTCAAGTGAAGAAGAAGAAAGAGATGAATCCACAACCAGCGAAGAAGGAGCAGGATTAGGTTGAGGTCGATCCTCTCCTAGAGGAGAGGTGACATTTGAGACATTAGGTGTAACAGGAATTACCGAATTAAAGAGCCAAATCGGTAATCCTATAGTTAATCCAGGAAGATTTAGAGTGGCAATAAATGGAGGACCAATACCTTCACTTGGAGGGAATACAAAAGGTACACCTTGGAAAGAGACATCTTGAGTGGTAGTCCCAAATGAGGATGCCATCTCTAAACTCTATAATAACCTGCTAACTACCACACACAAGCAAGTACTACTCAAACTAAAAGCAACAAGAAAACATGTGAAAGGAGTGGATAAGAGTCAGGAACCTCACAGGACAGGCCAAAAGGATAACTCAGATGGTTTGAGGATTCCTACAAGGGTCTCCTGATATACTCAAGGTACGAGGGAGCTCAAATCAGTAGTAGTGTTGTCTAATGCATAATCGTACACAAGGGGCCTTCCGATATACAATCGAGTACATGAAGTACCTTTCTATATACCTCAATGGTATGTGAAAGGTCGTTCGATATACCAACAGTACGTGGACGAACCACGCGAGTCCCAGAATGTAATGATGACAAATAACAACAGCTCCTACGCTTAACGATGCCCGAACATGTCTCTAACTTATCACTCAAATTGCTAAAAGTTTTAACCTAGTACTACCGTTAATTTTATCTTGTGCGTTTAGGTGGAACCATGGGGTGAAAACTTGAAATTAAAGAAGATGCACATTGATCTATATGATAATGCAAGTTTTCCTCTTCAATGAAATTCTACCTTAGAGAGGAAGAGAGATTTACTTTTATTCCAAAAATGCACACCCAAATGCAAACTCAATTCTATATTTTCAAAAGAAATGTGAAATATCAATGCACCCCAAACAATCTTCAAAGCAAATAAGAAAGAGATCTAGAGAACATATAACATAAATAAAAAAATGTTTCCTATCTTTTCATGCTTGAAAAAGATGCATAGAACTTAATGGAAAGATGATTTCACTAACGTTTCCAAACAAATCTAACTCTAATTCACACAAAGCTGAAAATAAATGTTTCTTCTCAATGAAAGTAAGATATAGAATCTCGAACAATCATGCACAAAACAAGAAGAAAATTTCTCAACAAGCTTGCGAATAAAGCAAAAGAGAGAGAAAACTAAAACTTCTCTTTGAAACAGCAAGGAAATGAAGAACCAATCTTTCCTATCAAGCGCTGAAAAAATCAGCATGCAAAAGGAAACAAGAATCACCCCAAGAAAAGAAAGACTCAAAACAACATGGATCACTCATCCATTCCAAGTCCAAAACAAACTGAAGCCTACACATGAAAATGAAATGTATATTTCCAATTCCAATGAATAATATCTACAAAAAAGAGCAAGAGGCTTCAAGCAAAGAAAATAATGAAAAATCCAATGCAAGAAACATAAACTCTCTTTGAATGTAGAAATAATACAACAATGAAAGCGACTGCAGAATATACAATGAAAGCGACTTCAAAAATACACTCCATTTTCATAAAAAAGTAAGCTAAAAACACACAAAAATCAAAATACAAAGTCTGGAACAGGGCCTACCTGGCACCGCGTAGATGAAGCTGCTGACATGCAGTTTTGAGGTAGAACTGCTCCTTGCTCACTGGATTTAGATGGTGGCACTGCTTCTGGCTAACTGGACTCAGGAGGTGGCACTGCTCCTTGCCAAAGGCACATGTGCGGTTCCCTATAAAAATCCAGAACACAAGAAGAACAACAGATCAAGTCAAAAAAGACTAGATCAAGGAAAATACTGTTGAATTGAGTATGGAAACAGAGCATAAAAGATCGAAATGACTCAGATTTAAATAGATATGGAGGTTTCAAACCCAAACGGAGTAAGTCAGAAAGTAGATCTGACTGAAGAGAGTTGAAGAAAATGGAGCCTGGATTCGGACAAGAGTTGCAGACTGAGGAAGATCAAAACAACTGATATACAACTTCATTCCCCAGTATGCACCACTACATTTCGACCAAAAATCCGACGGTCGTATTGTCAAATTTTCAACACTCCCCTGTCGCATGTACGACACTATGATTTTTTTTAAGTGTCGGTGGATTTTCGTCAGTTATCTGACAGCTTTCCAATCCGTCGGTTAAGCAACAGCTCAGTTTACCGTCGGTTAAATGTAAGTCGTCGGTTATCCAACATTTAATTCATATTAAACTTTAAACTGAGCTGTCGCTTAACCGATGGCTTATAAAAAAATTACATCTACAGGCGTCGCTTAACCGACGGCTTATAAAAAATTTAAATCTGCAGGCGTCGCTTAAGCGACGGTATTGCATTTTATTTTAAAAAAAAATTGGCCTACAGGCGTCGCTTAAGCGACAGTATTGTATTTTTTTTTTTAAACATTGGCGTCCCTGCCCTCGCACCCATCCCCATTCCCAGGTATCCTAGCAACTTAGCACCAAACATCATAAGAATCCAAGAAAAACATGCACCATCACACACAAGGGAACGTGTTCCTTAGACCCCCTTATTCCAATTTCGGGCCAAGTCTAGGAGACAATCACCCCTACAAAATGAATAGTTTTATTAAAAAAAGTATACTTCATGAAGCTTTCAATTGGCTTTTTGTCCTTTTCAATGAGAATATAGATGGCCTCCTTTGCAAAATTTAAGTTATGCTTCCAATATGATTCGGAGCATAAATTACAAAAATTTCAATACGGGGCTTGAGAAAAATCTCAATGCCATACACTTGTCTAATTCGGACTTGTTTTCACTCTTTTCAAAATATCCTTCACTTTTTCCATAAAAACCCTTCTCCAAACTCCCTTGAAAAAAATTGTTACTTTTCCAATAGAAACCAATACAAACATTCACTAGTTCAAACCATTGCATTTGGTGAGGCCTTCCTTAGAAACTCAGAGATGAAATCATTCACTATCTTTAATAGCTTCTTAACATACATTTGAATAATGCTTATTATAAACCAAAAGTTATCTTTTAGATTCTCGAAGTGGGATAGAAGGTTTTGGAAAAAGCCAAAAATAATACCTCCACAAGTGTGTGCCTAAGCTATTATCATACAATCATCGGCTTGGATGTACTAAGGCACGGTACATTATTTGGATTTTTCAAATATTGATAATGGAGCGTCATTGCAGCAAATGGATCACATGGACTTGAATGGCCGAGGGATACTAGGAATCCTTTGTTGGTTAAACGATCATGTGGAAAAACAGTAAGTGTTGTTCGAAGATGCGACATGGATTCTGATCCTCTATCCTGAGTCATCAATTGGATGGCTCCATCCCCTGGAAATACTCCTGAAATATTACTGGTCCTGCATGCAACCCATTTTGAAGCATTATTCCATTTGAGGGGTTGACAAATTGGTTTACAAGGGAAAACATTGCATTGATAACTTAAAATTTTACCTCATCTTCTTAGAGCATACTGCAGGATCAAGGGTTTTAAGAATGCTTTTATTTTCAACCACAACCCTTTTGTTGTTATCATTAACATGGATATGTTCATCATTCTCCTTAGATAATGCTTCCCTTTTGGCTTGCTTTTTACACAACGCATTAAAACGGTTCTTGACAGCATTGTCAGTCCTGTTTGGATTCCAAAGTAATCAGATTTTGTTGTAGAAGTATACAAAAATAAATAAAAGTTTAGGAACACATGTAATATACTTTTCAGACCAAAGGTTACAAGAATAATATCGTAAAAATGTGGAAACCTTACAATATCAATGATCATTGATAACCTATAAGATTAGTAATGCTGGATTACTAATTACAAGTTAAAAAATTTAATTACTTGTCTGTATCATACAAATATTATTAGTATGGCATGATCTTAAATAAACTACTGCCTACCTGCCCTGAACTACTTTTGCGATCTCTGTCCAGCGGTTGCCAAATTTTTTATGTGCCTGTGTAGAAAAAAGACCAAAAGATGGTCACCAATGATGAACTTGTACAGCATGAAACTTTATGTTCTTCAACTGTCCTGGTATTTATAAGATAAGCAAATTGAATTCCAGTATTATGGGTAACGTGATCTAACTTGAACGCTCAACTTCAGAAACATTCAATAGAATTGTAATCAAAGAACATTAAACAAGCTATGGTGGTTACCTGAGAGAAAACTATTTTTGCATATTACTAAAACATTCAATTTGTTACTTCAGGAATTTTACCTCGAGCAAGATTATATCCTCTTCCTGCGACCAGCTCCCTTTTTTATAAGTTGTACTCACGTACATGTTCCATCTGTGACATAGTCCATAGAAGTTTCAGATACTTGGAAATAGAAAGACCGATGCTAACTAGCCTAATCGGAATTTATCACCAAAGCTACATTTGAGTAAGAATCACTATTTAAAACTGGTGACAACTCATTACAACTTTAATGCTGGTTGATTAGGCTTAATTTGAGATTTGGAGATCACGCTTTAGAAGCACTCCAGCAGGACTTTCTTTATGGAACATTTAGGCTTTGATAATTGGAGACCATTTTTTGGATGGTTGCAAAATGTCGTATGCATGTACAGAATGTAATTTCTCCTCTTGTGAATGGAATTTATGATTTTTTTCCAAGTACAAAAAAGTGTACAAGTGTTGTGCTCAAATTGAAATTGAAAAATAGATAGAGAACTTACAGAATCCTGAATCTCATCCTTGACTATATAAAATGGATCTTGAGCTACAGACATTTTTCCACAGCCACAGCTTCAACAGCATGTGAATTCATCAATTGGAATTCAACCATGTGAATTCATCAATATTCTTTGAACTTGAATTGTAGCATTACCAGGAGGATTTGCTAAAAACCACATTCGCATGGTCGCATAGTTTAACTTGTCAGTAACTAGGTGAAACACAACTTTTTCTGTTTCCTGTAAACATTCAAAATGCAGAAAATGAGCACAGAACTCATCAAGTTAATAATATTAGGTACAAGTAGAAGGTAATCCCATTTACAATGCAGAAAATCCATAAAAATAATGAGTTCCCTTCTTATACCTTAGAATGAAATACAGTAGAGTTCACAACAACTGCTGCTGCAAGTATATTGTTAGAAAATATTGCAAGGTGGTAAAGGCTTGGGTCATCCAACTTCAATTTGTTTGGAAATTCCTGTTCATTTGGACTCAATGCATAGTACTCAGCAGTCAAGCACACTGGTAGACAATGAAGACCTTTAGGAAAGATTCTAGCAGCAAGCTGAGTCAAAAATGTGCTCTGCTTCTTGTGCACTCAAAGTTGTTCTTCTGTAGAGTGCATCAGGTCCTAGTTACCTGATCCTGTTACAATAAACCTGTCAGGTCCTAGTTGAATCGGACTACTACAAAATGGTCACAAAGGAATCTAGGATTCTAAAACTAAAAAATAGATCCTACAAGTAGAAAACCTTCATGACAGAAAACACATTGATATAAATTATTAAATGAGAAGCAGCCATGTTCGTAGTAATGTAGGCTTGAATAGAATTATTTCCAACTACTTAGCTTCTCCTAAATTATTGGGTTTTATTCTTGATGTTTCTTAAGGGAATTTTATGTTCCCTTTCCTGTAGTCTGGAAGAGTTCAATGGCCCTTAGAAACCTCTTTGCCTTTAGGGATTGCATGAGGATATTCTTGTCCTTAAGTTGAAATATCTCTCCCAAGTGGAGAGGACTAAGAAATAACTCATGGGCAGATATTGATTGTTGTGTCTGCCTTCCTTTTCCAATTAAAGTTATAGAAAATGGATGGTCTGAAAAGGTATAAGAAGATGCATAGAGGTAAACTTCACCTCTCCTTCAGAAGCAGAATTGGCAACCCACAAACATTTCATTGCAAAGTTGTTTGACATAAGTTTCAGCACATTGAAATTATGTGGGAACTGATAATTTGTTTGTTGGGCCAGAGCTTGATATCTCGTTTGTTGATTTCATCAAAAGGCTTTACCATGAAGGAAAGATACAGGAAGCAGCAACTATATTAAGGGAATTGGAATTAAAGAATCCATCTTCTGGTATTTCAATTTGTACTGTGCAACTTGATAGGTCAGTCAATGATGATGACATTGATACAACTTCCATGCTGACAGCTAATACAGATGAAGAAATTTTGAAGGAGGTTTTGGCCACTCATGTCAGTTCACAGGATATGGAATCTATCATCAGGTTTTGTAAGGAAGGTAGAATGCAAGATGCATTCATGTTTTATGATGAAATGATTAAAAAGGGGCTAGTGCCAAACTTTAAGACTTTTAGTGTTCTCATTAGGTCACTCGACACAAATGATAAGCTTCAAGAAGCAAACAGGGTAATGAAAGAAATGCTAGTATTGCTCAGCCATATCACTTGAAAGAGGAACACTATAAATTATGGATATTTATTAATTTCTGAGGTATGGTAAAAATTTGACTACTTGAAAGACTCAAGAGAAATGGGAGAGGATTTAGAATCTATTCCATTGGCCCTCAATTCGCTTAGTTGATCTACTTCTGGATATTTGAGGTCCTGTCGAATATCCAGGATGTGAGATTGGGGCTGCAACAATGTCTACCTTACTCCTAACATCCAAGGCTTGGTAATAAAGGAAGAAACTAGCAATATGCTACTCCAAATGAGACTCAGTACCCCTTGCAAAAAGACCCCCTCTTAAGGTTGTCTTCTACAAGATCTGCTTGGTCTAGGGCTTATTCAATAGATAAAGCACTGCCTGATAGACCTATGTGCTCATCTATTCTGATCACAGTGGCACTTCCTGCACAACCTCAATGGTTCACTTTGTAGTTGATTTAAAGAATGTTATTTAGAATGAGACCAGATTATATCTCAAGCCACTTTCTAACAGAGGAAGTAACCCATATCGAAAATCCTATGACAGACAAGCAAGTGGTCACCCAAGATGTGAAGGGACAACCAAAAAACTCTCACTAGAAAGACTACAATGGCTAGAGTCCTAGACTATCCATGGATACAAGACAGTATGCCATCTCTTCTTAATAAAGCATGCTTGAATAAAACTTGACAAGTGGAGTAATCCAACTCATGTACCCTATTGGAAATCTATGTCATAGATTTAAAAATATATTCCATGCCATCAACCAAAAGAGATGTCTGTGCCAACAACCAAGTAAATCACCATCCAGTTTGGTTGGAGATTTGGAAAATGGAAGTGAAAAGTGTGGTTTTTAAGGGTGATTTAGTTGAAAATGTCTATATGCAGCAAATAGAAGGTGGTATATTCAAGGAGGAAGTGTTAATTTTGTTGCTCCTAATGTGTTCTCCTTGGACCTGTGACCTCCAAGGAGGAAGCACATGTTCTTAACCATTAGGCTCATTCAAGCTGTACTATATTAGAATATGTAGAATAAACTCATGTGCTTGAATTATGAGCCAACACAAACATTGAATGACAAACAAAAACTATAAATCCGTCTCACAAATATAAACAAAGTCAAATCAAACTGTATCACTCTCTGCTTCCAAAATAGCCTTCAAAATTTTCACAGCTTGGTAGTCTTAGAAAAAGAGGCATAACGTTGAGGTGTGAAAATTCACTTTAGCATATTGAAAAATGATACTAGTGAGAGAAAACATGGATATTTACAAAACCATCACATTCAAAAATTTTGGTGAAAAGGGAAATAAAAAAACAACACAATTCCTGGTTAAAATCAGAGGTGCAGGAAAAAGGAAAATAACTTACTATGAGAGCACTACTCTGGATAGAGCTTGTTCTATTTAACTGCGCACTAATGTTGTACTTTGAGAAGAAATCCCAATAGCTTACAACATAGGGTACACCATACTTGTCATGATTTCCACGTAGATCAAAGAAGACTCTCTTTTCTAGGCCACTCTCCTTTATGACAAAATCCATGCTATTCTTATATTGTATCCATTCATCTTCATCCTATCGGTCTGTTGTCTGATATCTGTTTTTGGCATCTAGTTTAAATGGAAAAAAGTTAAAAATAAAAATAAGGTCAATCTTCAAACCATTCTTAGAATTTAGAACCTTCTTTTCAACTTGAATGCCTGATAAAAGCTTTGAGATCAACTCTAAAATATTTGCCATGTGCATGCTTGAAAGCAATTAAGCAATTCTACAACAATTAGGTCTGCTACATGCATGCTTGAATGCGATGAAGCAAAAGCTAAAATCATTGCGATGCTCTCTTGCTTCTCTTATATGGCTGGAAATAGTTTATTAGAAGTAAAACATCTGATATCCATTGAACAAATATTTAAATAGAATCTGTAAACTATTACATCAAAATCGGAGAAGCATTGTTAGTGCAAGTTAATCAGAAAATTAAGATTAACATGTTAGGTTTCATATAATATTTCTTCCTCAATTAAAGGACATATATATTTCCTCTAGTATGTCTACTCAAATATGACTCCAGATTCTTGTTTCTCACCATCTCATTGCAAAAGGAAGGCTAAAGCACAAACTGGAAAAGAAGTCTGTGAACACTATCTTCCAAAACAGATCTTATGTCACAAGCATTGGATTTCATATTTTTGTTGGAAATGCAGTATATATGTCATTAAAACTCAATAAATATGTATATCAATATCAACATATTCAGGGGCCAGAGAGTGGGCACAGGGGAATCCCTGACCTACATAGGCCAGGAGTGAAAATATATCTTATTTGACTCTAGGTGATAGAAAATCTACATTGTTCCTAAACATGTCAATCCTAGATGAAACCTGGAGAGCCAAATATGTTTTAATGTCAAAATTTATTTCAAACTGAACAGACATGGCACCTCATGAAATGTTACACAATGACATCTCCTTCTTCCCAGTGCTCACAGTGGATAGGGGCACCAAGAGGCAGGAAAAGGACAGCACTATCGCAGCTCCTAGATTCACACTCGACTTCAAAGGTTGACCATCTATCTCCTCATCCCAGTGACAAGCTCTTGGAGCACTGAGGATCTTCCCCATGAGCCAGAATCCAGAGCCTTGTATTTCCTTTTGGCATTATAGTAGTTTTTTGTAGATTATAGTATTTAGTTTGGTTTCTTTCTTTTATAGGAGTAACCTTCACACTCCTAATTTGTATCACCACTAATGTACTAAGCAATCCAATTGACCTAATTTTTGGTCGTTTTTTGGACATTAAAAGACGTATCTTATATTATCTTATCTTACAAGGAAGGGGAGAAACAAAGAGCTGACTAAATTTAGAAGCCATCCAAGACTAGAATATTTTGGCAACTAAACACTTCCGCAACACATGCTTAACTGTTTCATATTTGTGACAAACCACACAACATCCATCCATAAAACTAGAGTAATGTTACCAATCCTTAATTTTGAGACTATTGTGGAGATTCAACCACCCCAATGCATGTGTTGTAAAGGAAGAATAATACTTCTAGATGCCTTGACACCACCTTATCCACCTAGCTTCATAATCACTAACATTCCATTTCATCTTTAAATTCTCTATGATCAAAATAAATGATTGAACCTTAGCATACATCTCCTTATAGTGACAATCCATAAAATACCTCCCATAAGACCATAGCTAGTGCTTCCAAATGAGGCCATAAAGTAACCCAAGTCCTCAATCATGACTGGAGAAAGTTCATCTAGAGCATGCAACCAAACTCCATCCTTGACAAAAGTCCCAATAATTTCCATTGCAACTACTTGGAAACCAACTTTCAAGCTTACCATATTCTCTTAAGAAAACTAGATCCATAAATTTTAAAGGATTCAACCACACCGATTGTGTCACAAATCCCAAAAGGACCAAAGATGTCATTGATATGCATTGCAATATAAAGATAATGCCACGTATTTGCCAAGATGCACTTCCAATCATGGCGCAGACAACCCTTTTCACTACTAACACAATTCCTTGGGCATGGATATCTAACACAATGGGCTCTGCTACCACTTAAACTCACACTTAAGGCACAAAGCCTTCACCAAAATGAAATTTAAAGTGGAAATTGGAAGATTTACCACTGTCACTTTAGTAAGCATCTCCCTCACCTTAGGACTATTTGCAAACAGTCTCTTGGGGGGCATATGATTGAAGGGGGCTGCTCACAAATCTGCATGATGGTTTCTTACTGCTGTGTATTTCCAGATCAATAGGACAGCATGGGAAGATTGTTAAATGATTCTGGAAGCTGTAATATATTGCCTTTTCAAGCAAGTTTTATATAAGGATGTGAAACAAAAAATTTCCAACACTTTTTCCATAATTATATGAGGGTTTTGAATAACTACTAATCTGGTGTAAATGATCTTAATTTTCAGCAAAAACAGATTTGTAATTCAAGTAAATTGCTTGAAATTGCCTAGCAATAGGATAACCAAGTTGATATGCATCTAGACAATAAAGGGATATATCTAGACCAAGATTTATATGGCTGTAATTTCCAAATCTAATCTACAGAAAGTAAAGGTTTATTCAGATTTATTGGTGGTTAAAGAACGGTGCCAATGCCTTTTTCTTTCTGTTGAGCAAATGGGGTTTTGATGAGGCTTCGAGGGCGTTAATCCCAAGGCAAGAGAATGAAAAAGAAAGGCTGAAGTGTATAAGCAATGGTTCCTTCTCCTTGGTGTCCTATATCTCAGAAATCTGTAGTGAGGGTTTGCTGAAGTAGACAAACTCTATGGCCATGGAATTTATGTTTCTCATAGATAAATAAGACAATACATTATTTTTATATAAACAACAAAGATTCAAAGAGTACCGATAGTATCAATAAACAATAGTGAGGGTTTGCTCTCTCAGGAATTTCATCAAACATATGGTGTGCAAACTATAAAGCCTACAGAGTGTTTTCCAGCCATACCTTAAAGGGAGACTGATCCAGCAAAAACTCCCAGATTCAATGGCTTCAAACTTACTCCAAATCCTCCGCCTCCACCAGCGATTCCGCGACCTGTAGCTGCTCTTCTTCTTGCCTGCGTGCTCTTGGGAAACTTTTTCTAACCAAAACCGTACCCACACCCAGGAAAATATCATTGCAGAGGACAAAGGGACTATGTAGCACAAATACAGCTCGATTTGGCAGCTGAAAAGCAACCCGGATGAAATACAACTTCATCACTTCCTTGTCCTCAATGCCATGTTTGGGAGGGACCTAATTGATACAGTTTACCATTATGCAGATCCCAGGGAATACTAGGATAAAAGCTACTACGAGTAATGGATTCAAGTAGGATCCGAGCTACAAATATCAGCTACCAATCCAGTAAGATAAAACATATGGATAAAATCCCAGATCAATAACTAATAGGGTACATAGGGCAAAGCGCTAGAGTCGAGGAGGGAATTATGTGGAGCAAAGCGAACCCCCCGGTCTTTCATCTTTCAACGGGAGCCTTTAACAAAGGGCCTCTCACCTTTAGCCACAAACCATTACACCAATAACGATATGCAAATACATGTTACATACGAATATATCATAATATGCTTAATTTGGTCTATAGTAGTTATTCTATAGGAATTCACTATTTAGGTTTAATATAATTGATAGATTCACTACGCTAAGTTAAGAGTGGCTAAAGGGAGGTTTAAATCAAGCTCATTTATCTACCTTATTGGTTTAAAGATAATTGAAAATGAACAACGGTAAACTAATGGAGTAACAACCACCTTTCAATGCCATGGGTTATGAATATAACATTACCAATAAACCATTGTTTACCTATTCCTAGGCTTCACACAATGCCTCATTCCCTGAGTCCCATATTAGTCCTAACATTCCTCATAGGATTTTCATTAACCTAAGCGTCGGATATGTGACGGCTATGTCCATGTTAAACAGTTGACTAATTAAAGGCATCGTCGCTTAAGCGACGCTTATGAGAATAGCCATCGCATAACCGACGGTTATGAGAATATTCATCGCTTCACCGACGCTTGTGGCCACATTTACAAAAAAAAAATGTATCCTTGTGATTTTTGGTAAGTTTAAAAAGAGAAATCCACGTGCCATCAGATTTTTCCGTCGGATTTTGGATCGAAATGTAGTAGTGATGGTAGCCAGATTTGTTAGTTGGAATATTTCACCTCCTGCCTACAACAAGGTGTTCCATTGGTCTGAATGGTTTAGATCCAGAAAAAATAGAGGACAGAGGTTGAAGACTCTCCCTAGACGTTGTAGATATCTAGAATACAAGGCTTTGACAGTTCACCTGTGTACCTACAAAAAATCTCAACATAAAATGAATCAAAGCAACAAGAATATGATCTACTAATCTGTGATAGTGACTAAGGAATCTAGCAACATATATATGTGAAATCACAACAACAACATCATATGTGGCACAGAAATCAACTTGCATTAGAAATATGAAGAAGTTTACAACCAGGCCTTAGTGTTGACATGCATCTCCATGAAACCAGCTCTTCATCCCCAAAAGCTCCGACTCTATCTCTCTATGCTCTCTCCAAATGATCTTGGGCCAAGAATCAATCCAACAGCATAACAATACCTTCAATGTTCTCCCCTCAACCATGGCTATGAGCTCATATTTATAGGGATTTAATGGATAGATATGGTTGAGAAATTAGTGGGTGAGGTGGCCTCTAAGATCCTAGGATGAGGGATCTCGAGCTCAACCAACCCACAACAGTAGGGATAAGGAAGTACATGAGGCTTATCATCTAGAAGCATCGATAAACTTCTCTTTTTCCCTTTTTACCCAGGGTACCGCGCTTCTCCTTCTTTGGCAGAGCGGTTCTAGTAATAACCGCCTATGGACCAAGGGCAATGAGCGGTGGCACCGCTTATGGACAACCGATGAAAGGCGGTGCGAGCAGGGGTACCGCTCCTGGATAAAGGGGCATGCGCGGTGCTAGGAATTTGTATGACAGGTTGATGAAAAACCATTTAGTTTCCACTCCAGAAGTTGGTATTCAGGGCAAGTAAGTATGTCAAATGTCTTCTCACATGATGGTGACAGGATTTTGGTATAACATTTTTCCATCACTCATGACAAGTCACTCATTATTTAGCTAATTCGTGAGGTCCTTGACAGATTTGGAAAGTGCTTTAGCCACCTATGGGCGTTTATCATATTTAGTAAGTCTGATTTATGAGATATCATGAGTTGTATTATATCAAATCAATTTTCCTTTATAAGGATGCAGTACTATTGTAATAATAAATCAATCATCGTTCATTGATCACTCCTTAATGTGTTTGCATTATTCTTCTTCTTCTCTCCTTATGCTAATTCTCTGCAATTCCCTATGAGGTTAATTATGTGCTTAGATTCTTATCCTATTTATAGAATTCTTTCTTCCATCAAGAATTTAGAATTCTGACATGGTATCAGAGCCTTGCATTTAGAATTCTGACAATTTGTCCACTTCCAACTAGAATTCAAGCTACATATTGTCCAAAAATATCACATGTTTCCTCTTATGCATATTCATCAAAGTATCAATTTGAAAAGGGAATAATTTTATTTAAATCTCTTGAACACATGTATTACACTTATTTAAAAGACAAAACATAAAGAGATACATACTTTTATCCTTGTTTCAAGCTGACATCTTTCTGAGGTAGAAGATTCCTTTGATTAGGACCTTTAATTTTTTTCTCTATACATGCTTGTAAATATGTGTGGTTGAGAATTTTTTATTTCACTATTCTCTTTACTCCATAAGTTAGAGGAATATATTTATTGGTATGAAATTATTTCTTGACTTGCACCTCTACTTTCTTATACTTGGTGTTGGAGTCATTATCCAACCCACACACCTATTTGGTCAATTTTGGCCTAATTACCCACTATCCTAAGTTAATTGACTTGAATTGACATCAGCATCAGCACACAAGCACACTCTTGACATCAGAATCAACATAACCATTCCCTCCTTCAATCAGGGAGGCCAACTAAGCCTCCTCCTTCAATCAGGGAGGCTAATTAGGCTTCCTCCTTCAATCAGAGAGCATATCTGGGGTGATCTGGTTGTCATAAGTGCATCAATTAGTTAATTAAATGTTGTTTCACCTGAAAATTAGTTAATCTAAGTTAGAAAGGCGCCTTCCTCATCTCATTGTCTATTTTGGGCTGATTTGAGTTAAATGAAGTGATTTAAGGTGCCTCCAACAACTTCTGGTGACTAGTTTCAGTTCAACTCACTTCATCGGAGCTTACTTGAGTTAGAGATGCACCCCCACCTACTGTTTGACATGTAGTTGATTTATATTCAGTTAAACTCTATTATTATTGCACTCAGATTCAGTTAGGACTCAGTTAGAGTGAATCATGGCTTGACTAGTGGTTAACTGGTGTGTTTAGTGTGGCTAACGGACAATTAAGCTACTCTCATCTATCCAATTCGAATGAACTTCATGGAATTCGAATTTCCTTGCATTCACACAAGTTGTATGACATTGTATCACATCTCATTCTTTGATTATTGATAATATACAACTACAACCTCCTATTGCAATACTATTAATGTCATTTCATGTGTAAATTTGTCTTGAATCTTCTGTAAGATCTTCTTTAGTCTTAAGATTGTTGTGACTGAATTTCACATGGTATCAGATCCACGGTGGAACGAATATCTTCTTCAAAAACAAGATTTTGACGGATCTAGCATGCAATTTGAGCAAAAAGCTCAAACATTCCAGCACTGCACCAGAAGCTAAAGGCTTACCACATAAGTCCTAAGCAAAGGAATTGTTGGTTAAGCTTTCTGGATTGACTAACATGGGTGCGATGAAAACATGAAAAGTGCAGGTTGTTCAACCTTACAGTGGATTTTTTATGTTTTTGCAGGTTTTTTGAAAGTCTCCTACTGCATTCACTATAGCAGGAAAATGGCTTCTACCGTGGCTCCCATAACTCCTTTTAATTACCACCAATGGAAGGGAGACATGGAGTTTCAACTGTGTGCCAAGGGACTCTACAGAGTCACAATGGACATCGATGTAGAGCCAAACCATGTGGTGGATAAGCCTATATAATGGAACAAGATGGATGAATCTTTTGGGTTTCTGTGCCTGTCAATTTCCAAAGATATTCATTTCCATGTCACTGGATTGAAGAATCCGAAGTAAATTTGGGATAAAATTGTTGATCTCTTTGATAAGCAGGATGATACGAGGATTTATCGGCTAGAGAATGAGCTAATTTATTTTCACCCAAGAAATTTCAAAACTCTCAATGAATTCTTCACCAAATTCAAGCACTTAGTGCTCCAGTTGAAGTTGTGTGAGGTGGACAAAGAGGATGATCAGATCATTCTCTCCATTCTTTCTAAACTTGGATCGGATTACTCAGTATTTGTTTCCACATTCCATATGGGGAAGCGGACAACCCCAAATTGGAAAATTCCCTCTCTCAATGCCTTCATTGAGTCTCTCACAAACGAGCATGACAACTTGTGTAGATGGGGATCATCAGATCCTCCAAATATCAAACATTGTTTTCTTCAGGGCCTAAAGATACAAAGGGTAAAGGAAAGAAAAAGAATCAAAACAAGTTTGAAGCTCTGAATCCAAAAGAGAATAAATAGCAGCAAGGAGAGCCTTCTGGCTCAAAGAAACAAAAGAACAAAGGAAACCAAGGCAAAGAAAAATTCAAGTGTTCCTATTGTGGGAAGGGATTTCTCCCTGAACATGCCTGGATGAAAAAAATATTGATTAGATGACTCTTCTCCTCGAGAGGAACAATATCAATCTTTCGAAGAGTGTTCAGAAGAGAGATAATCAAGATCGGGATACCCAGGAAGAAAGAGGACATGCCCTCATGGCAAGAACTTTGAATCCCAAAGCTCTCCTCGTAGAATCTAGAGCTTCAAATCACATGATGGCAAGAAAAGAATCATTCTCATCCCTGGACACTGAAAAAATAATTCCCATCCACATGGGAGATGATTCTCATATCATTTCGAAAGGAAAAGGTACTGTAAAACTTGAACATGGAAGCTTTTTTGATGTTCTGTATGTACCCTCCTTGGCCTCCAATATGTTGAGTGTATATCAAATGAAACACGTCGGGGTTCCCAAGAGAGTTAATTTCAGCTCAAATGATGTTGAAATCACTGAGATTGCATCCGGGAAGCTTGTTGCAATAGACATAGAAAACCACCATGCTAAGGCCTATGAGTTTTCCAAGTTTGTGGAGGATGCAAAGTCCGCCGCTCTTCTGAATCATGGGAATGAGGTCAGTAGGATATGGAATGATAGATTGTTACATCAAAATCTTGTACTCTTTATACATGTGTCAACCCATTGCCTAATCCCCAAGTTTCTTTCTGCTGAAGTCAATTGAGATCGACCTGACGAGATTTCATGGCTCCAGCCTTTGGACATCATACTGGAGTTAAGTTGCTAGCTTCTTATATAAGGGAAAAACCCACTAACCTCTTGACATCATGTTGTCTTATAATTTCCTTGCGAGCATAGTTCCTTTTCTATGTCAAGCTCGTTAAAAAATGAAATAGGTTTCCAAGCAAAGTTTACCTTTGGTTTCAAGCTTGTGTAAAAATGAAACCATCCCTGTGAGCATAGTTCTCATTCTTTGTCAAGCTTGTTAAAAAATGAAACAGACGTTGTGAGCATAGTTCTCATTCTATGTCAAGCTCGTTAAAAAATGAAACAAATGTGGTGAGCATAGTTCCCTTTCTGTTTCAAGCTCATTAAACAATGAAACAAGTTAGTGAGCATAGTTCCTTTTCTGTGTCAATCTCGTTAAAAAATGAAACAGGTTAGTGAGCATAGTTCCTTTTCTGTGTCAATCTCGTTAAAAAATGAAACATGTTAGAGAGAATAGTTCCATCTCTTTGTCAATCTCCTTAAAAAATGAAATAGGTTAGTGAGCATAGTTCCTTTTCTGTGTCAAGCTGGTAAAAAAATGAAACAGGTTAGTGAGCATAGTTCCCTTTTTGTGTCAAGCTCATTAAAAAATGAAACGAGTTAGTGAGCATAGTTCCCTTTTCTATGTCAAGCTCGTTAAAAAATGAATTAGATGCCTGTGAGCATAGTTCCTTTTCTATGTCAATCTCATTAAAAAATGAAACAGATGCCCTCAAGCATAGTTAAATTTATGTTTCAAGCTTGTGTAAAAATGAAATAGGTCTCCTCAAGCATAGTTATTCTCTGTTTCAAGCTTGTGTAAAAATGAAACGGGTCCCCACAAGCATACTTATTCTCTATTTCAAGCTTGTGTAAAAATGAAATAGGTCACCTTGAGCAATGTTTATTCTTGGTTTCAAGCTCGTTAAAAAATAAAACTAACCTTGAGCAAAGTTCCTTTTTTGTGTCAAGCTCGTTAAAAAAATGAAACGAATTCTTCCATTGTGTCAAGCCTTGAACCTTCATTTCACCTTCTTGTATAACTTGATCCTCTTTCTTCATCTGTTTTTGGTGAACCTTTTCTTGGTATTAACCGTAAATTTAGTTGGATGACAAATAGAGTAGGAAGATGAAACGAATCCAACCTGTTTATGTTGGAGTTATTCTACTTGACAGTTATACAGGGGACAAGTACCAATCGTTGGACATCATGTTGGGAAATAACCCATCAATGGGAGTCATTTTGAGCATAATTTCTTTTATTTTCAAGCTCGTTAAACCATGAAACAACCTTTGAGCATAGTTCTTTTCTGTTCCAAGCTCGTTAAAAAATGAAGCAAATACCTTGAGCATTCTTTCAACTGATATTCTAGCTCGTTAAAAATAGTAAGATGATGTTGATCTTACTTTCATTTTTCATGCTATGGTTAAAACATGAAATTGGTTTGAGCTTACTTTATTGCTTTTTAGTGCTTTGGATTCAAACATGAAAAAGGTTCTAAGTTCCTTTTATACCTTTGTTGTGCTCGTTAAAAACTTAATGAAGAGGTATCGAGTGTACTTTTACTATTTTTCAAAATCGTTAAAATTGGATTATGAAAAAAGAACTCGTTACGGAGTTATATTTAAGCTCTTTTCAGTCTCCCTAAAAACACAAAAAGATTTCTAAGCGAACTTGTTACATTCACACTTGTAAAAGTATCAGAACGGTCGACTAGTCGGTGGTAGGTTATCTGTTTATTGAACCGATTAGCCTTATTTACAAAAAAAGGACCTTTTGGAATCTTCTTAGTCATTTCAGACTCTCTAAACATGAAAAAACAAATGAGTTTGCTTTCATTGGACTCATAAAATAAAACGATGAAGGACCCTTTATGGGAACGAACCCCTCCTTTATCAGGTCCGTAAAACATATGGGAATGGACTCATCACTTGATGAGCTATACGGAGCATTTGTTACCCTTTTCCAGCTTGTTAAAAAGAACACTCCTCAATCATCGTGCAGAAATTAAGGAAAGAGTTTGTATTTTGTTATGGAAGTACATAGTCACTCTTGAACATGGCACTCACTTGCATATGCATTTCAGTACTTAGGTAATTCGTTTCTCTTTGAGTCCAGCTAATTCCTAGAGTCTTCTTGCTCCTTTGAGTTGTCCAAGAATACTCCCATTGTCACTTGCATTGGGGGATTGGTATCATTCTCGTGTCAATACTTCCAATTCATGCCATTCCCATGTTCAAGAGAATTTTGTTCATCTATCCACTGTCTACAGTCAATTTACCTTCTATCATGTTTGTCATCCCTGAGTTAGTCTCATACATCACTCTACTATTCAATTTAATCTAAACATCTTTGATCATGTTCTGTGTCGATGATGGGGGATTCATCATGGCCCTCCTTCGACAAGTCTATTCATGTCGATTTCAACTCCTTATCTAGGAATTAGAATTAGAAACCATTACAAGTACCTTGGGCCTGCATGCCTTAATGGCAGGTTACCTCGCTTTCAACATGAGTTTACATCATTGACTCTTTATTGAAATATCTCATTGAGTGTTCGACTCCAATTCCTTTATTCACATTCGATGGTATGTACTAAGATACCTATTGGCCAAGAAAAATAAACTAGGCCAACTTACGGAAAGACAGCTGACACACTCGACTTAATGCAATCTTGTATATGTTTAAAGTAATTGTCTTTCATAGGATAAAGGTCCTACTACCTATATGATGTGCTCTCCAAATAGAGATTCTCTCTAGGTGTGTGTGCAAATTATTTGCTTAACCCAATATTCTAACAAATCAAAGAAATTTAACCTAATGACTAACTAATGCTAAAGATTACCTTAAGCTAAGTGCAGAAAATAGTAGCTCCTAATTCTATTCTATGATGACATAAATGCAAACTACCTATCTCATCCGAGAGCATGAATTATTGATTTGACAAGAGGTCTTAAAGCATAAGATGATCCATAATTCTGGACTGTTAGAAAAGTCTACAATAAATAGAATTAAATCTGAATTACCTCACAATAAGATGATATTTCATTACAAAATAATTTGAACATAAATTAAAACCTGTTATCAAATAAATCAAACACAGTCCTGAAATATAACAAATACAGTCATATACTAACTTGTAGACAGAACAAGGTCATCTTGCAAGTTAATAATTTATATAACATAGATTCATAATCAATTGAAAATGTGAAGAAGCTCACTCATTTCAACATAATAATTAATCATTTATATTTCAAGACAATGTAATCATTCAAGATCCATAAAAGAATATTTCACATATAATATGATGATATATATATATGAAAGTGAAATTAACAAAGGAGAACCACCACTAACACAGCGTAAAACAATCTTAAAGACTTAGCTAAGGTCTTCACTATCTTGCAACATCCAGTGATCTTCAGAAAAAGTTCCAGAAAATACCAACACAACAGAATGAAGTATGAAACTGTAAAATATAAATTTTCCAAATGTCTTAGAAATTGAACCTAGTATTCATGTTTGAAACTTGTTTATAAAGGGAACCAAAACAACAACTAATTAACTAACTCCGCTATTTCCATGGTAATACATGGATTTTATCCGAATGATAGGACAAAGAAAAGACCGGGATCCTAGGTATGTCGTTGCATAATTAGGGTTCGACTGGGTTCAGACACTTCATTGTCAAGATTATCTTGAGAACCAGATTCTTCTAACTGAGGCTCATCTTCTTTAGTCTCGATATGTCTTCGCCTAGTTTTGGGCCTCCATCTGGGCCACTCTTCATTTTCCCCAAACCCATTATGTATGAGGAATGATTCCCAAGTATCCCCTAATTCTCCTAGTTGGTAGGAAATGAGTATCTTAATCAGTCCATGATGAAACAGACTCTGCTCTTTATCCCCCACATTGATCTGATAGGTACATGCCATCTTATGCAGACTATTCAATAAATAATATGGCACGTTCACAGGACATCCCTTGAAAACCATTAAAAGTCAAAGATGATAAAACTGGGTTTGGGAAAGTCATCCTTCACAGGTGATGTACCTGATAATAAGTTCAAGAAAAGAACACCATTTCTTCATGAGTAGTCGAGAAGGGAAACCAGATTTATACTTCATTTACCAGTTAGTTGGGGTCAGGAACTCCTTCCAGTCATCGTTTTTTACATGCTTTCCCTTATACTAACGTTCACCTATCCATGGTAAACCTATGGTCCGAGAAAAAAACTCTTCTGCCAGCCTCAATTTGACATCCCCAATCTGTGCTTTGATCCCATCAAATGTTGCTGCAAATGCCCTGGAAATTGCCAAGTTGAACCTAGAGAATTTCTGTAAAAACCCTAGCCACCCAACCCTAACCACCACCTCGCGGCATTCAGGGAAAGCATCCAAATATTCATCGCCTATGAGTTCAAATCTTGAAATAGGGGCCATGGTAGCAATTACACAAACTTTCAGGGTTTTCAAAAGCCGGACTAAAACACACAGTTGATTTATCCAGAATTTGAACATATCAATTAACACTCCAAACTGCCCTATTTCACCAAAGAACTGCAAACATTCCTGTAGAGACATCATACCTTTGAGTTGACAAGTTAATGGGACTTGGAGAACACTTACCACGCCATAATGGTCCGCAAAAAATCGAGCAGGTGACGACTTATGCGTGATATTTGCATGATGACAAAACAACAGATGGCACACAGTTTGGTTACGTGTATACCAAACCCCCAATTTAAATCATAGCATCAACACTGATTAACATTTTCATAATGATGTAACAACCTAAAAACTCATAGTTTCAAAGCATAGTTTAATGGTTACAATCCCCTAATCCTTCATCATCGAATATCAACAATACCAAGGTTAAAAAATAAAAAATACAATTGATGCAATTAAAATTATGGTTGATATTATAATGACAAAGAAACAATTATTAATGTAGCCAAACCAATATCAGATCTTCAAAAATCATCTTAGCCACTTATGATGGAATTTAATACTGACTCACTTCAACGTATTGAAAAGGTTTATAATCCCTTCATCCTGATCTCATCTAAAAATACAAAATTCACAATGAGGATAAGTGTATAATAATGTGAAACTTACAAAATTTATATTAGATACACTTTTATGCCTATGATATAACATGATGAGATAGATATTCAGCTCGTTAGACCTCATATATAAATTGAAAAAAAAATCACATCATGTATCAGCTTGCTTAGATTAACCTTCAAAACCATTGATGTAATAATTCATTTGACCTCGAATATGCATGAGTGATAAATGTTGTAAAATTAGGATTTACTAACTTTCGAGATTATAACCTTTCCAAATGATCAAAAGAAATGAGAAACTAAGACCAAGAGCTTCAAAAGCGACATAAACTAGTGTTAATCCCCGTAAATCAATCAACCAACTTCTATTGGGAGTAACTTTAGAATAAAAGATTCTGAAGGCACTCCTAAAAGATCTATAGGTAAGTGTTGATTAAGGTTGTGATACAAAATATCGTTCAAAATATTGATGAAATGACATATTTGAAATTTTGTGGTCAAATTGCTCCGGAGGGTGTTGCCTGCCAACAATTGGTGACATGTTGGGACCGAACCAATTATCTCTATGAAAACAATATACACACTTCAAATAATCAGAGATGATGCCTTTTAAAATGTCAAACATCTGCTTAAGTGATCTCAGATCCAAACCAATCTAAACATATAACCAGACCTCAATAGATTTCTCAAAACAATCCTATGGCTGTTATCTGGGTATTCCTGGTCCTATTCAACCTCAGGCAGGTGTAGAGTAAAATGATTTAATTCCAATGTAGATCTCTAAGACCAAAGACAGGTTATCCAATAACAGTATAGATGTAACCTCTCAATAATATCAGTTGATTTTCCTCTCATTCAAGCAAAATAGCAGACAGTACTCATTTTTAATCATCCATTTTTTTTTGAAGTATATATACAAATCATATACACTAGGATAAATATGAAAAATAATTAATTAAGAATACTATCTTAGCTTGATGACCACATAATGATATCCTTATTCACCAATCCTACTAGAAACTGATCAGGCTAGCTCATGATGACACTTCCTGTCTCTCATTTTATTCGACTGAGAGTCATTGTCATTGGCTTGGTAACCAAATTTTGACAATGTCATTCCAATAGGACCTATGATCATAAACAGACCGGCTCGTGATGAAACCTCCTGTTTCCTGATTAACCTCTTCCATATTCACCTTTAGTTCAAGAGTACTGCCCTGGCTAAGTGACCAGATGTATTCATGAAAATGAGGGAGAAAAACACAGACTTCTTGAGATAACTTAGAGATGACTAGATATATTCAACTAATCTTCAAGCCTAGAGGATTTCCATTGGAATCAGTAAATAAACTCCCTGAGATATCGGTTTATAGGAAGGCACCCGAAGACAACAACTAAGGATTGCTAAGAGAAAAACTATATAGGTTGAATCTAATACAGGTTTGAAAATAGATCACTTGTGAGAGATCGGATACTTCCATCCACCATTAGTGATTACTATTTGATATGTATTTCAGTCATTCCAGTTTGACATATTTCATTATCAATTTCATCCCTAACACCAGGAAAAATGCTTCATGCTGAATTCTATGAGAAAAGATGAGAGATGTGTCTGATAAAGAAAATATTTACAGAGGAAAACATGCATCCTTATGTACAGTGAGTGATTTCAAAGAAATGAATTATTTGTATGATCCATCATGTAAAATTTCAAGTGAGTAAACATGATGAGGGAAGGAAAGAAAATCATCAGTAAATACAAGCTCAAAAGACTCGAACAGATCTAGAAATCAGAATGGAACCAAAAATATGTACAAAAATATACACAATGGGAATATACAATGAAAATGACTCAATGATGTGGGATTACTGAAAGTACCTTTTAAGGATATTCCCATTTACAGGGAGGGTATCAAGCTATCCTTGCAAAGTCTGCAAACAGAAAGTGTTAGGACCAATTTTTTCTGCTATCACATATGGACCTAACCAGAGACATTGGAATTTTGTATGTTCACCTTTATCTTCATGTTCTTTGTCCCATTTCAAAACCAGATCATCTACTTGTAATTATCTGTTCGAGGATGAGCCATGATAGAACCATGATTTAACAATTTTCTGATGCTTCGTAAAATGTCTCTTAGCATTCTCTCTTTCTTCTTCCAATTTCAACATCATATTGATTATTTCTTCAATGGCTGAACACTCTGTCTCTTGTACAGCTTGTGCAAGTTGTAATGAAGGCAGGAACAGATTTGGAGGAAGAATAGCCTCCATACCATATACCAAGAAGAAGGGAGAGTTACCAATAGATGATTTTTGGGTAACCCTATCAGCCCAGAGAGCTTGATATAGAACAATATGCCAATTCCTATGATGTTCAGCTATGGATCTCTTCAGAATTTTCAACAAGTTGTTATTCTTTGATTCAACAAGGCCATTTCCTTTTGGGTAATAGTCTGCCCAATATCTGATTCTGATTCCCTTTTCTAATCCAAATTCAGTTAACTCTCTAGAAGAAAAATAATATGCATTATCAAACATGAGAGATTCGGGCACCCCAAATCTGGTAATTATGTTAGTTTCAAGAAAATGCAATAGCTGATTTGTATTAACCACCCACAATGGTTTCGCTTCAGACCACCAAGTAAAGCAATTAGTGGTAGTTATGATGTACTTATGCTGAAGAGAGGAGGAGGGATTTATTGGTCCAACGATATCTATTCCCCACTATTGGAAAGGCCTATCCACCACCACAGGCTGTAAAGGAAATGCTAGTTGTTTTACTCTGCTAGCTGCAGTCTAACAATCTTGGCACCTTCTAACGAAAGAATGAGCATCCTCAAATAAATTTGGCCAAAAATAACCTGCTCTTAAAATTTTATGAGCAGTAGTATCACCACCGAAGTGGCAACCAACAGGCCCACCATGCAGTTGTGTTAGAACTGAATCAGATTCCTCCTTTTCTAGACAACGAAGCAAAACTCCATCTGCATTTTTTCTAAAAAGAACATTATTTACCAACTGATAGGGTGCTAATTTTAATCTTATCGCTCTTTTATTCTTTGGGTCTAAATGGTTTGGAGCACTGCCAGTTTCAAGATAAGTTCGAATATCAGTATATCATGAACTAGTCGGATCTGGGATAAAACAAACCTCCTTCTAGAGGAAGGTATCATCTAAAGGTATGCCATTCTGGTCAGCAGGCAGATGTGCTGATTCAGCTGCCAATTTACACAACCCCAAACCACATACAACTTGAGAGGGTTTAATCTCTAGGTCATACTCCTGCAGAGCAGCCATCCAATGTGCCCTTTTTCTCCAAGGTCTTTCTATACTAGAAAATTTCTCACGACAGAGAATGGAACAATTACCTTGGTTTTCGATTTAAGGAGATAAGGAAGGAAATGTTTTACTGCTTTGAACACAACAAAATCCTATTTATCCACTTCGTGGTAGTTTAGCTTAGCTCCTTTTAAATTTGAGCTCATGAAGGAGATAGTTACTTCATCCCCCTGTTGGTTCCTCTGAGTAAGAACAACTGCATAAGATATGTTAGATGCGAAAGTATAGAGAATAAATTCTTTCCTAAAGTCAGGGCTGACAAGTGCGGGTGCCTCAGCTATGGCTTCTCTAATTCTGATAAAAGACTCTTTCTCTCTATCCCCCCACAAAAAACTGTTGTCTTTCTTAATCATATTCTGCAGTGGGTGTACAATTTTAGAAAAACTGGGAACAAACATTCTCATGAAACTATTCTTTCCCATGAAGGATTGCATGGATTTCTTAGTAGAAGGAAAAGGAATCTTAGATATAGCTTCTGTTCTTTCAGGATCAATCATGATCCCTTCCTTTAACACTACAAATCCTATCAAAATTCCTTCAATAACTGCAAATATTGTCTTTTTCGGGTTAAGGGAAATGTTGAACTTCCTGCAACGTTCGAGCATTTTACGTAAGTGTGAAATGTGATCAGATCTATTTTTGGAAAACATAGTGACGTCATCTAGATAGACAACGATAGAATGATTTATCAAAACTCTGAAAGCAGCATACATTTCCCTTTGGAATGTAGCCCCATCGTTTATCAATCCGAAGGGAATCTTCCTGTAGGCATAGGTTCCCGAAGGGGTCCTAAAAGTAGTTTTTCGCTGGTCTACAGGAGAAAATAGAACTTGGTTGTATCCAGAAAAACCATATAATAAAGACAGCATCTGAGCACTTAACACCTTCTGGAGGATTTGTTCCATGGGTGGAACAGGATAGTTATCCTTTTCTGATGATCAGTTTAAGTTTCGAAAATCTACACATAATCTGATATCTCCATTTTTCTTCCTAATAAGCACAAGGTTTGCTACCCACTGCGTGTGGCGTATAGGAAATATAATCTAGGCGGTAAGAAATTTATTCAATTCCTTCTTTACCGCTGGTTCTAAGGCCGGATGCATTTTTCTTAGTTTCTACTGGAAAGGTTTTGACTGGGATTTCATAGGGATTACGTGTTGTATGATATGGGTATCAAAAGTCTTCAGATCATCATATGACCATGCAAGTACATCCTTGAATTCACTAAATAGTTTCAGAAAGGCTGATTTTTCGTTCTGGGTACAGTCTGATCCTAAATTGATATTTTGAGGGATAGCTTGTGTGCCTAAATTTATGGTTTCATAACGCATGTTGGAACTATTCATCTTGCAACTAGGCACTTCTTTGAACTTATCATGTAGGTCATAAAAAATTTCGAGCCTAAGAACCGACGTAGGGATCGAATTTACCTGCTCAAAAGATTGGTCCACGGGATGAGGTGGATGGATTACTGAGAAATTGTGCAGATCTTCATCATGTGTAATCTCGTCAATTGTTGATTCCTTAAAAGCATCTTATCCTGTTAAGAAGGAAATGATCTGCGAATCATCATTAAAGACACACCAGTTAGTGATGTTATCGGGGATTAATGGTGTAAATAATAATTCAATAGAAAAAACATTGGGAGAAAAATTTTCAGAGGGGATGAGCCGTGAGGCTACATTTGCCAAAAGGTCAGCTTCTTGATTCTGAAAATGAGGAATGGACTCGATATTAAAGGCATCAAGTTCTGAAATTAAATTCCATACCTCTTTTTGATAACTTTTCAAATGATTAGATAAGCAATGAACGGAATTGTGGACTTGTCGAACAATAATTTCATAATCACCGAATGCAATTAGAACCTTAACATTGAAATCCAACGCCTTCTTGAGTCCCTGGATGAGGGCCTCATATTTGGCTGTGTTATTTGTGCAAAGAAAATCCATCCTACAAGATAGCATAAGTTTGTTTCCTGCGGGATCTAGGAGCATGCAACCTACTCCTGCACCTTCCTTGGATCGAGAACTGTCAAAGTATAGATTCCAAGGCTTATCAACAAGACTAATTACATCATTTACATTATTCACAGTGTTAATCAAACTGGGAGCAGCTTCTTGAAAATCACAATGCAAAATTTCTGATTTATTTACAGAATTAGTAAATGCAGATTTAAGTGCAGGAAAACTCCCCAAATCGGAATCATATCCATAGTTCCCTAAAATGGAATCACTAAACAAGACTGGTTCATTGGGAGATTTTATCTCAGTCACTTTGTGTTTCATGTATCTCTCTCTGTCAATCCTAATATGATTTGTTTTCCCATTTTAAGGCAACCACAAGTGTGACCAATCGGTTGAAAAATATCCTTTTAAAGCTTGAGACCAGTTATGACTTAAGAACAACCCATAAACATCCAGTATGTCTGCTACCACTTCATCAATAACCTGGAAGATCTGTGGATTAGTGGCGATTCTAATCATTACTCCTTTTAATTCTCCTACAATTTTCACCTTAAATCGATCCAGTTGGCTTATTTGAATTTCACAGGAAGTGGGCTTGGCATTCAGCTTCTTATAGACCGAATAGGGCATAACGTTTGATGAAGCTTCAGAATCGATCATACAGTTATGAACATTATAATTGAAGATTTCAAAGGTTAGTAGGAAGGGGGAAGTTGTAGATTTGGAGTTCTTACCTATCAATGTATCTTTATCAGCGGCTGTTTTGATATTACTATTAAAACCAACTGTTGTTTTACTGGTTGAAAAATCAAGGTTATTGACTGAAGGTACAAAGGGTTGACTTTTCATTTTGGTGTTTGATGAAGTTGTTAAGTTTGAGAGTATTGAACCCCCAGGAATAGGGTAATTTTTCAATAAATCAAACATGCTAATATTTTCCCTCTATTTCTTGATATCTTCTATGATGTCATACTGGAGATCCATACCTTGAGTCACAGGCTGCTAATTTGAAGGTTGGGGATTGTTCCTAGGTGCCGATGATGGTTGTGAATCTACAGGCCCTTTACTTCTGTATTATGGGTGTGCTGGTTGACAAAGATAGAATGATCATTAGATCCTCCCTCTTTGGCTGAGCTATCCCAGAAATGGCAATTAAATGGGAGAGGATCCTCAAGATCTTCCTCTTTGGTTTCAGGCTGCTCAGGTTCACGATCTTCTTCTAACTCCTGATCGGTTAAAGTATCAGGTAAGGCATAAACAACCCTTATAGTATTAAAAAACTTCCTCATTGGTTGATATGTCAGGCAGAGTGTTTTTCCTGGAATTTTGTGATGTATATGGCCGGTATGGGGTTTTAAAATTCCCTCTATTTGAAGTACCCCCCCCCCATTATTTTGTTTCAATATCACCACTTCATTTGTGAGAGACCTGATTGCTTGTTGTAACTTTTCTACATCAAAATCAGGAGCATCTCTTTTATCTGTGTTAGTTCCTATAGGGGTTTCATTTCGTTTATGGAAAGGGCCATCAATTTTGCCATTATTTTCTGGTTCGAATGTCAATGAATTCTTTTCGACCTTTATTGCTTCTTCGAAGGTTTCAACTATTGTGATTTTACCATCTTGTTTCACAAACATACCAAGGGATTTAGTAATGCAGAAGAATAATTCTCAATTATGATATCTTCTGGAGGTTGGGAGGCTACTGGTATCTTATTCAGGAGAGTGAGGAAACGTTGATTTAAATATTTTATCCTTTATTTGTTTTCCATCTTGATTCTAGCCAATTCTAGTGCTAACACAGTAGTGGTTTTGTCTTCACCAAACTTGTTTAAGAATGCCTGACTAAAATCCCCCAAATAGTTATAGATCCTTGAGTTAGGGAAAAATACCAAAATCCATCTTTTCCTTCGAAAGTTAAAGGGAATAGTCAACATACCACATCCTCATGCTGAACATTCATAGTCTGAACAGCCACGATGAATTTTTCAATGTGATTTTTGGCCAGGCCCTTATCATCTGGGTCAAACTTAGGTAGCAGTTTGTCAGGATGTTTAGGTAGATTATGCTGCAGTCTAACTACAGAATGGAACCGCATCGTAACCATGGTCTATCAACATTAGGATTACCTTGGTCACCATCACCCATATCTGGATCGAATTCTGGGTCTAACGAAGACTAGTTGTTATGCTCACGGGGGCTATCAGGTGGTGATTCAAGAGGTGAAGGGGGTAGGTTAGACCCACCTGCAGACAAAAATCGATGGGACATGTTATGACTAGCTACTCCTCTCAAAATAATACTAAGATGATAATTAGGGGACCCTCTCAATGGTTCAAGAGGCTCTTTTTCGATTGGATCGGCAGTTGACTCAGTCACTGCCAAGGTTTGAAAATGAGCTCTGCTTGGTAATCTGAAATTGATCGGAGGGATCCCTATTTGGCGAGAATAAGCTCTAGTTAAAATCCTATGCGATTCCTCTAAGGTTTGATTTATCTCTTCTGGGGAAACCGGTGAGACAGTTGGGTCTCTTTCAATAATGGTCCTAACTGCATCCAAAAAGGGCATATTTAAAGCTTTGGGTTGTGATGTAGAGACCAAGGTAGACAATATTCCAAAAATCGTGAGGGCGGAAGTAGGTTGATTACTAGTGGGATCATTATGTGATCGATCATCCATTAAATGTTAAGCTCATGCCCTCCTTCTAGCACCATTTGTTGGCCAACTTACGGAAAGACAACCCACACACTCAACTTAATGCAATCTTGTATATGTTTAAAGTAACTGTATTTCACAAAATCAAGATCCTACTACCTGTATGATGTGCTCTACAAATAAAGAGTCTCTCTAGGTGTGTGTGGAAAATATTTGCTTAACCCAATCTTCTAACAAATCAGAGAAAATTAACCTAATGACTAACTAATGCTAAATATTATCTGAAGCTAAGTGCAGAAAATAGTAGCTCCTAATTCTATTCTATGATGACATAAATGCAAACTACCTATCTCAGCCGAGAGCATGAATTATTGATTTGACAAGAGGTTTTAAAGCATAAGATGACCCATAATTCTGAATTGTTATAAAAGTCTACAATAAATAGAATTAAATCTGAATTACCTCACAATAAGATGATATTTCATTACAAAATAATTCGAACAGAAATTAAAACCTGTTATCAAATAATTCAAACACAGTCCTGAAATATAACAAATACAGTCATATACTAACTTGTAGATAGAACAAGGTCAGCTTGCAAGTTAATAATTTATATAACATAGATTCATAATCAATTGAAAATGTGAAGAAGCTCACTCATTTCAACATAATAATCAATCATTTATATTTAAAGACAATGTAATCATTCGAGATCCATAAAAGAATATTTCACATATATTATGACAATATATATATATATATGAAAGTGAAATTAACAAAGGAGAACCACCGCTAACACAGCGTAAAACAATCTTAAAGACTTAGCTAAGGTCTTCACTATCCTGTAGCATCCAATGATCTTCAAAAAAAGTTCTAGAAAATACCAACACAACAGAATGAAGTATGAAACTGTAAAATATTAATTATCCAAATGTCTCATAAATTGAACCTATTATTCATGTTTGAAACTTGTTTATAAATGGAACCGAAACAACAACTAATTAACTAACTCCCCTATTTCCATGGTAATACATGGATTTTATCCAAATATAGGACAAAGAAAAGACCAGGATCCTAGGTATGTCGTTGTGTAACCACTAGGAAGGAATAACGTGCAAGAAAATAGCTAACTTAGTGGATAAATCTGGTATCATTATTCCTCAAAACGTGTCATCACTATATTCGGTAATCCACATTGATGATGCTCAGAAATAGGAGCGTAGAAACCACAAAATAGCAATCAATTGCATTTTCGAAGCTGCCTCCAATGAGTAAACTCCAGATAGTCAAAACCACAAATGTGGCATGGCATCAAGCTTCATCTTACTTACTCCTTAATACCTGGAAATTTTAAACAGAATCTATTAGTAAAGTGCAACTAACGATTAGATAAAATAAATAGGATGTCTGCAGAATTTCAATTCTGCAGATATCCTTATTAAACAAGAAAAACTTTTCACCAAGAACCAAAACTAAAAAATTCAAGATATTACTGACCTGTAGAGGCTGATTTGAAATCATCTGTATGCATAATCAAAGAATTAATCCATAAGACAAAATTGGAGTTCATTACAGAAAACAAAAATGTCATATTTTAAGGGCTGATTCGACAGAAAGTCGAATTGGCACATTTCTTCTCACCTCATCTAACTTATCTTTAAATCTAACAATATTGGTATTAGCAATCTTATTCTATTTGATCAACTTTCGATTTCTTAACAGGAGGCTTTTAACTTGAGCTTTATATTTAATCTCTTTCTCCCTCAAAAGATTCCATTTTTCAATCCAAGAAGTAAAATCGGTTTTCAGACTTGAAATTTCATCCATAGCAAATGCCTTAATAACCTGAGTCTGTTTTAAGTCAGTTTCTAGAGATGAAATGACTTGAGCATAAGGGTTTCGATTGATTTGTTCCCTCGATCCAACATTCATCGCTCTTATGTCTTCCTCTTCTATGCATGGTTTCTAATCAATTTCTTGATTCACATCACATGCATGATTTACTTGTTGAATACCAACAACATTATTCTCAGAGACAGATACATATTTCAGATCTAGGATGGTTGGACCAATTGGAGTTGAATTGGGACGAGGTTCCAAACAATCACTTACTTCAATAACAAGGGAATTCCCTATACTCGGGTCTCTTCTGGCGAACAACGTAGCTGTCATACTACGAGTAGTTCTACAAATAGCCTGATTACTCAGTACTTTTCTAGTTTGGTCTTCAACCGGTTTCTAACTAATGTTAGTTTGTGAATGAGGAAGATCCTCATTGAGATAGGGTACTGTGATCATTGGTTTTCTCATTCAAGTCTGAGAATCATCAACAGGGATTTCAGAGCTTGTTTCAGACTTGACCTTAAAGTCACTGCTACTTAGGGTTCAACTGGGTTCAAACACTTCATTGTCAAGATTGTATTGAGAACTAGATTCTTCTAACTTAGGCTCAACTTCTTCATTCTTTACACATCTTTGCCTAGTTTTGGGCCTCTGTTTGGACCACTCTTGATTTTCCCCAAACCCATTACGTATGAGGAATGATTCCCAAGTATCCCCTAATTCTCCTAGCTGGTAGGAAATGAGTATCTTAACCAGTCCATGATGAAACAAACTCTGCTCTTTATCCTCCACATTGATATGATACGTACATTCCATCTTATGTAGACTATTCAAGAAATAATATGGCATGTTCACAGGACATCCCTTGAAAACCATTAAAAGTCGAAGATGATAAAAATGGGTTTGGGAAATTCATCCTTCACAGGTGACATACCTGATAATAAGTTCGAGTAGAGAATGCCATTTCTTCATGAGTAGTCGATAAGGGAAACCAGATTTATACTTCATTTGCCGGTTAGCTGGGGTCAAGAACTCCTTCCAGTCATCGTTTTTTACATGCCTGCCCTTATACCAACATTCACCTATCCGTGGTAAACCTATGGCCCAGGAAACAAACTCTTCTGTCAGCCTCAATTCGACATCCCCAATCTATGCTTTGATCCCATCAAATGATGCTGCAAATGCCCTGGAAATTGCCAAGTTGAACCTAGAGAATTTTTGCAAAAACCCTAGCCATCCAACCCTAACCACCACCTCGCGGCGTTCAGGGGCAGCGTCCAAATATTCATCGCCTATGAGTTCAAATATCGAAATAGGGGCCATGGTAGCAATTACACAAACTTTCAGGGTTTTCAAAATCTAGACTAAAACACAGAGTTGATTTATCCAGAATTAGCACATATCAATTAGCACTCCAAACTACCCTATTTCACCAAAGAACTACGAACTTTCCTGTAGAGTCATCATACCTTCGAGTTGATAAGCTAATGGGACTTGGAGAACACTTACCACACCATAATGGTCCATAGAAAAATCAAGCGGGCGATGGATTATGCGTGATATTTGCATGATGACAAAACAACAGATGGCACACAGTTTGGTTACGCATATACCAAACCCCCAATTTCAATCATAGCATCAACACTAATTAACATTTTAATAATGATGTAACAGCCTAAAAACTCATAGTTTCAAAGCATAGTTTAATGGTTACAATCCCCTAATCCTTCATCATCGAATATCAACAATACCAAGGTTAAAAAATAAAAAATACAATTGATGCAATTAAAATTATGGTTGATATTATAATGACAAAGAAACAATTAGTAATGTAGCCAAACCAATATCAGATCTTCGAAAATCATCTTAGCCACTTATGATGGACTTTAATACTGACTCACTTCAAGGTATTGAAAAGGTTTATAATCCCTTCATCCTAATCTCATCTAAAAATACAAAATTCATAATGAGGATAAGTGTATAATAATGTGAGACTTGCGAAATTTATATTAGATACACTTTTATGCCTATGATATAACATGATGAGATAGAGATTCAACTCGTTAGACCTCATATATAAATTGAAAAAAAAAATATCACATCATGTATCATCTTGCTTAGATTAACAGTCAAAACCATTGATGTAATAATTCATTTGACCTCGAATATGCATGAGTGATAAATGTTGTAAAATTAGGAGTTACTAACTTTTGAGATTATAACCTTTCCAAATGATAAAAAGAAATGAGAAAATAATACCAAGAGCTTCAAACTCAACATAAACTAGTGTTAATCCCCGTAAATCAATCAATCAACCAACTTCTATATGGAGTACCTTCATAACCAAATATTTTGACGGCACTCCTAAAATATCTATAGGTAAGTGTTGATTAAGGTTGTGATACCAAATATCATTCAAAACATTGATGAAATGACATATTTGAAATTCTGTGTTCAAATTGCTCCGGAGGTTGTTGCCTGCGAACAATACCTTGGGAATCATTGACATCAATGGTGATTTCCCTCGCACTTGTTAAAAGTTTACATTAATGACTGGTAATCAAGTGGTTTCTACCATGTTCGATGTCAAGACATTGTAATCACATGGTTAGATTCGTGTCATTGCTGGTTTGACTTGAATACCTTGGGTTGTCAGATATCTCACCTAGGTTGTGATGGAGTTTGTTTTGAGTCATATTACACAGAACCACTATGTATTGGTCATGGCTATGTTATCATCTCATCATGGATCTACGCTTGTGTCTAGTAGCCGTGATTGTGTTAAGTCGGTCTCTGCTACCATGGATATGCATTGTATTGGTCGGAAGCCATGTTATGAGTCATTTGATATTTGAGTTAGTGGTACTGCAGCAGCGTCCAGCCGACATTCTTACCTTATATTTCTTCACTTTACAAAGAATTCACCTATCGCATTCCTCTAACTTCATGCTTTGGGGTGAATTTTGTTACACCGAAATCTTGTACTCTTGATCCATGTTTCAACCCTTTTCCTAATCCCCAAGTTTATCTCTGCTAAAGTTGATTGAGATTGAGGTTTTTCCTACCCTTTTTCCCTCTCTAGGAAGGTTGGCGATCTTGTCCTTCATGCTAAGTGCACCAAAGGTGATTTTTCCCTTCATGCTAAGTGTTCCAAAGGTGATTTTTCCCTTCATGCTAGGTGCACCGGCATCAACGCTCTATCTCCCATTGCTAGGTGCACCGACGGTGCTTTTTTCCTTCCTACTAAGTGCGTCGGTGGCATTTTAAGGGAAAAAAATGGAGCTTCGAGACCCTTCTCGAAGGTGGATGAGGTGGAGGTCTATCCCTAGTTTCTAAGTGAGGTGGAATTCAGTTCCTAACCTATAGGGAATATCTATTTGATCCCTCCTCCTAATCCTCAACCTACATTATCCCTTTAGCCTTATAAATTAAACCCTCTCTCCATTTGGAAGGGGGGAAGGACTATGGTACTCTTATGCTAGTGGAATTTCTAGGTGGCTTACTATCTTGATTTGGATTGGCTTTGCTTGGATTGTTGGATGGAAGGTTGTAGCATTAAGGCTTGGTTGTGACATTTCTACCTTTTGTAATTATATGTATATCCTTTATTACATTAATACAAATCTCTTTCCATAAATATTATTGTTTAATAATGTTTAGAGCTTTCTTCCTTAACTGTTAGCTTAGATAAATTCATGTTTAGATACACATGTACTATTTTCTTGTTTCCACTTGCTTTACATAGTTTTGCAGCTGAAGACCCGAAGATTCTGGAGCTTGGATCAACAAAGAGAGAAGAGAATTTGTGTATTGCAAGTACATGATCTATATGTTATCTTGCATTTCTATTTGATCTAGGAAAGTAGATTGTATTCTCTATTTGATTTGTTCTAGATCCACTTGGACTAGGGAGATCTGGCTTGAGTCTTCTTGGGTAGATTTATTCGATAACAGAGATTCGGTCATTTGAACTACAAATACTTGTAGCAACTTTAGAAACATTCCATGGTTAAAGGCCTCCCAACCATCAAAAATTCCAATGGAATTTGCAAAGGTTGCATTGTCGGTAAACACCCTGAGAACAAGTTTGATTAGGGAAAGGAAAGACATGCAAAGAGTATTTTGGGGCTGATTCATTTTGATATCAGCGAACCCATGCCTACAACATCCATGATTGTTTCATGTTATGTACTCACCTTCATTGAATATTTCTCTAGCTACACTTGGGTTTTCAACCTAAAGAAAAAATATGAAGTTTTGGAAAGACTCATTGAGTTCAAAGTATCTGTTGAGAAAGCCTATGGTAGGAAGATAAAGTATATTAGATATGATAATGGAGGGGAGTATATCAAGTCTTAATTTCTTCAAATATGTGCTGAAATTGGGATCCAAATTCAGCACTCCATTCCCTACACACCCCAACAAAATGGTGTAGCGGAAAGGAAAAATTGGGCCCTCAAAGAGATCACTACCTACATGCAGGAAGCAAAAGGTTAGGCTGCAAACCTATGGGTTGAGGCCATGAATGTTGCTACACACATTCATAATAGAGTACCTCACTCTTTCGTGAAAGGAAATACTCCTTTCGAATCCTATTTAGTGTAATATTTTTATCATTTAATCAATATGATCTAGGATCTTATCTGAGAGAATAACATGCATAGCAATAATCACAAGAGACAATAGACACAAAGAGTTTTCCTTGGGGAAACCATAAAGGAAAAAACCTCACAACTTCCTCAGAGATAGAATGAGCACCAATAGCAAAAGTAAAACCCAAACACACAAATATGATCTCCGACAGTTGTTCTCTCTCTCACTTGTGTGAGATTCTCTTCTCTCACTCATGCACTACAATTGAGTGAGTGTGTATTTCAAATAGAGTGTCTCACTCTCTATTTATAATATTTTTCCACTTGAATTTTACTCTTACAGGGCTGACCTCACTAGGAGAATCTAATAACCCTAATACCCCTCAACTATGGCGACTATTGCCTCGACTTACAATGGAGGGTTAAACTCAACTCAATTGTGGGGACTATTGCCCCAACTTACAATGGAGGGTTAACCCCAATGACTTTACATGAGTTTATTATATTAATGACTCTCCCAATTGAAGGAACATTGGGATACAATGAAATACAATATAAGATATACAAGTGAATACATTTTGAAGTTACAAATACATCAACACTCCCTCTTAACTAGGAAGGTATTCTCTTGACACAGTTCATCGACACAAGTCTTCATCACTAGATCATCATCAAAGATGTATCATCATCATCACTGCTCCTGCTATCTTGATCAAATGGTGCTATCTCTCAATTCTACTCATCATACAAATTTATACAAGGCCATCCCTTTTACATGTTGGTTGTAGTCCTAGCCTCCATGTAGGTGTTCATATTCTTCAGTGCTTATATCCGACCATGGGAGGACCAGCCTACCACCATGTTGAAAAGGATCAGCACTTATAATTGACCATTGGAGGCCTAGCCTGCCACCATGTCAGAAAGGCCTAGCACTTACATCTAACCATGGGAGGCCCAACCTGCCACCATGTCAGAAATGCCCAACACTTACATCTGACCATGGGAGGCCCAGCCTACCACCATGTTAGAAAGGCTCAGCACTTATATCCAACCATGGGAGGCCCAGCCTGCCACCATGTCGAAAAGGCCCAGCACTTACATATGACCATGGGAGGCCTAGCCTGCCACCATGTCAAAAAGGCTCATCACTTACATTCAACCATGGGATGCCCAGCCTACCACCATGTCGAAAAGGATCAGCACTTATATCCGACCATGGGAGGCCCAGCCTACCACCATGTCGGAAAGGCCAGCACTTACAACTGATGATGGGAGGCCCATATTTCCACCATGTCAAAAAGGATTAGCACTTACATCCGACCATGGGAGGACCATCCAGCCACCATGTCAGAAAGGCTCAGCACTTACATCCGACCATGGGAGGCCCAGCCTACCACCATGTTGAAAACGCTCAGCACTTACATCTGGCCATGGGAGGAACCAATCCTGCCACCATTACAAAAAGGCATGTCACTTACATCTCACCATGGGAGGAACCAATCCTGCCACCATGTCAGAAAGGAATAGCACTTACATCTAACCATGGGAGAAACCAATCTTGCCACTATGTCAGAAAGGAACAACACTTACATCTGAACATGGGAGGAACCAATCCCACCACCATGTCAAAAAGGCATGACACTTGCATTTGACAATGGGAGGAACCAATCCTGCCACCATGTCAGAAAGGCACAACACTTACATCTGAACATGGGAGGAACCAATCCTACCACCATGTCAGAAAGGCACAACACTTACATCTTACCATGGGAGGAACCAATCCTACCACCATGTTAGAAAGGCTCTACACTCATCAATTCTCCTTGGAAGGAACCTCAATCTGGAGAAGACCAAGCTTATCCCTAAAGTACTCAAACTTCACTCTAGCCATTTCTATTATAGAATCACATCAGAGTTGATTATGTCCAAGGATAACCTATGAGCTTCGTCAGGACTGATTACATCCAAGGACAACCTACAGGATCATTTACGTCTGAGAAACCTATGATATTTTCCATGATTTTATGCTCAGACAACCTATCTCATCGACTATGCTAGAAATCCCTCTTTCAAGATATCTTGATCTGGATCACAAACTGGAGCTTCACTGCTCCTCTCTCCCAAGTAGCTGAGCAAGTGGCAACATGTTTTTCCTTAGTTGTACTTAGCACCATGTAGGGCTCTTCCTGCTAAGCCAAGAGATCACACATGATCCCATACTGAAGCAGCACCCTGAAGTGATATTCCTATCAATGGCACTTCCTGCCCAATCTGAATCCACATAAAACTCTAGGTTAATCTTTTGATTCACTTCATACTTGAGCCCATAGTCAACTTTACCCTTTAGGTACCTCAGAATATGCTTTGCAACAATCAGGTGAACATGTCTCATATCTTTTAGGAACTGGCTCAATGTGTTCAAAACAAAGCAAATATTTGGTCTTGTATTCTTTAGGTACATCAATGACCCAATCATCTGATGATACATTGTAGCATCAACTGAATCTGATGAAGCATCACTCAATAGCTTCAGGTTCGATGCCATAGGTGTGGCCATGGCCCTGCAGTCCATCATCCTGAACCTGTTCAAGATCTCTACTACATACTTCCCTTTTCCAAGGAATATTCCATCCACATTCTGCCACACTTCCATGCCTAGAAAGTAGTGCATCATACCTAGGTATTTCATATCGAACTCGGTAGCAAGCTTCCTCCTTGCAACTTTAATGAGTTCCTCATTTCCTGTCAGGAACAAGTCATCGACATATAACAGGAGCATCACTAGTCTTCTACCTTCAACCTTGAAGTAAGGGTTGGAATCTGCTTTACTCAGTAAATCCTAGAGCCATCAGTAAGTTTTCCATCCTGTCATACCATGTCGAACCTCAGGATCTTCTGCAGACACTCCTTCTAAAATGAAGCATTATTCTCCCTCTTCATTTCATACTATATGTATTGAAACATTATGTACTGGAGTGACAAGTAGATTCCTATGCTACTAATATTCTATGTATCCAACTAAGGTCACTGGATACCAAGATCCTCTATCTTGAACCTTTTCAAAAGTTCTTCTCGCACCCATCTATGAGCTTGTCATCCTCTATAGGCTTTCATATTCAACCTTGTAGCAAAGGTTAAGATCTTCATCACTCTAGGTGATCTTCAAGCTCCTCATGTATGTGTTATCCCATGGGTTCCTTCTAAGCTCATATAAGGACTTGTTTCTTTCTTTGAAAGTATTGTCATATTATTCTTCATTTTTTCTTCTTTCTTGAACTGTCGTCCCTTGTTCTTCGGAACAAGTCTCATCCTTATTTTTTTTTAGGTGATTGTACGCGATTTTCCTACAAGTCAAATGCATTAGTTGTATGGTTAGAAACATTTCATAAGGTATATTCATAATGGCAAATTCTTATGCATAAAGATATATTCATGCAACTATTTTAGCCAATACAACATTCATCCATATCTCATGGAAACTTTCTAGATTCCTTCCATCTTTACCATGACATCATTGAGATTGTGCACTAATCCAATATGTCAGCAAAAATGTTTCATTCTAGATAAGTAGAAATGGAGAGTTGTATAGCACCATGAGCTACTTACCCATCACATGCATATTAGTAGTATAATGTCATTAATGCAAACATTCTATCATGCATAACACATCAACTAAATATAAACAAATGCATAACCAAATAATATCATGAAATCACAATTGAATACTTATCTTTATTCATTTCGTGGGTAGACTCCTTCTTGAGCCTTCAGCTTCATCATCTTCTTCATTCATAACATCATCATTTCTTATCCAAATGCTAAGATGGACAAGAGGTTCTTCAAGAATTCAGTTCTTCATGTTCCTCATCGCTTGAGGGATCTTATTTGAATCGTGAGAGCTTGATCTTGAGTTTCTCACATCTTCTCTTCTCTTATTATGAGTCAAGCTTCTTCTTTTGTGCACTCTTCCCAGAGTCTGTTGAAGGTAATCACTTCCTTCTAGCACACATTCCTCGAATGAATGAATCCCATGATCCAACGAGGCTATTCAAGGTGGTTATAATAATATCTTTATCTTTTTCGATTTCTTCGTCATAGAATCGAACACTTCCTTTTAGTGTCACATGAGGGATGAGATGATCTTTAATAGAATCTGCAATGATTCTCTTGGCTCTAGCCTTACCCACATCTCCCTTTGATTCTTCGAACTTCCTTATTGAAACACTAATCTTCAAGGATCACGAAGTTCCTATACTTCCATACTTCAAAGTTGTTAGCTTCACCAATATTTTCATCAAGCTAGTGTAATCGGTCATTTTGAGATGAGAACCTCAAATGTAAATAGAAAAATATTAGATCTTACTAATTTGAGGTGGCCGTCCTAGTTCTAGATATGGATGATCTAGGGTTTGTCATAGAAACCCTAATTTTCAAAACTTGGAATCTTTCAGATCTGATTGGATAGAAATATGCACCTCCTCAAGGAGAGCTGAGCAGCATACTCATTTTCCCAAAACTGTGATCGCAACTACAAAATATCTGATGCCCTAGTTTTCTTCAATTTCTTCTACAGAAATCCCTAATATTGTTTCTATAGTATATCCAAAAGTACTGATCCTCTATATTTGAAAATTAGCACTGAGATAGGCTCATCTGACCTTTTTCCAAAACCTCAGGTTTTAGAAAAATTGGTTTCACCAATTGGGACTTATGATATTTTTCTCAAGGTGACTTATTTCAGGATTGTTCATCATAGTGAACTTATACAGACTGCCACATCTCACTGTTTCATCATCAGGATATGAAATTTTTACCACAGAAATTAAATTAAGTGCACTATCTGGAACATCTTGAAAATTTTTATTTGGACCTTTGTAGCCAGAGATATATAAATTATCCCAAGATGTCTTGTTTAGGGATGAATCCTAGGAGAGGCTAGAACCCTGATTTGGAGGAATCATATCTCCCAGAATATAGCGAATCGAAGGATGAAAATGTTAAAAATGGTACATCAGAAATGTATAATTGGCCTGTAAAAATTTTAGCTCTTGAGCCTTCTCCAATATAGAGATATATATAAAGTAGCAAAATGACTAGTTTTAGTCTTTTAGGGTTTTCTGGTCCGGGGTCAAATTAGGGTTTGACTTTCCCATAGTTTTACCCAACCAAAAATTTTGATCTTGGTCTCTAAATTTCAATTTTGAGGAGGAGAGAAATCATATGCTGGACTTGATAAAAAATTCCTCTTCTGTGAAAAGCCCTAATTCCCCGCAGTAGTGATAGCTAAAAAACAAAAAATGCCCGGAATCAATTTCTGCTTTGATAGAAATATGTGCCCTTCAATGGAGAGTTAGCCTAGCCTATTTTTGTTGATGATCTATGGAGGAAGACCCAAAAATTAACAAGCCCTAGCTTCTACAGCTGCACATTTTCTTCTTCTTGGGTTAGCTTTGATATGATGTTATATTTTTATCATTTAATCAATATGATATAGGATCTTATCTAAGAGAATAACATGCACAATAATAATCACAAGAGACAAGAGACATAAAGAGTTTTCCTTGGGGAAACCATAAAGGAGAAAACCCCACAACTTACTCAGAAATAGAATGAGTACCAATAGAAAAAGTAAAACAAAAAACACAAAGATGATCTCTGACTATTGTTCTCTCTCTCACTTGTGCGAGCTTCTCTTCTCTCACTCATGCGCTACAATTGAGTGAGTGTGTATTTCAAATAGAGAGTCTCACTCTCTATTTATACTAGTTTTCCACTTGAATTTTTCTCTTACAGGGTTGACCTCACTAGGAGATCCTAATAACCCTAATACCCCTCAAATATGGGGACTATTTCCCTGACTTACAACAGAGGGTTAACATCAACTCAATTGTGGGGACTATTGCCCCGACTTACAATGGAGGGTTAACCTCAATGACTTTACATGAATTTATTATATTAATGACTCTATAAATTGGAGGAACATAGAGGCACAATGAAATACAACATAATATATACAAGTGAAACATTCTGAAGTTACAAATACATCAACATTTTGGACACAAGACGGATGTGTCAAATTTCAAGGTTTTTGGTTCCACTGCATGGGCTTGAATTCTGCTTGACAAGAGGAAATATTTGCAGCCACAAAGTATTGAATGTTTGTTCATTAGATATACAGAAGACTATAATGGAATAAAACTTCTGAATATCAAAACCAAATATATATTCATTGAGAGAAGTGTCTAATTTCAAGAACCTCTCCAAGAGGTAGAACTAGTCAAGGAGAAAACTGCTGAAATTTCCTCCTGTTCTGTTGATCATTTGGATGATGAAATTGGGAGTGAAGGATCTGATATTCAATATATGATGTCTAATATAAGTGATAAAAGTATATCAGTTTCAGAATAAGATTTTTATGTGTCAACTCATCTCCCAACTTGCGCCAAAAGACACTCTCTTCCATCGGGATAAACGTTGGAAATCCTGTTGATCCAAGAAGAACCTGGTCTAATTTTCAAAGAGAAGGTATTTCTCTCTCTTGTCATGATTCATTACTGTTCCATACATATTATTTGATGATTGGGTCAGATCCCAATTCCTACTACCATTCTCAGAATGATCCGAGATGGAAAGCTGCTATGGACGAAGAGTTCAGTTCTCTTCAAAAAAATGCAACTTGGGAGCTAGTTTCCCTTCCACCTAGGAGGAAATTAGTTCAATGAAAGTGGGTGTATTAGACAAATGTTGCTGCATATGGAAAAAAATACAAGTACAAGGAATGACTGGTTTCAAAAGGGTTCTCCCAGGTCCAAGGAGTGGACTATCATGAGACCTTTGCACCGGTGGCAAAGATGGATTCCATAAGACTAGTTTTGGCCATCATCGCATCCAAGCATTGGGAGGTGCATCACATGGATGTCCAGAGTGATTTTATTCATGGATAACTGAATGAGGAGATATACAAGAATCTTCCATAAGTCTATACATCAGATCCTTCCTTGGTGTGTAAGTTGCAGAAATCATTATATGGATTGAAACAAGCCCCAAGATCTTGGTATGCCAAAATGGATGCCTTTACGCCGTCACAAAAATTCCAAATATGCAAGTATGATCCCAATGTATATATGCAAGTATGATCCTCATGTATATATGCAGCAATATGATGGTAATATTTTGATCACAGTATTATATTCTGATGGTATTTTGATAATAGGAATCACACTTGCTTCGATTGCTTTCATAAAAACTGCTCTTCATGATGCTTTTGAAATGAGTGATTTGGGCCTACTGAAACAATTTCTCCGGCTTGAGATCACACAAGACTTTGATGTGATAATGGTAACTCAGTAAAAATATGTTTTATACATTTTAATTAAGTTTAATATGGCTTATTTTAATGCTGCACCATTTCCTTTCCTCTCAGGAATTAGTCTTGAAGAGGGAAAATCCACTCCACCCATGGATTCCACTATTTACCACTAGTTGATCGGAAGCTTGCTATACTTAACACATTCAAGGCATGACATTTGTTATGTCATGAATTTTATATCATGATATATGGAGCAGCCTCATGAGCTCCATTGGAAGTCATCCAATAGGATCCTTCAGTACATTCAGGGCACTAGATCCTATGGCATTCACTATGCTACAGATTCTGATCTAGAGTTGGTCTGTTTTACAGATTCAAATTGGGAAGGGGATTCCATAGATAGGAATTCCACATCCAGGTATGTGTTTATGTTTTTTGGTAGTCCCATTTTCTGGTCCAGAAAAAAAATAGGCTGCCATTGCATTGTCTTCAACATAGGCCGAGTACAAGGGAGCGGTGAATGCTTGCATCCAAGCAGTTTGGCTGCAAGGCATTATTTCAGAGTTTGAGATTGGTAGTGCTTTGTCCACAGTCATACTTTGTGACAACCAAAGTTCTATCAAGATCTCCACGAATCTAGTTCAGCTATAGAGGACTAAACATGTTGAGATCCACATGCACTACATCAAGGAGTTGGTGCATGTCAGGACAATTGTTCTGCAATACTACCCTACAGATGACCAGATTGTAGATATTTTCACCAAGAACTTTACTAAGAAAAATTTCACTTGCCTCCATTCACTATTAGGGGTGACTTCATTAGGGTGAAGGTAGTTACTTCTTCATTGTTCAGCTTTAGGGGGGGGTTTCCCACTAGGTTTTCCCTCTTTCCTCACTTAGCATTTTAATTGAGCATTTTAGAATTACTTTTTTGTTCAAGGTTACCTATGGCATTTGTTTCTGAGACCCTAGCATTTTTTTTTACTCCTCCATGAGTATAGCTTAAGGGGGGGTGTTGGAGTCATTATCCAACCCACACACCTATTTGGTCAATTTTGGCCTAATTAACCACTATCCTAAGTTAATTGACTCGAATTAACATCATCATCAGCACACCAACACACTTCTGATATCAGCATCATCACACCCATGCCCTCCTTCAATCAGGGAGGCCAGCTAATCCTTCTCCTTCAATTGGGGAGGCTAACTAGGCTTCCTCCTTCAATCAGGGAGCAAATATGGGGTGATTTAGTTGTCATAAGTGCACCAATTAGTTAAATGAATGTTGTTTCACCTAAAAATTAGTTAATTTAAGTTGTAAAGGAACCTTCCTCATCTCATTGTCTATTTTGGGCTGATTTGAGTTAATTGGAGTGATTTAAGGCACCTCCAACAACTTCTGGTGACTAGTTTCAGTTTAGTTCACTTCATCGGAGCTGAATTGAGTTAGAGATGTGCCCCCACCTACAGTTTGACATGAATTTGAGTTCTGTTCAATTAGAATCGATTATTATTGCACTTCGATTCAGTTAGGACTTAGTTAGAGTCAATCATGGCTTGATTAGTGGTTAACTGGTGTGTTTAGTGTGGCTAACGGACAATTAAGCTACTCTCATCTATCCAATTCAAATGACCTTCATTGAATTCAAATTGCCTCGCATTGATGCAAGTTGTATGGCATTGTATCACATCTCATTCTTTGATTATTGATAATATACAACTGCAACCTCCTATTGCAGTACTGTTAATGTCATTTCATGTGAAACTTTTTCTTGAATCTTCTATAAGATATTCTTTAGTCTTAAGATTGTTGTGATTGAATTTCACACTTGGATCTGTGATGAGTAGATCCCACATCTATGACAAGAACAAGAACATCACAATTTATATTGCTAATTGGTTTATTGCTATAGCAACACAGTGTGCACTATGATGACTCATCGGATCTCCCTAGGCACACTTGAGACTTAACTTGACACTTGACCTCGTGATGTTTCTTAGCGATACACTTGGAGATGACTTTGAGAAGAGGCTTGGTTGTTTATTTGGAAATGGATATTGGATATGAAAACCTAGGATTTTTATTTTCCCAAAATTTATAAAGATAGACATAAAGTAATACCGAAAATAATATTTTTTTAGTATTTGAATTTGGGTTAAATAAAAATTATGCATTTTCAAATGGAAACAAGTATCAATAGGCTACACTTTAATTCATGAAAAATATAACACTTTACCGAAACCAAGAATTTCCCATGATGCATTTATATATCATGAGGGTCTTGTTACTGGGATTTTCAACTCTATGCAACGAGTTCTTTGAAAAAACCACCCATTTTTCTATCAAAAGATTAAAAACTTCCACATTATACACCAAACTGAAATTGAGGTGACATGATACTAGGAAAATTTTGAAATTGAGGTGACAGAAGTTCAAAAATTTTGAATTTTATATTTTAGTGCTAACACTTATTACTTAGCAACATGAATATGTGTGTTCATTGCGATAACAATATTTAGAAGTTTAAATTTAATTTATATATTGCCATTACTTTCTTAATATTACCTTGTGTTAAAGCATTAAAAGATGAATCTTACTTAGAATCTAAGCAAAGGATGAGAATAAACTAGTTGGACAAGCATATTATAGACATTCACCCAACCTTATTTGTTAGGTAATTGAATATTATGGAGAATTATATCATGAATATAAAAAATAATGAAAATGTGTACTTTCATGGTTATTAATTAGTTATAAATAATTCTTATCAGTTATTAGTATTTAAATAAATCATGCCTAGTGAAACATATTCTTCCAGTTATAATTGACTTTGCATGGATCAATGTTAATGCTTGTTTATTATGCTCATTGTGCTCAAATTAAAACTATTTTGAATATGTTTCATGAAATTCAAATAATTGAAAAATGCTACAACAATATACATATAACCATAGGTGTTTAGAAAATAAAATTTGTCCAAATTTGAGTTAAGACGGACAAAACACTAAGATCATTTCCTTTGGATAAACTACGGGAAATTAGCATATGGTTGAGTGAGAGAGATAATCAGGAACTATCATTTATGTGGTATATTTTGCATGATAAATAAACATACCACTATTTCCCTTATGTGACACAAGTATGGAACTTCACGGGGTAAGGTGATGATTGAATTGATTTAATGAATTTTATGCCTTAAAGATGTTTAATGGAATAAGTAACCATTGCTAGTTTGGACTAAAGATTGATTCAAAAACATGGTTATATGACTTCGAGATCAAAGGTCATCAAGTATAAACTAAGCATATAGGTTTTGATTGTTTGCATGAGGAATGTATCCTTTACATTTATAAGAAAAAGGAAACTTGAGAAAGTGTAAATATGCTTTGAATTAAAAAAATCACAATTGATGATATGATTATGAGCAGGATATTGAACCTGTTAGAACAAAATAATAATAATAATAAGGGTCATATTGCAATGATAGGAAATTATTATGCCCAAGTATAAATATGCTTAAGCATATGCGTAATAATAGAATGATGTAATTTAAATAATGAGTTGTTTGATGTGTTTTATTTTGATATTTTAGAATCAAAGTAAGATTAGTGATACAATTAATATGGAAAAACTAATTTTGTGTGTAAATGGACAAGTATGGAAAGGTCTAAAGAAAGACAATGATGTTCCTAGCATCTTATGAAATGTGGTTGATCATGTAACATCTAAGGTTTTAGTAATCCTGGTGATAGGTATGTAATGATTATCCCTTCATTTGATTTGGAATGAGTTAACTTGATCAGTAAGAAACTCATGAATCATGTTCTAATAGATCAATCGATATGTTATGATGGATATAGCAAACATAGGTCTATGTTGGAAATGCATTCTTGAAAATAATGTCATGAGAAAACTTTCATGTACCCTTGAGGAAAATATAACCTAGAGAAGGAAGTGACATGAAATATGGATATGTTTAGGAAATATTGTAGGTGGAAGGACTTGGATATGGATATGACAGTAAATCCGTAATGAACACTAGAGTCCTATAGCCACAAGAAGTCAAATATGAGGAAGAAAACCTCTCATAATTATGAAATCTAGTTCCAGTAAGAAACATATTGGAAAAGAGATAGCATGATGGAATGTTACACTTATCCCATACTTAATATGAGAAATAACATGTACCCATCACAAAACTTACTAGAAAAAAATATAAAACCTCGTCAAATACTTTTAAACATTTAAATATACAAAATTATAGAAACACGGGATAGTAGGACATTTGACATTGAACTATATGAACTAAGACACATGAAATGAGGACACGTGATAGCCTCTAACTTAAGATCCATTTGAGAGGGACCCCTACCCATAAAAAAAAAATTTAACTACTCATGCTCGTCGCATTTTCGACAACATAAATTCTATATTCGATGAGGCTACCATACAACTGATGACAAAAACATGGGATATTTGTGTATGTTTATGTATGTAAGTCATCGGATTTCTGACAACTATATGTCGGTTGACCGACACTATGGGTGGATTATGCCATCGGTTAATCTACGTTGTTGTCATAGTATTTCCGACGAGAATGCCATACAACCAACGACAACAAGGTCAGATATTTGTGAATATTTATGTTGGTAAGTCGACAGATTTCTGATGATTATTTATCGGCTATCAGACACTTTGGGTGGATTATGTTTTCGATTAATTGACTCTATTGTCGTCGCATTTACAACGATATTGCTGGAAATTAATTTTGGTTAATCAATTATCTATGTGTCGGACATTCGACGGGTTATTGTTGGATTTACATGTCCGTCACGCGACAAATTGTTATCGTATTTAAAACGTATTGTGGGGGTCGTCGGATATCCAACACAATTCTACTGACGTTTAAAAATAGACCACCTTGTTGAATGTTAGATGGAGTCTTATTGAAATTCAGACAAATATTTCATTGGATTTTGGGTTCAAATTTAATTTTGTTTGACCAAGTTTAACTAAGGTCTAAAATAAATTAGAATCCCCTAGAAGTTTGTATGTGGGGTTATCTCTCAAATGGGTACCTAAATTCGCTTTCAAAATTCAATTAGGAGAAATTCTGAAAAATGACATCTCTTAGACCTTTGCTTGACCAACCATGAATAAAGAACAAAATAGCTCTAAATCTCACAAAAATAGGTGTGCATTCTTGTCTCTCAAATGGGTATATAAATATACTTTCAAATTCAATTCTGAGAAAGTGGGAAAGGTGCAATTTTTTAGGGATTGGTTTGACCAACCTTAACTAAGGTCCAAAATAACTCAAAATCTCACAAAAATAAACATCCACACTTATCTCTCAAATGCATGTCTAAATCTACATTTAAATTTGAATTCTAATAAATTGCAAAAAAGTGCAACCTATTAGGCCTTGGTTTGTCAAAGTTTGATTGAGGTGAAAAATAGATTGTAATCCAAGAAAAATGTACATGCACACTTATCTCTCAAATGGGTACCATAATCAACTTTAAATTTCAATTCCAAGAAAGTGGGAAAAATGTAAAAAAAATTCCTTGGTTTGACCAACGTTGACTACAAAGAAAAATAGCTCTAAATATAGCAATAATAAGGGTGTGTTATTATCTCTCTATAGGGTATCTATATCTACTTTTGAATTTTAATTCTGACAAATTTGGAAAAGTGAAACTTATCTCTCAAATGGGTACCTAAATATGCTTTGAAATTTCAATTTTGAATCTTGGTTTGACCAACCTTGAAAGAGGACCAAAATAGCTCCAAAGACGACAAAAATAGGTAGTCATTCTTACCTCTCGAATGGGTATCTAAATCTACTTTAAAATTTGAAATTTAAGAAATTGGAAAAATGCAACGTTTTAGGCCTTCGTTTGACAAGTTTGAATGAGGTCGAAAATAACTCACAATCCACAAAAAATATACATGTGGGATTCTCTCTCAAATGGGTACCTAAATCCAATTTCAAATTTCAATTTCGAGAAAGTAAAAAAAAGTGCATCTTGTAGACCTTGGTTTGACCAACGTTAACCGAGGGATAAAATAACTCAAAATATCGCAAAAATATTTTTGTACGTTTATCTCTCAAATGGGTGTCTAAATCTACTTTTAAATTTGAACTCTAAAAATTTGAAAAAAGTGCAACCTTTCGTGCTATGGTTTGACCAAGTTTGACTAAGGTCCAAAATAGCTTGGAATCCCCCAAAAAATATGCATGCATTCGTCTCTCTAAAATGGGTACCTAGATTCACTTTCAAATTTTAATTTTGAGAAAGTAAAAAAAAAGTGCATCTCTTATCCCTTTGTTTGACCAACCTTGACTAACAACCAAAATAGCTCGAAATTTCAAAAAAATAGGTGTGCATGCATATCTCTCAAATGGGCACCTAAATCTACTTTCAAATTTGAATTCTAAAAATTGGAAAAAAATGCAACTTTGTAGGCCTTTGTTTGACCAAGTTTTACTGAGGTCCAAAATTGCTTGGAATCCCCAAAAAATCAACATGCACACTTATCTCTCAAATGGGTACATAAATCCACTCTAAGATTTCAACTTCAAAAAAGTCAGAAAAGTGCATCTCTTTTACCTTAGTTTGACCAACCTTAATGCACTCCCATAATATATTAAAATCTCACAGAAAATATTCCTATACACTTGTTTCTTAAATTGGTATCTAAATCTAATTTTAAATTTGTATTCTAAGAAATTTGGAAAAAGTGCACTTTCTAGTCCTTAGTTTGACCAAGCTTTAAGGAGGTCCACAATAGCTCAGAATCCCCCAAAAATGTGTGTGCATGCTTATCTCTCAAATGGTTACCTAAATCCATTTTCAAATATCAATTTTGAGAAAGTTGACAAAAATCCATCTATTAGACCTTGGTTTGGCCAACCTTGACTTTTAGGCAGAAATAGCTTAAATCATGTGAAAATGTGCATGCACGTTTATCTTTTAAATGTGTTCCTTAACTTAATTTCAATCACAAGAAAGTGTTAAGTGCAAAATTTTAAGTCTTTGTTAAACCAAGCTTGATGATGGGCCAAAATAAATCAGAATCCTATACAAATCTACATGCACACTTATCTCTCAAATGGGTATCTAAACGTATTTACAAATTTCAATTTTGAGAAACTAAGAAAATATGCACCTTTATTGGCCTTGGTTTGACCAAGCTTGATCTATGAGCAACATGCACCTTTTTTCCTTGATTTGACCAACATTGACTACAAACTAAAATAGCTCAAAATATCTCAAGGACAGGTGTGCATGCTTATTATGCTATTGGGTGTCTATATCTACTCTTACATTTTAATTATGATGTAACAACCCATATTTTGACTTAGGCATGTTATCAATCAGAATTATTACACTGTATTTGCTTATTATTTGTGGACTGAGCTATATTGAGTAAACTATATTTTGGCATGTTAGACATGATTATATATTGATTATGATGTTATGATATTATCATGCGTATGCTCTAATTATGATGTTATCATGCTTATGTCGATACTTTTATTATGATGTTATGATGATTAACATGCTTATGCAGATGCTCTTATTATGATGTTATGATGTTATTATGCTTATGAGATTACTATGTTGTGGTCACAAGGCGATTTCTTTGTTTCATAAATGTATGTTCGATTGTCGTTCTTGATATGATGTGATATGTATGATGCGATACATGGATACCCACTCATGATCGATTTAATGATATGTGACAAAAGGAAATAAAGTTGATAATATGGACCAGCTATGATTTAATAATGTTATGAATGTATGTTTACAAAGTGATAACCCACAGAGTACATGGGCTATGTAATAGTTGGGTACGTTATGTGAAGTGTGGTGTAGTACCTAATTTTAAAATATCCTTATTTACTAAATTGATGATACGACGACACATTCTGATAACCTTGAGAGTAACAGAGTATGAATTGATAGGGTACAGACCCAATATGTTAAGGTGGTTGGAGGTATTTCCCACCCTATGTTACAATGATACCTAAGGTCATGGGAGGGACGTCCTGAGACACACTCCCCAATTTGTTGTGATGATAGTGGTTGGATTCCTTCTAGGAGATGCTAGGTCCATTGTTTAGTCGATGCTACTGCTCTCTGGTTCTTAGGTGGTTGGGTCGATGAAGCCGACATCCACTTCTATACTAGCAAAGGAATAATAGGGAGGATGCGGACGTAGGTTATGATGGGAGGATATGTTAGATAATATTGTTTAGAGGTTGGGGATCTATGATACCTATTCAATGGTAGTAAGTACCTTTCTCCTTGAGATTGATTGATTTATTAGCCAATGTGAATCCAAAGTATAAATGATGTCATAACTTGATTGGTTAATTATTAACGATTGATGATGCTAAAATGATTATGTTGGAAGTACGTCAATTTCGTTATATATATTTGATTGTCAGTTCTTACATGTGTGATTTCTCTTCCTGGAAAAAAAATTACTATTTTTCAATTAGTATATATGCATAGAGAAAATGGTGTTTTCTTATAGTATGTATATGATCTATGTGTATGCTGGTCCCACACACATACATGATATATGCACACTAGTATGGATATGATGAGTAATCGACATGCTAAAATAATTGTAATCATGTTATTTGGGACAAGAGTCATTTGTGAATTAATCAAGTCTGAATGATGATTGTTTAAATCATGTTGACATGCATAGATAGGTCAATTAGGTTAGTTATTAGTTACACATAATTGATGGATTAGTAATTAATAATTGTTGTCAAGAAGTAATTTTCATGGGGTAGTTATGGTAAATAACATATTTGTTGTTGAGTGTACACCAATAATATTATTATGTTAAGCATGTTAATCATATTGTTCAAATCATTGAAGGTTTTCTATTTAAAATTGATTAATTTTATGTTTGTAGTATGTATTTTATTTCCTTTAAAAACCAATAATAATAATAATAATGATAATCATTATTATTATTATTATTATTATTATTATTGTTATTAACACATGTATTCTTATTGTTATTATAACTATTATCCAATAAACATAACTTCATGATTTTAGCTTCAAGGTTTTGTTTAAATAAATAAATTTATCCAGATTGTTTTATGTGAATCATGAAAAGGAATATTATTATTATTTTATAAGAATTGAAATTGGTTGTTGATTTGATGTTATTATATCCCATATAATATGGTTACTAAACTTTATTTGTACATCAAACATCATAGTCGTATTTGGACTTGGATTTAATTATTAAGACATGGGAAATTTCCTTGTATTTATGGTGTTATCCCTGCCACATTTATGGATCAAGCAGTGGGATAAATTATATGCTATCTTCATCAATTTAAATAAGATAAGGAATGATTATTCGCTGATAAAGTAGAGGATAGGAAATAAATTCAAATATGACAAACTTAATTCACATTGATTATTTTACTGCTCGAGAGAAATAGCGAATCTGATAAACATATTTAAATATTATTTTATCTTTGATTAGTGTGTTGTATTTATGATTTATTTTTTCAAAAATAAAACTTGAGGGTGAAGGCGGTGGAGTGAAGATGAATCTAGGAGGAGGAAAGTCGATTTAAAGGAAGGTCTCGTGGGGAAAAAGGGGGGTTTTTTGTGGGATAATTTTCTTTCTGAGAGGGGATAGAATGAAGAAGGTGAAAGAAGGTGAAATTGTATCATTGAGTGAAGTATTTATTGAAATATTTGAACATATGAAGTTGCTCTTAATATTATCCGATTGTGGGCTCGGGGGCTAGGAAACTCGTTGGTTTCCTATGGCCATCAAGATCAATGTTGTTCAGCGGGGTGGATCATATGATTTTGGTAACAAGTCTTGGAATAGAAAGGGGAAAGGCTATGGGAGAAAGGGTACCTTTTACAACCTTCATAAGTCTAGGTATTCGTCTTTGTTCAATAATTACTTGCTTAATAAATATGTAGAAGAAATCAATGAAGTAGATATATTGCAAATGGATAAATGACCTATACTCAGTTAGCATTTTTTTGTTATGAATTTTGATAGTTTGAAAAGTTAAACTCCTAGAAAAAAATTTTGCTCTAAAATATAAAAACCATAGAGACAACAAAGTAAAATACATAAATAACAAAATGTTATTTCCTTGGTATTTATTTTACTACAAGGTAGAGTTTAGAAAATACAGACTCAATGCTCTACCAGCAAGCAGGGCATTACATCTAACAAATTGGGAAAAGTGAAACATTTTAGGCCTTTGTTTAACCAAGTTTGGCTAAGGTCTAAAATAACTCGAAAATCCCACAAAACTCTACTTGCTCTCTTACCTGTGAAATGGGTACCTAAATCCACTTTCAAATTTCAATTCTGAGAAATTAGACAAAAGTGCATCCTTTCAACCTTGAAAAAGGGCTAAAATAGCTCCAAATCTCAAAAAAATAGGTGTCCATGCTTATATCTCAAATGGGTATCTAAATCTACTTTAAAATTTGAATTTTGAGAAATTGAAAAAAATGCAATGTTTTATGACTTGGTTTGACCAAGTTTAACCGAGGTTCAAAATAGCTTGCAATCCCCAAAAAATATACATGTAGGCTTGTCTCTCAAATGGGTACCTAAATATAGTTTCAAATTTCAATTTCAACAAAGTCAAGAAAAGTGCATTTCTTAGACCTTGGTTTGACCAACCTTAACTAAGGGCCAAAATAACTCAAAATCTCTCAAAATATGTGTGCATGCTTGACTCCCAAATGGGTATCTAAATATAATTTCACATTTTATTTATAAGAAATTGGAAAAAAGTGCAACCTTTTAGGTCTTGGTTTGACCATGTTTGACTAAGGTCCAAAATAGCTCGAAATCCCCTAGACGTTTGTATGCATGGTTATCTCTCAAATGGGTACCTAAATTCACTTTCAAATTTCAATTCCAATAAATTCAAATAAATAGCATCTCTTAGACCTTTGCTTGACAAACCTTGAATAACGACCAAAATAGCTTGAGATCAAACGAAAAAAGGTGTACATGCTTATCTCTCAAATGGTTATATAAATATACTTTCAATTTTCAATTATGAGAATGTGGGAAACATGCGACTTTTTAGGGATTGGTTTGACCAACCTTGACTGAGGGAAAAAAATAGCTCAAAATATCACAAAAATAAACATCCACGCTTATCTCTCAAATGCATCTCTAAATCTACATTTAAATTTGAATTCTAAGAAATTGAGAAAAAGTGAAACCTTTTAGGACTTGGTTTGACAAAGTTTGATCGAGGTGAAAAATAACTTGTACTCCAACAAAAATGTGTGTGCATGCTTATCTCTTAAATGGGTACCAAAATCAACTTTAAATTTCAATTCCAAGAAAGTGGGAAACATGTAACTTTTTTTTGCCTTGGTTTGACCAACATTGACTACAAACCAAATTAACTAGAAATTGCATCCATATCTCTCAAATGGGTACCTAAATCTACTTTCAAATTTGAATTCTAAACAATTGGAAAAAGTTATAACTTTTTAGGCCTTTGTTTGACTGAGGTCCAAAATAGCTCGGAATCTCCAAAATATCAACATGCACACTTATTTCTCAAATGGGTACATAAATCCACTTTTAAATTTCAACTCCAAAAAAGTGAGAAAACGTGCATCTCTTTTACCTTGGCTTGAGCAACCTTGGCCAAGGCCCAAAATAGATTAAAATCTCGTAAAAAGTATTCGTACACATTTGTCTCTTAAATGGGTATCTAAATCTAATTTTAAATTTGAATTCTAAAAAAATTGGAAAAAGTGCAACTTTCTAGTCCTTAGTTTGACCAAGCTTGAAGGAGGTCCAAAATAGCTCAGAATCCCCAAAAATGTATGCGAAGATTATATCTCAAATGGGTACCTAAATCCATTTTCAAATATTAATTTTGAGAAAGTCAACAAAAATCCATCAATTAGACCTTGGTTTGGCCAACCTTGACTCTTAGGAAGAAATAGCTCGAAATCTTGCGAAAATGCCCATGCGCATTTATCTTTTAAATGTGTTCCTAAATTTAATTTCAAATATTAATCATAAGAAAGTGTTAAGAGAAAAATTTAAGTCTTTGTTAGACGAAGCTTGACGATGGGACAAAATAACTCAGAATCCTACACAAATTTGCATGCACACTTATATCTCAAACGAGTATCTAAACGTATTTACAAATTTTAATTTTTAGAAACTAGGAATATGGGAAAATTTATTGGCCTTGGTTTGACCAAGCTTGATCTATGACCAACATGCTCCTTTTTTTCCTTGATTTGACCAACATTGACTACAAACTAAAATAGCTCGAAATCTTGCAAGAATAGGTGTGCATGCTTATCACTCTATTGGGTATATATATCTACTCTAAATTTTAATTCTGACAAATTGGGAAAAGTGAAACTTTTTAGGCCTTTGTTTGACCAAGTTTGGCTAAGGTCCATAATAGCTTGAAAATCCCCCAAAAATCTACTTGCACTCTTATCTCCCAAATGGTTACCTAAATCCACTTTCAAATTTCAATTCTGAGAAAGTCGACAAAAGTGCATCTTTTCAACCTTGGTTGGACCAACCTTGAATGAGGTCCAAAATAGCTCCAACTATCATAAAAATAGGTGTCCATGCTTATCTGTGAAATGGGTATCTAAATCTACTTTAAAATTTGAATTTTGGGACATTATAAAAAAATTCAATGTTTTAGGCCTTGGTTTGAACAAGTTTGACCGACGTCCAGAATACCTCGCAATCCGAAAAGAATATATATGCAGGATTATTTCTCAAATGGGTACCTAAATCCAATTTCAAATTTCAATTTCAAGAAAGTGAAGAACAGTGTATTTCTTAGACCTTGGTTTGACCAACCTTAACTAATGTCCAAAATAACTCGAAATATCTCAAAACTATGTGTGCATTCTTATCTTTAACGCTTATCTTTCAAATGGGTATCTAAATATACTTTTACATTTGATTTCTGAGAAATTGGAAAAACGTGCAACATTTTAGGCCTTGGTTTGACCAAGTTTGACTAAGGTCCAAAATAGCTCAGAATTCCCTCGACGTTTGTATGCAGTGTTATCTCTCAAATGGGTACCTAAATTCACTTTCAAATTTCAATTACGAGAAAGTCACAAAAATAGCTTCTCTTAGACCTTTTCTTGACTAACCTTGAATAACAACCAAAATAACTCAAAATATCACAAAAAAGGTGTGCATGCTTGTCTCTCAAATGGGTATATAAATCTACATTCAAATTTCAATTCTGAGAAAGTGGGAAACATGCGACTTTTTAGGAATTCATTTGACCTACCTTGACTAAGGGCCAAAATAATTCAAAAAACACACAAAAATAAACATCCACACTTATATCTCAAATGCATGTCTAAATCTACATTTAAATTTGAATTCTAAGAAATTGAAAAAAAGTGCAACCTTTTAGGCCTTGGTTTGACAAAGTTTGATTGAGGTGCAAAATAGGTTGTAATCCAACAAAAATGTGCATGCATGCTTATCTCTCAAATAGATAACATAATCAACTTTAAATTTCAATTTCGAGAAAGTGGGAAACATGTAAATTTTTTGGCCTTGGTTTGACCAACATTGACTATAAATAAATAAAACTCTAAATCTACCAAGAATATTGTGTGTGCTTATCTCTCTATAGGGTATCTATCAACTTTTAAATTTTAATTCTGACAAATTGTGAAAAGTGAAACTTATCTCTCAAATGGTACCTAAATCTGCTTTGAAATTTCAATATGAACCTTTGTTTGACCAACCTTGAATGAGGACCAAAATAGCTCCAAATAAGACAAAAATAGGTGTCCATTATTACCTCTCGTATGGGTATCTAAATCTACTTAAATTTTGCATTTTAAGAAATTGGAAAAAATGTAACATCTTAGGCCTTTGTTTGACCAAGTTTTACTGAGGTCCAAAGTGGCTCACAATCCCAAAAAAATCTACATGCAGGATGATATCTCAAATGGCTACCTAAATCCACTTTCAAATTTCAATTTTGAGAAAGTCAAGAAAAGTGCATCTTGTAGACCTTGGTTTGACCAACGTTAACCTATTAATTCTTGCACATGATCTAGGAACTAAGATTCAATCTCATCAAAGAATTATTAACAATTACTCATGAATTGGAAATTTTCAGGAATCAAATAAG
>LPNX010984811.1:905754-951967 GCA_001517045.1 Pseudotsuga menziesii
ACCGAGGGATAAAATAACTCGAAATCTCACAAAAATATTTTTGCACGCTTATCTCTCTAATGGGTGACTAAAACTACTTTTAAATTTGGATTCTAAAAATTTCAAAAAGTGCAACCTTTTAGGCCTTAGTTTGACCAAGTTTAACTAAGGTCCAAAATAGCTCGGAATCCCCCAATGCATGCATTATTTTCTCTCAAATGGGTACCTAAATTCCCTTTCAAGTTTTAATTTTGAGAAAGTAAAACAAAGTGCATCTCTTAGAACTTTGTTTGACCAACCTTGACTAACGACCAAAATACCTTGAAATTTCAAAAAAATAAGTGTGCATGTATATCTCTCAAATCGATATCTAAATATACTTTCAAATTTGAAATCTAAAAACTTGGAAAAAGAGAAACATTTTAGGCCTTTGTTACACCAAGTTTAACTTATGTCCAGAATAACTTGGAATCCCCAAAAAATCAACATGCACACTTATCTCTCAAATGGGTACATAAATCCACTTTCAAATTTCAACTTCAAAAAAGTAAAAAAAAGTGCATCTCTTTTACCTCTGCTTGACCAACCTTGACTAAGGCCAAAAATAAATTAAAATCTCACAAAACATATTCCTACACACTTGTCTCTTAAATGGATATCTAAATCTAATTTTAAATTTAAATTCTCAGAAACTTAGAAAAAGTTCAACTTTCTAGTCCTTAGTTTGACCAAGCTTGATGGAGGGCCAAAATAGCTCAGAATACCCAAAAATGTCTACGCATTCTTATCTCTCAAATGGGAACCTAAATCCATTTTCAAATATCAATTTTGAGAAAGTCGACAAAAATCCATCTATTAGACTTTGGTTTGGCCAACCTTGACTTTTAGGCAGAAATAACTCGAAATCATGCCAAAATGAGCATGGACGTTTATCTTTTAAATATGTTCCTAAATTTAATTTCAAATATCAATCACAAGAAAATGCTAAGTGCAACTTTTTAAGTTTTGGTTATACCTAGATTGACGATGGGCCAATTCTTGCACAAATATACATGCGCACTTATCTCTCAAATGTGTATCTAAACACATTTACAAGCTTCAATTTTGAGCAACTGGGAGAATGTGCAACTTTACTGGCCTTGTTTTGACCAAGCTTGATCTATAACCAACATGCACCATTTTTTGTCTTGATTTGACCAACATTGATTATAAATTGAAATAGCTCGAAATCTTGCAAGAATAGTTGTGCATGCTTATCACTCTATTGGGTATCTATATGTACACTTAAATTTTAATTCTGACAAATTGAGAAAATTGAAATTTTTTAGTCCTTTGTTTGGCCAAGTTTGACTAAGGTCCAACATAGCTCGAAAATCGCGTGGAAATCTACTTGCACTCTTATCTGTCAAATTTGTACCTAAATCCACTTTCAAATTTCAATTCCGAGAAATTCAACAAAAGTGTATCTTTTCAACCTTGGTTTGACCAACCTTGAATGAGGGTCAAAATATCTCCAAATCTCATAAAAATAGGTGCCCATGCTTATCTCTCAAATGGGTATCTAAATCTACTTTAAAATTTGAACTTTGAGAAATTGGAAAAAATGCAATGTTTTAGGCCTTAGTTTGACCAAGTTTGACTGACGTCCAAAATAGCTCGAAATCCCCAAAAAATATACATGTAGGATTATCTCTCAAATGGGTTCCTAAATATAGTTTCAAGTTTCAATTTAGAGAAATTCAAGAAAAGTGCATTTTTCATACCTTGGTTCGACCAAACTTAACTAAGGGCCAAAATAAATTGAAATATCGGAAAAATATGTGTGCACGCCTATCTCTCAAATGGGTATCTAAATCTAGTTTTACATTTTCTTTCTAAGAAATTTGAGAAAAGTGCAAACTCTTAGGCCTTGGTTTGACCAAGTTTGATTAAGGTCCAAAATAGCTCGAATCCCCTAGAAGTTTGTATGCATGGTTATCTCATTTGGTACCTAAATTCACTTTCAAATTTCAATTAGGAGAAAGTAAGAAAAATAGCATCTCTTAGACCTTTGAGTGACCAACCTTGAATAACGACCAAAATAGCTCGAAATCTCACAAAAAAAGGTGTGAATGCTTGTCTCTCAAATGGGTATATAAATCTACTTTCAAATTTCAATTCTGAGAAAGTGGACAACATGCGATTTATTAGAGATTGGTTTGACCAACCTTAACTAAGCACCAAAATAGATCAAAATCTCACAAAAGTAAGCATCCACACTTATCTCTCAAATGCATGTCTAAATATACATTTAAATTTGAATTTAAGAAATTGTGAAAAAGTGCAACCTTTTAGGACTTGGTTTGACAAAGTTTGATTGAGGTGAAAAATAGCTTGTAATCCAACAAAAATGTACATGTATGCTTATCTCTCAAATAGGTACCAGAATCAACTTTAAATTTCAATTCCAAGAAAGTGGGCAACACGTAAATAATTTTGCCTTGGTTTGACCAACATTGACTACAAACTAAAATAGCTTGAAATCTAGCAAGCATAAATGCGTTCTCTTATCTCTCTATAGGGAATTTATATACTTTTAAATTTTAATTCTAACAAATTGGGAAAAGTGAAACTTATCTCTCAAATGGGTACCTAAATATTCTTTGAAATTTAAATACCCAACCTTGGTTTGACCAACATTGAATGATGACCAAAATGGCTCCAAATATGACAAAAATAGGTGTCTATTCTTACTGCTCGAATGGGTATCTAAATATAATTCAAAATTTGAATTTTGAGATATTGGGAAAATGCAACGTTATAGGCCTTCGTTTGACCAAGTTTTATTGAGGTCCAAAATAGCTCACAATCCCAAAAAAATCTACATGCAGGCTTAACTCTCAAATGGCTGACTAAATCCACTTTCAAATTTCAATTTAAATAAAGTCAAGAATAGTGCATATTAGAGACCTTGGTTTGACCAACGTTAACCGAGGGATAAAATAACTCGAAATATCACAAAAATATTTTTGAACGCTTCTTACGGAGAAAACTTTGTATGGCTTCGGGTGGAACTGTTACACATAAATCTCATCATCATCATGTGATGAGGTCCCAAACATCAAAATTTACACTAAATCCCAATTTGTGAAGTGAAAATACTAGCCCAGTATTCAATATTCCATATGAAAATCGAGCATCGCTTCTACCCTTAAGTCAAGGAGAATTACCGTCTTCAGTAACTCCTATAGTCTCTTAACAGTAGGCAGTGCCACTGCCTTTACCTTTTTTTCAAGGCACGGTTCTTCCCTATCGCCGCTCTGTCATAGTGGAGGAGAAGCGGTGCCCTTGGTAAAAAGTGGAAAAGAAAGGTTTCCACGAAGCTTCTCAAATGAAGACTTCATGGAACCCTTATCCCTACACCTGAAGACCACTTGGACTCAAGATCCATCCTTTTGGGATCTCCTATCCACCTCACCCACCATTTACTCAACCATCCCTATCCTCCAAAGGCCTATAAAAGAAGGCTCATACCCCATGGTTGAGAGAGAGAAACGTTATGCTGTTGCATTGACATCCTGGCCTAAATCAGTAGGGTGAGCATAGGAGGAGCAAGTTGGAGCTTTTTGGGACAAGACATTGTCATGTGAAGGAGCATATCAACACTAATGCGAAGGTTGTAAACTTCTTCTTTATTATTAATGCAAAGTTGGTTCCTTTCCCATAAAGTATGTTGTGTTATGATCATGTATTTTACTGTTGGATTCCTTAGTCACTGACATAGATTTGGGGATTATATTCTGGTGATTTTGATCTTGTTTTCTGGTTTCGTGTGATTATGCAGGTACAAACATGAAGAGCCATCACCATAGGAAACAGCTACACTACTCCATCAAAGGGACTCATTCCAGATCTCCACAACTTCTAGGGGAAGTCTCCCATCTTTTTTATGACTCATTTGTTCTAGATCTAAACCATTCAGACTAGCGGAACAAATCTATTCCACAAGAGGTGCATTTTTCCTAGCAATAGGAACACAAAAGACAATATGACACTAGAAATCAATCCATTTTCATATGCAATAGAGATGAACAAAGATAAAACTAAGGAACAAAATGAGTACCTTATTCCAGACGGTTGTAGTAGATCCCCGCTAAGATTTTCAACTACACTTGCACCTACATTTCATTCTCAACAACAATGAAACATACAAGAATGATAGATATTAAGTGTTATACCTACTATAACATATATAAATCCAATATGTATAAATCAAAACAACTACATCCATGGACAAGAATATTCATAGTTACACACATACAATGGATGAGAAATGGATATTTCTATTAATTGTAAACATAGATACAAGTGACAAACTCTGTCGGCACCTTGTCGAAATCGAGAGATCAAGTCCTCCACCTAGGCCTCCACTTGGCCCTCCACCACTTCAATCCTCCATATCAATGGCAAGCTCACAAGACAAAGGCAAGCTTCGAAAGAGAATCAAAGGATTCTCAAAGGACGAAGGGATGTAGACTCAAGTATGCAAGAATGGAGCACAATTCCACTATAGTTTCCTTGCTCTCATCAATTATCCTCCTCTAATGAAACGAAGAGGCTCAATATATAGCCCTTCAATAGGCAGTGAAGGGTGGTGTTAGAGAATTTATAGGAATATGGAAGGCCAAAAGTCAAGTCATTCATTACTTGATGAGAAAAAACCCTGAATATTTTATTTTTGGGCACATTTCCCAATGTACGCAAGTCATAGTGGGACAAGCTGCATGTACATGCGGTATGTAAGCTTGTGACTCACGTATACCAATAAATAGGGATTTTTTAACGGATTTTTGGAGCATTAAAGTTTATTTTGAGAAAATGGGGTCTAATGAGTCTACATAGGGATAGGGAAGGCCATAAAAACATGATATAACAAGTGTGGTCAAATCAACTATAACATATGCCCCCTAATGTGTGAGGTCAAAGGGGCAACATGATAGTAAAAATACATTATATCAATCCCAGAAGTGGATTAATGAAGACCCGGGTGGAAAAACCAGTCACGCGTCAGTACAATACAATGATACATCTCAGTATATGACTGCATATATGAAGTTTAGTAGTCCCTGGATACATAATAGTACAATGGCCATGAATAGGCATAATAGGCATATGTCACATGTGGTCATCACCATGTGCAATATACAGTGAAATAATATCTCCATGCTTAATGAAGACATCTGATGGTACACTGGAATCTAGAAATTAGAAATGATATCACATAGATATTGACACGTTCAAAGAGGTAGCATACATGGAATGCCACCAAACCGAAAGGTCTTATACACAAACTGCTACTGGTACATGTCCCCTCACGCAAATAAAGGTGTCGAGGTCGAACATAATGGACCATCAACTGATTACCGGTCATTGATGTATATCGTTAATAGATGTGAGCTATCCCACCGATAATGATAATGGGAGTCAACGTATAGAGTGCAATCCAACAAGTGTGAATAGATGTGTTGAGTTTGAACACTTGAGAGAATCCATCGATCAGGGACGTTGATGTATTCCCAAAATAGTCGATGGAGAGAGAACCTGCCACTGATGACTACAAGTTTCAAGGAAATCAATGGAATATAGATCCCTATTCTAGAATAAATGATTGGGAGTCGATTGAATGGAATATTTCGGAAGGAGGGAATTAAGGCATCCCCCATCAACCAACATGAGGTACTCAGCAACTCTAGTTAATTTGGAATAACTTGGACGAAGAAGATGTGCATGAACAAGTAACTATATTGGGAATGGCCAACATGCAAATACAAGATAACTAAGGAATGGTCGAATTAGGCTAAAACTTCCTTCGAACAAGAGCATAAGGCAGATGGAGACTCATAGGCAGCATAGACTCAACATGAAAACTGGTACAACTCTGTGACATAGGAGGCATCGACAGAGGATCCATAGGGACTGGAAGCATAACCAGTCAGTGGGTAAAACTTATAGTAACGAGTACACCTCCTAAATTCATACTAATAACCCAACCAATGAATGGAATATATAGTGCTCTTTTCGAAGGTGACACGACGCGACAACTACCAAAGTAATATCATTTCTTGTCCGGATTTTCATTTTATTTTTATTTCTTTAGTCTTTTTCATATTGGAAAGCTTGAAAAATAGTAAAACTTCTTATAGTACAAAACTAGAAGGAAACGAGTGTCACAGGTAAGAAAACTAGTTCCAAGCAGTGGAACATACCTATGCTCAATTCAAGGAAGCACATGCAGGATAAGGACACTCAGGGGATTTCTCCTCTGGGTATGGGGTAATAAAGCTGAAAAAGATATATGAAAGGCTCTACTTGGCTATAATTGAGGCAAGCTCGAGCTATATGGCTCATAAAACAAAATCTGGGAGTCGACATAAAGCTCAATACAAAAAGCAGATGTATGAAATCCAATTACATATTGATATAAATGGGAGTCCCTGTGGGAGATGTCCAGCATAAATTTCAAGAAATAATACGAGGTTCTTGCTCAAATACATGGTGGGGATACAAGGGACTCCCATACCTAAGGGAGGAATCACATTATGGGTACCAAATGGAAAAACAGGATCCAGCTAGGGCACCCATGAATAGGAAGGCTCTACCACTTCTAGTAGCAGTGTGAAGGTTATGTAACATTACAAAGTGGGTTCTTACCTATATTTAAGGTGAAATGGTCATAAGATGATGCATGATGCATATGAAAAAATTTATCCTATCATATATGCCAGTTCAAAATTATACCCGTCATGGGAACAAACAGGTCAAAGCCTCGACGAGAGTGTACAAAAAATGGACCCTACATGAAAAAAATATTAGTCCAAAACAATTGGAAATAGTTAGTAAAGATTCCAAACTATAGGATATAGGGAGGATTGATCATGACAACTGTATTCAAAGGAAACAATGCAGTGGACGATGGGACATAAGAAGGAATGTAAGGTGTAGACCCAGCATTCACGTATCCACTACCACCTCCGTGAGAATGAACACTGGTGTTAAGACCAGGTGAAGGAAATGAAAATCCTCCCACAAATGGAGTAGAGGGTGCAATATGACCACTCCTAAATCTATGAGCAAGGTAAGGGGTTGTGGTTCCCCTAAGTCCAACACTAGGATCCACACTAGGACCTAGACCGAGTCACAGGATACTAGTAGTGATATCAGGAATTCTGAACATAAAAGGACCCAAACTCAAGAGAACATAAATATATTCAAGTAACCGCGATCCCTAAATCCAACTAGCACACAAAGAACACATCCCTAAGCAAATCTAGTTTAGATGGAAACAATCCAAGAGGGAGGATAAGTGACCTCTCAAATGTAGCAAGTATGTCTCGCCTAGGAGAGGCCTAAAAATCCCATACACTACAAGTAGAGGTGTATAACTAATTATAGTGGACCTCATCTTCAACGCATAAAGAGACTACGATGTCTGACCCCTACCTGGAAATGAAACACACATAATAACATCTGCAAGTACCCCACCTATGATACCCAGGCAAGTAAACTAAGGTCACCCCAATATAACCAATGCTCAAGATGACAGTCATAGGCAGGATCAAATGTATGGGTAGGGTAACAAATCCCAAAGCTCAAAAGAACCTAAGATACCTCAAAATCCCCCAGATACAAATAATATCCTAGAAATATCTTCGACACTGCAAAGAGAGTGGAAAGAGGCTATCCCCACCACAAACATGTACGCTTCCTCATTCTTAACTCCCATGTAAGATGAGTCTCCCGAGAACACTACTTATATCAAGGATTTCTCTTCTCACCTCAATAGACACCTAATTGTTTTGTTTTGTAGTCTTGGAAAAATTTACTCACGAACCCTATTCCAAGACTCTACAACCTAATCTTGTTGGTGCACCTCTATCAAATAAAAAATGTGTAATAAACTTTAAGTTAAGCATTACTTTTAAGGGTTGTAATTACTCAATGGTAATGAGTGCGCAACTAGTGATGTTATGACTCAGTAGTGAAATAAATAAGCACACCTAACAAGCGATGCCAAGTGCAATTTCTCTTGAATATGAAAAAGGGGTATGCCACTACATAAGGTGCATAAAAAATAATTCCTTTCCAAATGCCAATGCAATCCCTCCTATATGAAATCCTAAACACAACTATCATCCAAGCAATCTAATGCAAGTACCTCCTTAAATCCATATGTGAGATGCAAGTAAGAATGCAACTATACAATTATTTTGTGTTTTCAATATAAAATAAAGAAAATTCAATAAAAGTCATTAAAATTATCAGTCTCTACAGCAAGAATCAAACAAAATCCAAGAAAGACACCAAGACAAAACTTCTAATGCACTAATGGAAAAAGAAAAACGGAGATAAATGACTAGAACTACTTTTAAAGAAAAATCAATGAAAAAGGGGTCTTTGGTCACAAACAAAGTAGTCAATAGACAACACCAGTACCCAGGAAGACCCAGCCACACTCACAAGCCACCCAACAACTTCCCACATCAAAAACTCAACCAAAAGGGAGGATGTACGCGACTGTTCAAAGAATAGTAGCATATGTACGCGACTACGTAGAGGGAATCATGCATATATATGTGGTTATACATACTCTGACCCACATATACAGAGAATAAAGTGGTAAAAAAAATGCTAAGGGTGAAACCACTCTAGGGAGTGTCAATGGATGAACATACTACTAAATGCAACATAGAAACGAAGAGAAACAAAGAGAAAATCAAGTGAAAAAGTGCATCCACAACCCCACTAAAAAGGAAAATCTCCAGCGTAGTCACCAATTTTGTTATGGAGAAAAATTCCTATGGCTTGGGGTGGAACAAAACAGACATTATGACACCAGAAATAAATCCATTTCCAAATGGAATAGATATAAAAAAAATATAATACTGAGGGACAAAAGGCGTACCTTATTTTGGAGGGTTGTGGTAGATTCCCATTGATCTTTTCAACCACACTTGCACCTACATTTCATTCTCAACAACAATGAAGCATACAAGCATTATAGATATTAAGTGTTAGACCTACTCTATCATATATAAATCCAATATCTATAAATCAAAGCAACCACATCCATGAACAATAATATTCATAATTACACACATACAATGGATGAGAAATGGATATTTCTATTAATTGAAACAAAGATACAAGTGAAAAACTCTGTCGGCCCCTCATATAAATAAAGAGACCGAGTCCTCCACTTGGGCCTCGACCACTTATATCCTCCATATCAATGGAAATCTCACAATTCAAAGGAAAACTTTGGAAGAGCATCAAAGGATGCTCAAAGGACAAAGGAATGCAGACTCAAGTATGGAAGAATGGAGCAAAATTCCACTATATTTTCCTTTCTCTCATCAATTCTCCTCCTCTAATGCATCCAAGGGGTTAAATATATATCCCTTCCATAGGAAGTGAAGGGTTGATTCAGAGCATTTCTAGGAATATGGAAGGCCAATAGTCAATTCATTCATTACTTGCTAAGAAAAACCCCTGAATATTTATTTTATTTTTGGGCACATTTCTCGATGTCCGTGGGTCATAGTGGGAAAAGCTGCATGTACATGTAGTAAGTAAGCTTGTGACTTGCATATACTAATAAATAGGGATTTTTAAGGGATTTTTGGAGAATTAAAGTTTATTTTGAGCAAAGGGGGTCTAAAGAGTCTGCATAGGAATAGGGGAGGCCATAAAAACATGATTTTCCAAGTGTGGTAAAATCATCTGTAACAATGCTTATCTCTCAAATGGGCATATAAATCTACTTTTAAATTTTCATTCTAAAAAATTGAAAAAAGAGTAACCTTTTAGGCCTTGGTTTGACCAAGTTTGGCTAAGGTCCAAAATAGCTCGGTATCCCCAAAAAAATCTGCATGAATTATTGTCTCTAAAATGGGTACCTAAATTCACTTTCAATTTTAATTTTGAGAATGTAAAACAAAGTGCATCTCTTAGACCTTTGTTTGACCAACCTTGACTGACAAACAAAATACAACAAAAAATCAAAACAATAGGTGTTCATGTATATCTCTCAAAAGGGTATATAAATATACTTTCAAATTTAAATTCTAAAAAAATGGAAAAAAGTGCAACTTTTTAGGCCTTTGTTTGACTAAGTTTAACTTATGTCCAAAATAGCTTGGAATCCCCAACAAATCAATATGCACACTTATTTCTCAAATGGGTACATAAATCCACTTTCAAATTTCAACTTCAAAAAAGTCAGAAAAAGTGCATCTCTTTTACCTTGGCTTGACCAACCTTGACTAATACAAAAAATAAATGAAAATCTTGAAAAAAATATTCCTACACACATGTCTCTTAAATGGGTATCTAAATCTAATTTTAAATGTAAATTCTAATCAATTTGAAGAAAGTGCAACTTCATAGTCCTTAGTTTGACCAATCTTGAAGGAGGTCCAAAATAGCTCAGAATCCCCCAAAAATCTATGCACATGCTTATCTCTCAAATGGGAACCTAAATCCATTTTCAAATTGCAATTTTGAGAAAGTCAACAAAAATCCATCTATTAGACCTTGGTTTTTCCAACCTTGACTTTAAGGAAAAAATAGCTCAAAATCATGCGAAAATGCGCATGGACGTTTATCTTTTAAATGTGTTCCGTAATTTAATTTCAAATATCAATCACAAGAAAGTGTTAAGTGCAACATTTTAAGTCTTGGTTAGACCCAGCTTGACGATGGGCCAAAACAACTCAAAAATCTGCACAAATATATATACACACTTATCTATTGAATGAGTATCTAAACGCATTTACAAATTTCAATTTTGAGCAACTGGGAGAATGTGCAACTTTATTGGCCTTGGTTTGACCAAGCTTGATCTATGACCAACATGCACCTTTTTTGGCCTTGATTTGACCAACATTGACAATAAACTAAAATAGCTCAAAATCTTGCAAGAATAGATGTGCATGCTTATCACTCAATTGGGTATCTATATCTACACTTAAATTTTGATTTTGACAAATTGGGAAAAGTGAAACTTGTTAGGTATTTGTTTGACCAAGTTTGACTAAGGTCCAAAATAGCCCAAAAATCCCCAAAAATCTACTTCCACTCTTATCTGTCAAATGTGTACTTAAATCCACTTCAAATTTGAATTCCTAGAAAGTCGACAAAAGTGCATCTTTTCAACTTGGTTTTACCAACCTTGAACGAGGGCCAAAATATTTCCAAATCTCATAAAAATAGGTGTCCATTCTTATCTCTCAAATGAGTATCTAAATCTACTTTAAAATGAATTTTGAGAAATTAAAAAAATGCAATGTTTTAGTCCTTAGTTTGACCAAGTTTGTTCGAGGTCCAAAATAGCTAGAAATACTGCACAAATCTACATGTAGGCTTATCTTTCAAATGCATACCTAAATACAGTTTCAAATTTCAATTTCGAGAAAGTCAAGAAAAGTGCAATTTTTAGACCTTGGTTTGACCAACCTTAACTAAGGGACAAAATAACTCGAAATCTCGCAAAAATATGTGTGCACAATTATCTCTCAAATGGGTATATAAATCTACTTTTACATTTGATTTCTAAGAAATTGGAAAAAAATGCAATCTTTTAGGCCTTTGTTTGACCAAGTTTGACTAAGGTCCAAAATAGCTCAAATCCCCTAAAAGTTTGTATGCATGGTTATCTCTCAAATGGGTACCTAAGTTCACTTTCAAATTTCAATTATGAGAAAGTCAGAGAAATAGCATCTCTTATACCTTTGCTTGACCAACCTTGAATAATGACCAAAATAGCTCGAAGTATCACAAAAAAGGTGTGAATGCTTGTCTCTCAAATGGGTATATAATATACTTTCAAATTTCAATTTTGAGATAGTGGAAAACATGAAACCTTTTAGGGATTGGTTTTTCCAACCCTGACTAAGGGCAAAAATAGGTCAAAATATCACAAAAATAATCATTCACACTGTGGAAATCAAGCCCAAGCTTAGATCAATTGAACTCGCAAAATTGCTTGAAAAATGTGCATAGATTCACTCAAAATGGATACTGTAATATATGGTGAATAACAAAAACTTATATTGATTAAGTTTACATCATACAACCTTATGAAAAAATAGGCTGTCCAAATATATAATTACATAAGATATTCAAATGCATAAAGATAGCATTCGAATCAGCACAAAACCAAGCTTATTAAACTAGTCAAAATCCCCCATATGTGCATAAAACACTTTCCTAATATGTCAATAAGGTCACAAATAGGTTGAATGAGTTGTCACAGCTTATAAGTGAAGGAAATTGGACTAAATTATTATTTTAGGAGAGAAAAAGAAGGAGGGTGAGTTGTGTCAAAGAAAAGGAAGTTGCCTTAAAACTAGCTTTCACCTTTTGCCTTAAAAGTTGCTAGAAAAGTAGGAAACTATGGATAAGGAAGGAATGCGCATTTAATAAATTGGGAATTCTGGTGGGTTTTTATAATATTATCCAGAATATTTCAAAGGAGCTCCTGTAGGAATTTTAGGCAAGTTTGACCACAAGAATGCAAGTGGATGCCAACTAGCTAGTGTAGGACCTAGGAAATTAACCAAAAGGATTAAATTTTATATCCTAAGTATGTGAATGGGTTTTAATTATTCTAACACCCCCTATAATCATAAATTATGTAAAATATCATCAATACATCATAGATATAGGGACTAGCAACAAGGCGTATCCACCATCTACATACTGCTTGTCCAAACAAAATAAGGAAAGAGGCAAAACCACAAAGGGGGGATCCTCCCTTAAACATGGACATGAAAAAATTGTATGAAATATTGTATTTAATTAGTATTCACCACATGATTATCTATCCCCAACATTGATTTGATATTGCCTAAATTATTCTCAGAAAACACGTTGGTGAAGATGTTTGCAACTTGCTCAGATGATGCGCAATAAAGCAGAGCAATGACCCCATCATGCACAAGCCCTATGATGTAGTGCACATGGATCTCTATGGGTTTGTTTCTTTTCCTCATACTGTATCAGTTGATATTTAAATGTTACTTTGTTTGTCACAATATATGATTGTAGAAGTCTCAAACTCGATCCCAAACTTTCCAAGTATACCCTGCAACCACAAACATTGAGTAGTTGCATTCACAACTCCTCTATATTCTGCCTCTGTAAATGAAAGTGCAATGGAAATTTGATTTTTAATTTACCATATAAGTGTCCCATATACAAGAATAAACACATATCTAAAATTTGATTTTCTATCAGCGTCATCTCCTTCCCAATCAGAATGAGTAAAACCAACTAACTCTAGGTCAGATTTTGCAACATAGTGAATCCCATGTGTTCGTGTTCCTTGTACAAAGTTTATGATTCCTTTTGCTGACCTCAAATGTATTTCATGAGGCTAATCCATGTGTCTGGAATCCACACTCACTACATAAGATATATCAAGTTGATTATGATTCAATAAAGAAGACAACCAACTAGTTTCCTATACAATGTGTTGTTTACCAATGGAGTGGACTGTGCTTCTTCAAGCTTAAATATTGAAAGGAAAGGAGTCTTGTTTGGATTTCAATCCTTCATGTTGAAATTTTTTAGAAGGTATGAAGCATACTTGTATTGATGTACCTTTATTACAAGATATTATTGAGAAATTTCAAGCCCCAAAAACTGGCTTAACAATCCCAAATCGGTCATGGAGAAAGCATGGTTCATTGCACCCTTCAAGGAGGAAATTTATTACTTGGGACTTCCTGTGATCAGAAGGTAATCCACATACAAAAAAATTATTATTATTGAACCATGAATCATCTTCAAACAGATATTTTTATCATACTTGCATGTACTATAGTCCAATGATAACAAAAAGGCATCAATCTTGGCATATCAAGCTATGGGAGCTTGTTTTAGCCCATTCAATGATTTCTTACTTGCACACAAGATATGGATTAGTAAAAAACCATTTTGGATCCTAAATATATATTTATTCTTTCATATCTCCATGTAGGAAGGCACTTTTCGCATCCATGTGATGTGCCTCCCATTGCTTGGAAGTTGCAATGGCCAAAACTAGTCTTATGGAGTCCATCTTTTCCACTAGTGCAAAGATATTATTGTAGTCAATGCCTTGGAATTGGGATAAGCCCTTAGACACTAACCTTGTCTTATATTTCACAGGAAATCCATCAATATCAAATTTTTTCTTGAATACCCATTTGCACTTGACTAGCTTTCTCTCTGTTTGAATATTGACTAGTTCCCATGTCTCATTCTTTTGGAGCGAATGGTATTCCTCCTTGTTACCACCTAAGTTGTACTTAGTGGTTTTTTATCAAGTGAGCCTGGTGAAATGGACAAGGATAACTTGTTCGGACTTCAAAAGACCTTTGGAAGTACTTCTAGGAAGTGCTTATTGTACTATATCACATGTTCATACCACATGGGGGAATTGTAATAATTGTTCTAGCATGATAGTGTCTGTAAAAGGCTCAGTCTCTTAGACTTTATTTGTCAATCCAATCAGCCCAGGGTGTTTTTTCCCTTGGTTATTATTGGTTGTTGAATAAACGACTGATAATTTCTGAGTTTTTCACTCCATACCTCCAAAGTTGGGGTGGTCGGCTTGGCATTTAGGCCTATTGAGGTTATTAGAGTCTATGTGTCAATGTATAAACATGCTAGACATCATGGTCGAGTCATATGAACATGTCTAAGTCCCCCTAGGTTTTTTTTCAATTTTTCAATTTTTTTTTATTTTTTCAGTGTTTTTTATTAAAATTTAATTTTTCCAAAACTTAGGCTATTTTTTAATAGTTTAATTGGAAAATTTTATTTTGTAATAAAAGTGGGCCAAATAATCAGTTTCAGTCATGTAGGTGCTCATTTTCAAGCTAAGAGCACCATGTAAACCCATGGACCCACTATTTCCTAGTTTTGAGTGATTTTCCATCACTCAGGTCAGAAAGCACCAAAAAATCATTTATTGATTATTTTAATTAATAAATTGATGAATAATAGAGCAAATGAAAAATCATAGATCAGTGGATTCTCAGCCGATTTGATTGAAATCAGTCAGATCTGAACCAGATTGACTGGATCTAACAAATCCTTGACTGAAGGAGGTGATCAAATCAGATCCAGAGTTGATCTTTAGCATCCTTTATGAGAAATTTCACCCTCCCTCTCTCCTCAACACGTTTTGGCTCATCTGGATGAGTTTTGGTGGATGCTTTAGTCAACAGGTTGAGGTGTCAGTCAGATCAGCTCTCTAATTGACAATTGCACTCAGTAAGACTCAGATCTGGCTCAGTTAGACACATATCAGGCATCGATGGACTCTCCATCAGCATATTTGGTTTATCTCCTTGGGATTTGCGCCCCCTTGGGTAGGATCTCCTGGTTTTTGTATATATGCAAGCACAACAACCTCTTCCAAGCTAGTTAGAGCTAGATTGAAGGGATTGCCATTGTAATTGTGTATTGATCATCATTTGTGAATAAAGAAGCTTTGGATGCTATACCATGTAGTGCATGTGTTTGTGTGGATTCTCAGTGTTATGTTGCTGATGTGGTAACTGCAATTTCTTTCCAAATTCTGTGTCGCTTCTGTGTTCTGGCTTCAAGGATTTGGTTGAATCAAGTAAGGGTGTAAACTAGGCAAGTTAGATTGCTTGATCTTGTTTATTCATATGATGTATGCTCAAAAATTTCAGTTATATGCTTAAATAAGATTATTTTTGCATGATCTTTCATTTTTGTTGCTTTATACATCTATATCCAGATCTCATGAGGTGTGTGCAGGCTTGTGTTATCTAGTTGCAGGTTCCTAATTGGATGAAGGTGTGGATCAAGATTGACGCCATTCCTTATCCAATCATCTCAAGAATCTATCCCTCAGCGCTCCACAAAAGGGCCTCCTTTCAGCTTGCTCCATTCAAGCAATGAACCGACCTTCTCTCCTCTTCTTCTCATTTCTAAAAAAAATCAACTCTTTTACCTGGTTACTTTGTTGATAGCTTTGATTTTTTTTAGATATATCATCTTAAAAGTAATTTCAACATAGATCTTTCCTCTCAAATCCCATAGTCTAGGGCATATTTTAGTCTAATATGCTTTCTGGTTTTTAGCAGGTTTGACAGAAAAGAAAGGAAGCTGTTGTTTCGAAAGTGGCCTTAGGAGCGTTCAAATCCCCCCAGCGGTCTCCCATTTAACTAAAACCTTTAATTTTCGCACTTTGTAAGCTCTTGATTTCACTCCGTATAAGGATTAAGAATAATTATATTAGTTCTATGATATTGTAACCGCTGTTAATAAAAATAATTTTTGAATAGGCTCTTTCGAGCCCATTCCCCATCCCCCTTGGGGGGATTTGCGTCGGTGTCTTTTTTTCTGCTTTTTGTTCATCCCTTTTCAAACTAGTGTAGCTCTAATCTGCAGGGTAGTATACTTTAATTCATTATAAATTTCATATTCCATATTTGATATTTCAAAGTAATCTTAATACTTACCCCACGACTTCCCGATTGACCCGAAAGGGGAAAGAGATGCGTGGTAGGACTAATTAGAAGACCGCAATTGTGTATCTATGTTTTCCTTTCTATCATTTGTTTCTTCAGCTATTATAAAATTAACCCCTCCTTGATTCCCCGATTGAGATCCACTTGGATCGAAAGAGGTTCTTGGAGGGTTTTCTTTTTAACAAGAACACCCAATTTTAAAAATTTACTAAAATTGACAAGACTCCGGTGTGTATGCTCTGCACTTGGATGTGTTTCATCCGATCAGTCAAGCTGTATCAAAATAACTTGAGTGACTAGTATAATTAGGACTCACTTTCCCAAATTGACAAACCATCAGGTGGAAATCCAACACCTAGATTAAACCATCACGGTGGCAAAATACCCAAAGGAAGCGGGAACTTCTAAAAAGTGACCTCGGGGCACCGATCTCTGTCACACTCTAATGGGTGCATTATGAACAATAGCCCCAGAGACTCCATTCAGCCCACATATTCCTTGCGGGTAGCCATGAAGTTTTAGTTTTGGACATACTCCAAGTACTCTCAGGTATATCTGGAGTCCACCCCTTCGCCTAATTTTAATCAACTCACACCTCAAATTTAACTTAAAACGTACCAAGATGCAATTGCAAAACATTCACTCCAAGCACATGCAAGTACATTGATTTTATTTTTGACTCCATTCTAAGGCACTAGTTATTTTCTTGCTTTATATATATATATATTGTGTCTCATCATTGTGCTTTCGTGTGTTCATTTTTGTATCTTGTCATCTTTGATTGTCTATAGTTAAATTTCAAACTCCTAAGTAACTCATTCAGTTTAACATCACCATACTAAGTAATTATCCTTAGTAACTTAATAGGGTCTACCCCCCTTGGCTTCATTAGGAGTTGAGCCTAAACAGAGGAGTCAAGAACAAGGTGACAGCCTTGACTAGAGACTTGCCCCCAAGGACACACCGAGTGGCTTGAAGATTTCTGCCACGTGACCCAGGTGTGTGAAAGGCGGCAACACTCCTTCATGGTTTTTTTCCATATTGGATATTCTTATGCTTCTTCATATATTTTTGGGTCTGACGCAACCATTAGATAACACTTCTCAGCAAAGAATGGGTCCTTGACATAAAGGGCACTCTCGAATTGATATCTAGTTCTTCTAGGATCACTAGGATTCCCAACTTGTTCCCGAGCTGCATGAATGGTATTTGCTTCCCACTTTGTTCATGTGGGAATGTTAGTATATGAAATTGAATCATGATTATCAAACATATCAGAATAAAAAAACTCATTAGTCTCTTCACTTACAAACAATGGTGGTGGTGGTGAAGAAGACTCTCCAATTTCTGTTGCTAGCATAGGCTCTTCTTCAAACTAAACACTCCTTTCAATAAATAATCTTTGATTTCTCATGTTGATCAAATTATACCCCTTGGAATATTCATAATACCCAACAAATAGGCACTCTTGAATTTGGGGTTCCAAATCCTTCCTCTTGTTTATTGGAATTCTAGCCCATGCCTTAGACCAAAAATTCTAAAATGAGACACATTAGGCTTGTGTCCACTCCAAGATTCGAAAGGAATGATTCCATAAATATTATTGTGAGGAACCCTATTATGGATTTAGGATGCACAATTTATAGCTTCATCCCAAAAATTTGGTGGCAAACTCTTAGACTCCATCATGCAAGTAGCCATATCTTTGAGAGATCTATTCTTCCTCTTAGCAACACCACTCTGCTGAGGTGTGTAGGGAATAGAGTGATGCATCTGAATACCTTCATCTTTACAATAATGAATGAAATCATACTTGACATACTCACCACCATTATCATATCTAAGGATCTTTATTTTCCTTCTAGATTGGTTCTCAACCAAGGCTTTGAAAACCTTGAAGAGGTTCAAAAAATTCAGACTTGTGTTTGAGGACGTAAACTCAATAGTATCTGGAAAATTCGTCTATGAAGGTTAGGACATACTTGGATTAACTCATGGACATATAAGGAAATGGACTAGAAATTTTAATGTGGATGAGCTCAAGAGGTGCATAGGTTTTCTCATGACTGACTCTCTCATGCTTATTCTTTGGCGGTTTTCCCTAGAATGCAACCTTGATAGACTCCTTTGGAAAACTTGATCTTGGGAATCCCTATGGCCATATTTTTGTCACACAAATATAAAAGGTATTTCTAATTTATATGGCCAAACCTCTCATTCCAAATATTTCTAGCTTCATTAGCATGAGTGAGGAGAGAAAAGGGGTTTGAGGAGGGAATGTAGTGTGAGAACTTGTACACTTTTGAACAGTGATCCACAAAACCTTTATAAATGACTCTACCATTCACAATCTCATATATTTCGACATAATTGGGAGTAAAAACAACCTTCTTAGAATATCCAGTGTGGTTCATATGATAGATTGACAAGAGATTAGCAGCAAGACCTGGGACATACAAAACAGTATTGAAATAACCATGTTCAATATCTATTCTACCCTTTCCCTTACTTCCATTTTCAGAGTTATCTCCCAACAAAATATTTGGGCCATTCGAATCATCCAGGGACAAGAAGGATTCCCTTATCGAAACCATTTTCCTAGAAGCTCCAGAAGCAATGATAAAGGAAGGATATCTTATAGTGCTTGCAACTAGTGTTAGGATTATTAATCCTCCCTTGACCATACTTTCTATTTAGATTAATTTAGCCTAACTTAGGAACCTTAATTAATTATTTGGGTCCACTAGTACAATTGGGTCCACTTGGCATAATGGGGCCACATGTACCAGTCACTAGAGTGTGGAGAAAACTGATAGAGGTTAACTACCACTTACTGCATGTGCATGCATCAGTTTGAGTGACTTCTAGACCAATCCCTACATTTTAGGATGCACTAGTAGTCCCAGCGCCAACCTACTTCAGTTAGTTGGAGTTAGTACTAGTTAATCTTAGTTATCCCCTAGTTACTTTCAATTAGATATCAATCAGTTAGCTAGCGCTAGTTATGCATGGCTAATGCATGGTTGCATGTGGAGTAGGCGCATTTTCCCACCTACCATACTGAGTTGCACTGAGTTAACTAGCTATCACTTATTGATTGAGTTGTTAGACATCTGAGAGTTGATCTATTAGACTCTGATATTGATTGAGACACCGTGAGTTAGATGGTCAGTTAGATACAGTCAGATCCAGTAGATAGATTCAAATTGCTATCTAATGCATTCGATTTATTTTCCTATGTAAACTATTGTAACACCGGATTTTATTATTGTTAATGATACTGTAAACTCCTTAACAATACTCATTCGTTTCCTATGTGGTTTGTTTTGTTCAGTTTGTATCTTCATTCTCTATTTACTGCAAAAATTATTAGAACTATCTTCTTGAATATCTAAATGGAATTCAAATTCTAATATGGTATCAAATCCTTCTCAAGAAGGTTTCATCCTTGCTTCTCCCCATTGAACATCAAAAGCAATTGGGTTTCCACAGAAGTCCCCTATGATGATTTGCTAGCTCTAAATTTATTTAGAGCAGTGGAGAGGGCATGAGGGACCCTGAAAACATGTTCATGTCAAGAGGAAAAGCATGATTCTAACATAGTTCGAATATTTTTAGTTTTGCAATGATATTTTGCAAGTTCAACTTCGTATGGATTCGATATTATCAATTCCTCTTCTTACTCCATCCACAAGATATTCAGAATGGAAGTTGAAGATGATTGCATCTCTAAAGAGACAAGGTCTATATGAGGTATCTATTGGACTTGGTAAAGAGTCTTATGAATGTGAGAATGACTAGCTAAATGACAGTGATAGAGCTTATGGAGAAATATGTGGGACTTTTTCTCCAAGATTGCATATAAAGATTATGGAGTTTTCAGAATACCCAAAGGATCTATGGATAGAACTAGATAAAATATTTTGGAATCACAATGAGGATTGTAATATAAATTTGGGGAGCACATTTAGAACCACTGTTGGTCGTCTGGGCAGACCCGGGTTTACTATAATGAACCAACAACACCCCTAGCTCACTGAACCTTTCGGCGACAGACCGCGGAGCGGCTTGAAGTCTCACCCGAAGTGATACTGATGGGTTGGAAAAAGACTCAAGTGTCTTGGCCAGGTTCTGTATGGCATCTTGTGTGCATCTCGCAGCTCTTCTTAACTCGCGAGACCACTGTTTCCTCTCTGCGATGCGTAGTTTCCTCTTACTCGTGATGACTCTAATCCTTATCGCATTGCTGTGTCCTGGGGAACACGTAACTCTTTCCTCCACTTGATCCTTAACCGCAGCGCACCACAGCTCCTCTGATGGTACGATATCACCTCCCTGCGATATCCTACTGCTGTAACTCAGCGTACCTAGCGTTACGTGTATTCAACTTACAGGACTCTATACACCAGGTTGTTTTATACTGCGACTCTTAACTGTCTCAAATGAAACTTAGACAAACTCTTATACAGAATACTTAAAGACTTCAACTTGCATTTATCCTTGTAATATGCTATGAACTGAATAACATACACATACATTTACTGTAAGCAAATTTCATGTAATGAATGACAAATATAACAAGTAAATACAATCACATGAATCAAACACATAACACTCAGATTTTATGTGGTTCACTTCCAGGTTGGAAGTTACGTCCACAGAACTGTGTTTCTATATTATAACTTGAGAGAGGTACACAGTTCTGCTGCACCGCATATGCAGCTAGATATCTTCTGGGTAACTCCGCACTTAGCCTGGATCCCTTCTCTCCTAGATCTCTTCTCTATCTCTATATTTCCTTCTTACGATATACTCTCTCTCTCTCTCTCTCTCTCTCTCTGTCAATCCTTGCGGATTGTTACAATACAGAATAATAGTAAGCTAACAGACTACTGATAATACTGATAATCTGACTAGCTTGATGGCCTAAAATGCCCAAAATGCCAACCTTTTACAATACAAAATACATCCCTTTATATGCGGCCCGAAGGTCTCGCCATTACAACACTGTGGGCCTGTCCCAACAGTAACCCAAAACCCTAATTAGTGACAGTCAGCATATATGTACTTGGGGTAGCCGCTTTCCATCACACCACTACTCTCTGTAGTCTTCCATGCTTCCCGGCGCTAACCATGGGTACTATGCACCGCTTCCCATCTTATGTCCTTCATCTTCAATACCTCGGCCTCGTTGCTCCTTTTCCTTTATGAGGGTAGCTGAGCACTCCTGTCTTCGCCACTGCCTTCAATGCAGTGGTTGAGCTCTCTCTTCTCAGCCACTCAGGTACTGTTGTCTTCCTTGAATTCTCTGTTCCAACAGTCATGGTTTTCGGCTCTGCTCTGCAGCTAGAAACATGCTACGGCGTCGTAGCTTCACCTTATCTCTTCATCTTCGCCAAACTGTCTATTTGCCAAAATGGCAGCTTTTCCTGTAGTTGCGGGACTCTGCTCCAACAACCACAATATTTCTTTACTCAAAAGTATCGGCCTCTACTCTCTCTGATAAATTTGTTCAATATGAAGAACAAGCAGAATCTTCCTCACAGTCAATTCAAATTGAGGAAAGTCTCCTTGGAGTGACTCCTTCTCCTGCTGCTCTGAAAGTGTATGAGATCTCTGATATCTCATCTCCTCACATGGCTGATCCAAAAGAAGATATTCGAATCTCTGTTATTGAAGAAAATCTCTCCTTTCATTCTATGCAAAATTTCTCCAATGATTCTTCCATTATAATTTATGTGCATAGTTTACCAGTGATTGCTCCAAGAAAGGGAGAGGATTCTTTGTCTCTAATGATGTTGCTGGTGTGAAGACAAGTAATTATTTGGATATTTTGGAAATAATATCATATTTTAGGAGTTATCCATTCACTCTCATTGATTTATATCTTCCAAAAAATTCCTACATGATTGCATGCACCGATACTCAGGGTTTTGAAGAAGGAGAAAATTGTGCATCTACCATATCGGTGGAGCACACTCTTGGATCTGATATGGAATTTATTGGATCTGATATGATATTATTTGGATATGATCTAATATTAATTGTTTCTAGGGTTGAATATATTTTAGTACTTCTTGTAGTTGTTCTCATCAATTTTGGTGTGAAGAAACATGTACCAAAAATCTCTTTCAAAAGTTCTGCTGGGGACTTGATGTCAGTTTTCTCTCATGAGTTTGCTGATATTATATTTTTTAAATATTTGAATATTTTGGAAATAATTTCAGATTGTAGGTGTGAATCAAACACTCTCATTGATCTTGAGCTTCCAACAAATTCCTACATGATTGCATGCACCAATATTCATAATTTTGAAGATAGAGAAAATTGTGCATCTACCATCTCGGTGGAGCAAACTCTTGGATCTGATATGAAATTTATTGGATATGATATGATATTATTTGGATATGATATGATATTAATTTGTTCAATATTTCAGGTTCATGATATTTCAGTACTACTTGTAGTTGTTATGAACAATTTTGGTGTGAAGAAACAAGTACCTTAAGTCTCCTTCAAAATTGTTGCTGGGGATTTGATTTCATTCTACACTTTTGGATATGATATGGAATTATTTGGATTTGATATGATATTATTTAGATATGATCTTATATTACTTGGTTCAATATTTCAGGTTCATGATCTTTCAGTGTTGCTTGTAGTTGGTTTCATCAATTTTGGTGTGACAAATCAAGTACCACAAGTCTCCTTCAAAATTGATGCTGGGGATTTGATTTCACTTCAAAGTTTTGGATCTGATATGAACCTATTTAGCTCTGATTTATTTTCTAATTTGACAATATTTTTTTCATTTTTTAATATTCAAGATCTTACAATATTGCTTGTAACAGGTTTCATCAATTTTGGTGTGACAAATCAAGCACTGCAAGTCTCCTTCAATTTTGTTGTTGAGGATTCAATGTTAGTTCTCTCTTATGAATTTGATGATATTATATTTTTTGAATTATTGGTTATTTATGAAGCAATATCAGATTACGGAGCTCAAGCATTCGCTCTCCACAGTCCCAGGGCTTCTCTACCTTTGGTCACATGCTCATCCCCTCACAAAACTAGTAAAGAGGAAGACATTTTGTATCCACCTAGATACTTGGTCCTAACACTTGGGGATGATTTTACCACTCATGGTTTGATGTTAAAGGCTGAAATATATCATATTATTGGGTTTTCCTCACATGGTTTGAAATCTCAAGAATGTTTTCTCTCTCCTCAGTTGATTTCAGCTGCTCTACATGGGTCCAGTTTTCTACGTGCAGCTCTTTATATTCCTGATTTTGTTGAGTACATTATTATTATTCCAAAGAGGAAGATTCCTCTATACATAAGCACTTTTTTTGGATTCATGGTTTCACCTACATAGAAGAACCAATATACTGCTACTGCATAGTGCTACAAATAGCAGCAAAAATTTCACAAGTTTTTTCAAAATTTGTATTTCTACTTATTTTTTTTTTGGGGGGGGGTTTGTTATACCAAAATCTCGTCACCATCATGTGATAAGACATTTGAAATACCTAATTGACCTGAATCCTAGCTTCTGGAGTGGAAACTAAATGTTTTTTCATCAATATGTCATACAAATTCCCAGCACCGCGCATGCCCCTTTATCCAGAAGCGGTACCCCTACTCGCACCGCCTTTCATCGGATGTCCACAAGCGGTGCCACCGCCCATTTCCCTTGGTCCATAGGTGGTTATTACCAGAATTGCTCTGTCATAGAAGGAGAAGCGCGGTACCCTGGGTAAAAAGGGAAAAAGAGAAGTTTCTCGAGGCTTCTAGATGATAAGCCTCGTGTACTGCCTTATCCCTACTATTGTGGGTTGGTTGAGCTTGAGATCCCTCATCCTAGGATATTAGAGGCCACCTCAAACACTAATTTCTCAACCATATCTATCCATTAAATCCCTATAAATATGAGCTCATAGCCTTGGTTGAGGGGAGAACATTGAAGGTATTGTTATGCTGTTGGATTGATTCTTGGCCCAAGATCATTTGGAGAGAGCATAGAGTCGGAGCTTTTGGGGATGAAGAGCTGGTTTCATGGAGATGCATGTCAACACTAAGGCTTGGTTGTAAAATTCTTCATATTTCTAATGAAAATTGATTTATGTCCCACATATGATGTTGTTGTTGTGATTTCCCATATATATGTTGCTAGATTCCTTAGTCACTAGCATAGATTAGTAGATCATATTCTGGTTTCTTTGATTTGTTTCGTGTTGAGATTTTTTGCAGGTACACAGGTGAATTGTCAAAGCCTTGTATTCTAGATATCTACAGCATCTAGGGAGAGCCTTCAACCTCTATCCTCTATTTGTTCTGGATCTAAATCATTCAGACTAGTGGAACACCTTCCTGTCCGCAGGAGGTGAAATATTCCAGCCAACAGGGTTTCCCATGAGGCTTTCCCCTATTTCCACTGTTGTATTAAGAAGCAGTTTTTACTATATTTTAGATTGTATTTGGGTGACCTATGGTCTTGTTACCATGCCCCATAGTTGTCCAATTTAGGATCCATGGGGGTTGTTAGGATTATTAATCCTCCCTTGACCATACTTTCTATTTAGATTAATTTAGCCTAACTTAGGAACCTTAATTAATTATTTTGGTCCACTAGTACAATTGGGTCCTCTTGGCCTAATGGGGCCACATGTACTAGTTTCTATAGTGTGGGGAAAACTACTAGAGGTTAACTACCATTTACTGCATGTGCATGCATCTGTTTGGGCACCTCCTAGACCAATCCCTACATTTTAGGAGCCACTGGGAGTCACGGCACCAATCTACTTCCGTTAGTTGGAGTTAGTATTAGTTATCCCCAAGTTACTTTCAGTTATATATCAATTAGTTAGATAGCACTATTTATGCATGGCTAATGCATGGATTCATGTGGAGTAGGTGCCTTTTCCCACCTACCACACTCAGTTGCACTGAATTAACTAGTTATCATTGATTGATTGAGTTGTTGGACATCTGGGAGTTGATATATTGGACTCCAATATTGATTGAGACACCATGAGCTAGATGGTCAGTTAGATACAGTCAGATCCAGTGGATAGATTCAAATTACTACCAAATGCATTCAAATTCGTTTCTTATGTAAACTATTGTAGCACTGGATTTTATTATTGTGAATGATACTATAAATTCCTGAGCAATACTCATCTGTTTCTATGTGTTTTGTTTTGTTTTGTTTGTATATTCATTCTCCATTTAACGCAAACATTATTAGAACTGTATTCTTGAATATCTAAATGGCATTCAAATTCTAATAACCAGGGCATGAACTCTACCTTGTCTTCGAAACTTGATCCTCCTTTCTTTTTCTTTGCGCCTTTAGGGAGTGAGATGTTGTGTTTTTCTAGGATTTGAGTCAACATATCGATTTGTTTCTTCATGCAAGAGCTCTCAGGATGAAATACATTACCACAGTATGTGCACATGATAATTTCACCTTTACCTTTCTTCTTATGGGAATTCTTCTTCTTGAAGTTTCATGACTCCTCATGAGACTTGAACTTGTCTTTCTTTTGATCAGGAGGATTCTTATCCTTCTTTTTTCCTTTGGAATCCATCTTTGAATCTTTAGCAACCAAATATTGATCTTTATAAGGTTTGATTGTGTCCATCATGACCAATTTGTCTTTCTCTTGGGTGAAGTTTTCCATGAAATATTCTAGTGAAGGAATATTCCAAGTTTGAGCTCTCATATTTTTGGCATGGAAGGTCGAAAAAAATACAGAGTAGTCAAGGCCAAGATTCGAAATTATGGCCAAGACTACTTTTTCATCTTTCTTATTGATATGAGACGGTTTCAACTGCAAAAATAGTGATTTGAATTTGGAGAAGTATACTTGCAAGGATTCGAAGATGCTTGGACTCAATAAAATTAGTTCATTCTCCAGTTGATGTCCCCTCATTTCACATGTCTTCCCAAATAAATTTTTAATCTTATCCCATACTTCATTTGGTGATGTCAATCCATCAATATGGAAAATACGGTCTCTGGGAATGCTGAGACACAAGAGACCATAGGCCTCATCTCCTCTATTATTCCATTTTACCTTATATGTTGCTGCATTAGGCTCGGTATCAGTTTCCATGGTCACTATGTAGAGGCCTTTACTCCTCATCAAAATCTCCATCTGTGCCTTCCATTCGAAGTAGTTGAATGGATTCCAGATGATATGGTGAGATTTATCCATTCTTCAGCAATTGCGCCCTTGAATACACATAATGTGCTACCGGTGAGTAATGTCGAACCTGAAAAAACAATGGAATAGGAGAAAAATCTATCTACCAAGGCTCTGATACCATGTGGAAATTAATCCCAAAATTATATCAATTGAACTCACAAAACTGCTTGAAAACATGCATAGATTCACTCAAAATGAATATTGTATATGGTGCATAAAAAAATATTATATTGATTAAGTTTGCATCATACAAACTTATGAAAAAATAGGCTATCCAAATATATTATTACTGTAGATATTCGAATGCATAAATATGCCCTTCTAATTAGCACAAAAGTAGGCTTACTAAAGTAGTCAAAATCCCCCATAGGTGCATAAAACACTTTCCTAATATGTCAATAAGGTCATGAATAGGATGAATGAGTTGTTGTAGCTGATAAGTGAAGGAAATTGGACTAATTCATGCTTTTAGGAAACAAAAAGGAGGAGGGTGAGTTGTGTAAAAAACAAGGCAGTTACCTTAAAACTAGCTTTCACCTTTTTCCTTAAAGTTGTTGGAAAATCAGGAAACTATGGATAAGGCGAGAATGCGCACTTACTAAACTAGGAAATATGATGGGTTGTCATAATATTATCCATAATATTTCAAAAGAACTTTTGTAGTCATTTTAGGCAATTTTGACCACAAGAATGTAAGTGGATGCCAACAAGCTAGTGTAGGACCTCAGAAATTAACCAAAAAGATTAAATTTTATATCCTAAGTATGGGAATGGGTTTTGATTATTATAACATACACTTATCTCTCAAATGTATGTCTAAATATACATTTAAATTTGAATTCTAAGAAGTTGTGAAAAGTGCAACCTTTTAGGCCTCAGTTTGACAAAGTTTGATTGAGGTGAAAAATATCTTGTAATCCAAAAAAAATGTACATGCATGCTTATCTCTCAAATGGGTACCATAATCAAATTTCAATTTCAATTCCACGAAAGTGGGAAACATGTAACTTTTTTCTCCTTGGTTTGACAAACATTGACTACAAGCCAAAATAGCTCAAAATCTAGCAAGAATAAGTGTGTGTGCTTATCTCTCTATAGGGTATCTATATCTACTTTTAAATTTTAACTCTAACAAATTGGTAAAAGTGAAACTTATCTCTCAAATGGATACCTAAATATTCTATGAAATTTCAACTCTGAACCTTGGTTTGACCAACCTTGAATGATGACCAAAATGGCTCCAAATATGGCAAAATAGGTGTCCATTCTTACCTCTCGAGTGGGAATCTAAATCTACTTTAAAATTTGAATTTAAGATATTGGAAAAAATTCAACATTTTAGGCCTTTGTTTGACCAATTTTTACTAAGGTCGAAAATATCTCACAATCCCCAAAAAATATACATGTTGGCTTATATCGCAAATCGGTACCTAAATCCACTTTCATATTTCAATTTCAAGCAAGTCAAGAAAAGTGCATTTTGTCTACCTTGGTTTGATCAACATTAACTGAGGTATAAAATAACTTAAAATCTTGCAAAAATATTTATGCACGTTTATCTCTCAAATGGGTGTCTAAATCTAGTTTTAAATTTGAATTCTAAAAAATAGAAAAAAGTGCAACCTTTTAGTCCTTGGTTTGACCAAGTTTGACTAAGGTCCAAAATAGCTCGGAATCCGCAAAAATATCGGCATCCATTCTTCTCTCTCAAATGGGTACCTAAATTCACTTTCAAATTTTAATTTTGAGAAAGTAAAAAAAAGTGCATCTCTTAGACCTTTGTTTGACCAACCTTGACTAACAACCAAAATACCATGAAATTTCAAAAAAATAGTTGTGCATGCATATCTCTTAAACAGGTATCTAAATCTACTTTCAAATCTCAATTCTAAAAAATTGGAAAAAGTGCAACCTTTTAGGCCTTTGTTTGACCAAGATTGACTGTGATCCAAAATAGCTCGGAATCCTCCAAAAATCAACATGCATACTTATCTCTAAAATGGGTACATAAATCCACTTTCAAATTTCAACTTCAAAAAAGTCAGAAACAATGCATCTCTTTTACCTTGGTTTGACCAACCTTGACTGAGGCCCAAAATAGATTAAAATCTCATAAAAATATATACCTACAAAATTGTATCTTAAATGGGTATCTAAATCTAGTTTTAAATTTGAATTCTAAGAAATTTGGAAAAAGTGCAATGTTCTACTCCTTAGTTTGACCAAGCTTGAAGGAGGCCCAAATAGCTCAGAATCCCCCCAAAATGCATGTGCATGCTTATCTCTCAAATAGGTACCTAAATCAATTTTCAAATATAAATTTTGAGAAAGTTGAAAAAAATCCATCTATTAGACCTTGGTTTGGACAACCATGAATTTTAGGCAAAGATAGCTCGAAATCACGTGAAAATGCGCATGCACGTTTATCTTTTAAATGTGTTCCTAAATTTAACTTCAAATATCAATCGCAAGAAAGTGTTAATTTCCACTTTTTAAGTCTTGGTTAGACCTAGTTTGACGATGGGCCAAAATAACTTAGAATCCTACACAAATTAGCATGCACACTTATCTCTCAAATGGGTATCTAAACATATTTACAAATTTCAATTTTGAGAAACAGGGAAAAGGTGCAACTTTATTGGCCTTGGTTTAACCAAGCTTGATCTATGGCCAACATGCAACTTTTTGGGGCTTGATTTGAGAAACATTGACTACAAATTAAAATATCTTGAAATCTTGCAAAAATAGGTGTGCATGCTTATCACTCTATTGGGTATCTATATCTACTCTTAAATTTTAATTCTAACAAATTGGGAAAATTGAAATGTAATGCACCGAGAATTAATAAATTATTAATTCTGCTGAAACATACGTTAACTATTATTTCTATTATTTTATTATTTTTGGCAGCAAGTCAAAAATAAAACATTTTGTAATAAATCATTTTTATTTAATAAAATATGTTGAAGGGGGGACAAAAGTGGATATATTTGTTAAAGAGTATTTGCTGACCCACAAGAGGAAAATACAAGTGGCTAAATCCAATGAGTGAGAACTCAAGGTGCAGGAGGCATCATCTCCAAAAATCAAGTCAAAACTCCTAATTGAGTGTTAAAGAGAAAGAGGCTCATAAATGACCAAGTTGTAGGAAAAATATTATATATTATTATGTCCATGAGCAACAGGAGGCTAGCATTGGATGGGGATAGAATCTGAGAATGCAAGAGATGGCGCATTGAAGGATTTTTCTCTTGTGATTCAGTGAACAGGATCGAGGATTTTAGAGCAAGTAACTTGGCTACTCTGGGATTTGGTTGGGAGGAAAAATGTTTCCACTTTTTTTTTCCCAGCAGTGGTACCAGGTTATTATTTTATGTTTTAAAATTATGGTAGATTGTTGGATCCTAGATCTAAACTAGTTAAGTTAAAACCTAGTATGCATCGATTAGTCTAGTTTATTTATCAAAATCCTAATTAGTTATGTCGACTATAAAATGTTCAATGGTTACTAGGAAAGTTTCTTAGATCAGGTATCCAAACCCGAGTTAGCATTTTCTTTATGGATTATATGTTGGAAATCATAATTTTGCACTTAATGGATATGCATCGAACTATATCAAATTCTTTTCTATGCAACATATTTTAGTAATGCATTTCTACACTCTTTACCTATATTATCTCTTAGTATGTAAATCAAAACTAATAGTAGGTGGAATATATAGATTTATATTAAGTCTTAAGGGATTATGTATGTATAGGGTATATCTGTTACAAATAAACCATACGAAGAACCCTACATTACAACTATAATTCCATACATATACAATCTATAAGGATCTAAACATTTAAATAATAAACATAATAAAACTATATGTAAACCTCTAATAGAAAACAACACAACTGAATCAAGGATCCAAAAACATACATCATCTATGATTTAGATTATCTAAATAGTAGATCTACAACAATAAAATCGGAGCGAAAATTATCTAAATCTAAACTAGTTAACATGCGTCAGACCACTGTAGACAAATACAGATTTTATCAGTCCTCTTCCAAAATCCAATCAAGAAAATCATTTAAAACAATCTTTTTTTATTCTACATAAACAAACATATACAGATCAAAGATCGTAAGCTATAGCTATACTATCCATGAAGTAAATAATATACAGATAAGAATCTAATCAAATCTAAATACATGCACAAGCTTGTGTGCTAGTTGTTAAAACTGTGTTTACTACATCCGAAAAACAGTCATGAAACAAGTTGTGTTTTCCCCAAAGGTCGACATTAAAGCCATTGCTGATGGTAGTCGAGTTTTAAACAAATATTCTAACTACTATACAAGAAATCGTAGACCCTATGAGTCATATTAATTATTTCAACAAACAAAGTAAATATAGGGACGTAATTCCATATAATGGCTACCACTATCTACGCAAAGGCTAAACTCTCAGTACATTATACAATCGTCTCCATTGTATTACCAAATGAAAGAAATATGGTAACATTTAAAATTAACCACTATGTTCATGGTCGTAATTCCATTAATGATTCCATCCATCGAATTGAAATTAACATTATACAAGTTTAAAGCAAAGTAAAAAGCATATAGGAATCACAGAGTCCTGAAGGTTGGGCATCATTTTATTACCATTCAATTCACATAATAAGAATTGGTTGTAAGACCATCTCTGATGGTTTCCATTTTCATTAAAAACCTGTGTTAAAATAGTAAGAGAATGGGAGTAAGTCCATTCAAAATGGCACCCAAACCCTATCAAGAATTTACTAAGAACAATACAGAAAATCTAAACATATTGTCGAAGCAAAGGCTGCAAAGCCGATGCAGGGTAAAACCCTAGGGGTTTACAAAACACATATAAGCATTTCTAAGAAATTATCTTAAAAAGTTGGTTGGGGCTACCACTCGTGACCCCACACTCATACTCAACTTTACTTGCAACCAAGATGTTGAGGGTTGGTCAGTATCAAACAAAACTATAAAAAATATATGAATTTGTAGTTAAGGGTAAGAAGGCTTACCTTTCCATTTAAAAACACAAGACTGGGAAGAGGTGACTCTGTCACCTCCCTCTCCAGCACCATCAACTTGCACTTAACATGTTACAATTAGGAACATGTAAGGAATTTTTTAATGTGACCCAATGGAGGAAAAATGTGGTTTAAAACCATTACCTTGGAATTTTGTAGAGAGGGCTAGGGTTATGATCCTTCGGAGTACCCTTATCCCTCCTCTTCCTTCAAACACAAATGAAATATACTTAGTCTTTTCTTAATGCTAAATCATTTACCAAGTAAAATCCAGCAACTAGGTTTCAAATGAAACCCTTACCTGTTGAAACAAACAGTTTCAAATGGCGAGGTCATGGTAAGCATGGTTGTGGCACAAACCTTGCAATGCAGTCTGCCAAAGAAATAAGGGAATCCAACTAACACCTCAGGGAATATACACACATCACGTTGTTAGCACATGCATAAACCAGAAAAAAAAACCCATACAACATCATCACTCATGAACAGAGCATAGTTCTTTGACTCTTGTCGGCTACACAAAAGAACAAACAAACTGCACATTTCCACCATGAACGGAGCAGATCTTGGCTCTTCCTTCCCACACAAACCAAATAAGCCAAATGATGTTTTGTACAACTTCCAATAACATTAAACCTATGTCTAAATCCTAGCTACAAATCTGGACAAATGGACGATGGAAAATCAAGCCTAGCAGTTGCGTGGAAGGCCTAGCTACACTGTCAACTCGTAGCCAGGAAATGCTTTAATTATAAAATTCAACCAAGGATAGAATGTAATAACTGTCATCCAGTTAATCATAGGCCTTAATCATTGCATACAAACTATACTTTATAACCTGATTTCCAACCCTACGTCATATCGTATGAACCATGGCATAATGGCAAACTTTTATTTCATGCCAAGAACCTTATTAAATCACATGAACCATGATATAATCAAATATTCCAAGAACCCTTTTACCTCGCAAACCATGGTATAATCAAATATGCTAATAACCATAACTCATCATGGATCGTGGGGTAAGGCGTGCCATAAACAAAAACTATATATATACATATTACCAATCAAAACAATGTTTCAAACCTTGATACTTTTTATTAAGTTATAACGAAGGTTTACCATATGGTTGTACCATATGCCTTTACAAACCCTAATCCATTGTGCTTAAAGGGAGGATCACCACACACCATATATTAGGATATGGCAAGGCCTAAGTCCTTTCAAATTTTCACTTAACCAACTTATTACATAAGGACTAGGGTCAGGACTATGGATAGTCTCCCCAAGCCTCAGGGAAAGTAAGCCCTCATAAAAAATAATCAAATAAAAACAAGTAAACAAAGAACATCACCTACATGGGCATGGCTGAAAGTTTCGAAAGGAGCTAGCCACTGCCTCAATCAATAGAACTTGTCATAACAAACATGATAAATATATTTATAACTTGCACATAAGTAAGTTGCTAGTAAATGACGGTAAAAACAATGCATGTAACTTTTTTTTATGTTACAATTTTTAGGTGTGTTACATAATGGTATTAAAGCACGGATACAACACTAGGCCTGAATCGGCTCAACACTTACACTGATAAAGAAACCATTAAAACTAATTTTACTTTATTTTTTTGGCTTAAATTATCTTACAAAACAGAAAGAGAAGGATAACTGTATTTTGCAGGAAAACATGGCAGATGCAAAGATGTCTGTAGAAGAAGAACGTCACCCACAAAATCCTTTAAATAATGAAGAGGGAAATTTAAGGGATCGGGAAATTTGGGTAGACTTAAACGACAGTCAAGATAATAAATCTGAACTACGAAGAACTGTGAAATAACTTGGATCAAAGCTAAGAAAGGTTAAGGAAGATAATGAACGAATCCTAAAAGCTCAAGAAGAATTAAATACTATCCTATTAGCTAAAATACATAATGAATCAAAAGAAACGAATAAGGAATCTGAACATGATCTAGCTAAAACTGCACCTTACAAACGTAAGGGAAGGAAGATGGAATTTTCCAGCCATAAACCTAAAACTTCTAGTGAAGAATAAGTTAAACATAACTCAAGAAAAAAACAAGATTCAATTGAAAGTAGTGATGATAAGAAAAAGAACAAACCCTATGAGGAGATCTCTGAGGTGTTTAAGAATATTAAACCACCAATGTTTAATGGGGAAATTGAGAAAGGAAAAGAGGTAGAATCCTGGTTGTCAGGAATGAAAAAGTCTTTCCAAATATACAACTATTCTATTGAACTAAAAGATAAAATGGCCATCTATAATATAACTGGAAAGGAATATATATGGTGGCAGGATATAAAGAAGGTCAAGGGAATAAAGGAAAGATATGTAACTTGGAAAATGTCTAAAAATATTTTTAAAATAAAATACTTATCGGAGAGGTACTACGAAGAGAAGGCCAAAGAATTTTATGAGTTGATACTAGGAGTCATGCATATGAAAGAACTATGCAGTAAATTTCTGAGCCTTCTTCATTACATACCTTATATAATTGATGAAAAACCTAAAATACAATGTTTTCTCATTTTTTTCCTATCATGTTCAAACAACGGATTGAGTATGATAATCCGAAGATTCTAGAGGAAGTGACAAGAAAGGAAAACTTGTGTTACGAACAAAACAAAAATAAAAGGGAAATGGTACCAACTTGGAAGAATAAAAGGAAAAATAATTTTGATCCAAGAAAGAAACCGAATAAATTCCACAAAAATACAGGGAATAACTATAGGAGGTATCAAGGTAATAACTACACAAGTTTTAAACCATACGATTCTGCAGTAAAAGAACCTCCTACTTTTTTTAACAAGAAATCTGCACAAAAGAACCCTTAAAATATTGGGTGTGTGGTGGGCCACATTACTTTAAATAATTCTAAGTAAGAAAGAAAATTTTTAATGTTCACTCCATCCAAGAAGCAGTTACAGTTGGAGACATGCCTAGAATTTGCGTTGCATTGGAAAATCGACAAGCAAACCATCAGAATTCCATGGTCGAAATCAAAGGTATGATAAACATTCAACCTATTTCCATTTTGATTGGTCCAGGTACAATTCTGGGTTATATATCAATTAGAATAGTTGAATTATGTAAATTAGTACCATAAAATTTTGATAAGTTGTGGCTAGTACAATTAGCCATCGGTACTAAACATAAAGTCACTACTCTTGTTAAGAATTGTAAATTGATGATGAATGGTTTCATTAGAAAAACACAAAGTAATGTTAAACTGTCTTGACAAAACTTTTGCATGTATAGATGATAATGGAACCACTATAAAAGTAAAAGGGATTCCTAGGAAGGTTACAATCAGATAAATATCCGCGTTACAAATGAAAAGATAAGTAAGAAACTTGATGTAAAGTGTTTTCTGTATATATAATGAATGATAATGAAAACGACACTAAAATTAAACTAGAAGACATACTAGTATTAAAGGAATTTGAAGACATCTTTCTGAAAGAATTCCCTGGACTTCCTCCGAAAAGAGACATTGAATTCACGGCCGATATGATACCCGAAGTGGTACCAGCATAGAAATATCCTTACCAAATGAACATAATAGAACTCACAGAGCTAAAATCTCAACTACAAGAATTGATTGATAAAAAGTATATTCAACCTAGTGTCTCTCCTTGGGGAGCACCGATCTTATTTGTGAAAAAGAAAGATGGAACCTTAAATTTGTGCATAGATTATCAACAATTAAATAAAATGACCATTAAGAACCGATACCCACTATCCCAGATATACAATCTATTCGATCAATTCTGTGGAGCAACTATATTTTTGAAGATATACTTAAGGTTTGGATATCATCAAGTATGAATAAAAGATGGGGACATCTTTAAAACTACATTTAGGACCCACTATGGTCACTACGAGTTTATTGTAATGCCTTTTGGGTTAACAAACACACTTGTCACATTCATGTGTTTAATGAACATCATCTTAAGAAACTATCTAGATAAGTTTGTGGTTTCCTTCATAGATGGGATACCAATCTACTCAAAGAATGAATAATAACATAAGGAAAAATTAAAGATAGTTTCGCAAGTACTCAGAGAACAACAACTATATGCAAAGTTTAGTAAATGTGATTTCTTTAAAGATAGGATTCAATACCTCAGACACGTAGTGTGCAAGGATAGAATCTATGTTGACCCCAACAAAATCAAGGCCATCACTAAATGGTCGATTCCTAAAAATGCATGGAAAGATTTAATAAACTAAAACATCTACTAACTGACGCCTTGATCATAATGAGTGTTGATCCTTTCAAGGAATTCGTCGTATGTACCAACGCTTGCAAGGAAGGGTTATGTGGGGTTTTAATACAAGAAAATTATGTCGTGGAATATGAATCTAGGAAATGAAAACAACATGAAAAGAATTATGCTACGCATGATTTGGAACTTATTGCCATAATTCACACCTTAAAAATGTGGCGACATTACCTAATTAGAAGGAAATTTATGCTTATGTCAGATAACATAAGTCTTAAATATTTATTTGATCAACCAAATTTAAATGTGAGACATGCAATATGGTTTTCCTTCTTAAGTGAATATGGTTATGAAATCAAACACATAAAAGGAAAGGAAAACAAAGTTGCAGATGCTTTGAGTCATCATCCAAATTTACTGTTTGCAAGCAACATCTATGAATCTGATCTCGACAATCGGATCCTAAGAACTGACTATTCTGATAGGGAATATCATATTTTAAAAGAAAAGACTACTAAAAATGAACAAAATCAAGTAAAACCAGATTCAGCCTAAATAAACAAGGACCGTTGCTGCATAAAAATAGGTTGTACATACCAAATATAGAAGAAATCAAACTTATAGCTATGAATGAGCTACATAAATGACTGTATTTAGGGCATCTTGGATACCATAAGATGATCACAATGATATAAAATATTTCTTTTGGCCAAAAATGAAGAAGGAAGTGGCAGAATACTTAGCTCGCTACTTAGAATGTCAGTAAGTTAAGGCAAAACATCAACATCCAGTAGGATTGTTGCAGCCACTACCCATTGTGGAATGAAAATTGGAAATGATTAGTATGGATTTTATAACAGGCCTACCGAAGAATTTTTGATAGCATGTGTAGTAGGGATTTCTCCCTTACTACAGGGAAGGAATGGCTACCTTCCATCTATAGGACAGAAGGATAGGGTTCCTGGTGGTGGATGCAAAGAAAACAGACAGGAAAAGAAAGAAAACAGAAATCAAAACCCCTCTGCACACAAGGTTATGGGTTGAGCTCCAATACCTTGCATACAACTTGTTAGAAACATCCAAAGACCTACAAGTAAACCATGAAAACCTGCAAGTATATATTAACCAATAGATCTGCAAGAAACTATGTTAGAAAAACTAAAATAAACAACATAAAATAGAGATTATACCTTCTATGGGTGGAAATGGGCCACCATGTCGTAGCTTGGAGAAGCACCTCTCTCGAGAATGGGCGAGCTATGGCTCAATGGGAGAATGGATGAGAGGGAGAGTGAATGGCTTGAGAGGCAAATGGTCTCAAGGCACTCACTCAGGCAGCATAACAATATGCAAGGAAAGAATGATTTGAGAGTGACCCCCACCCCCCTATTTATAATTTTTCTCAAGACTTTTAGGGTTTTAAGCCCCTGGTTGGGGCTTTAGCCCCTTTTTTGGGTTTTTAGCCCCTTTCGCTCAATATTTATCTCTTTTGGGGGTCTTAAGCTCCTTTGAGGGGTTTTAGCCCCTTTTTGGAGGTTTTGGCCCCTATGAGAGCTATTTTGGGTCTTTTTAGGGGTTTTTAAGCCCTTTTGCACATTTTTAATCCTTTTTTAGGGTGTGGGGGTCAAATGGGGTTAAATGACGGTCGTGTGTAGGTGTCCTTGGGTGGTGTAGGCCATGTAGAGATGAGTGAAGGATTTTTTGGGTTAACAGCATGATTCAATTTTTAGTCATAGTTGATCAATTAAGTAAGGATGTTCATTTTATTCCTGTTATTTCTACCTACAAAGATGTTAATATTGCAGATAATTTCATGAAAGGGATATTCAGGTTACATGGTGTACAAAAAGAAATAGTCTCAAATAGAGACACAAAATTTATAGGTAACTTCTGGAAAGCTTTGTTTTAAAGGTTTAGGAACAAAGTTTAATTTCAGTACTTCTTATCATCTGCAAATGGATGGGCAGACTAAAAGAGTGAACCAAGTCCTAGAGGACATGCTAAGGATGTATGTCATGGACAATCCAAGTAAGTGGGAAGACTACCTACACTTAGTAAAGTTTTCTTACAATAATAGTTTTCAAGTTTCTGTAGGTATGAGTCCTTTTGAAATATTATATGAACGCAAATGTAATACTCCTATTTCATGGAGAAGTCCAGTTGATAGGTTAATGTTAGGACCTGATTTATTAAAATATATGGAGCTAACCATGAAACAAGTAAAACAAAACTTGAAGGATTCCCAAGATAAGAAGAAAATTTATGCTGATTTAAAAAGAACTCCTAGATATTTCCAAGTGGGTGAACATGTGTATATAAAGGTAAATCCCAAGAAAATTTCCTTGATATTGCTCAAGTATTCAAAGTTGGCACCCATGTATTGTGGCCCATTTGAAAAAGTGGGGTGGGTTACATACCAGTTATCCCTACCACCCAATATTAAAGTGCATAATGTGTTTCACGTTTCTATTTTAAAAAATATATGTTCATGATGTTTCTCATGTGATTGATTGGAATGTGATCTAGGTGGAACTTGAAGGAGAGTTCTAGGTGCGACCGAAGCATATTCTCTACATGAGAGAAATTTTTCTTCAAAACCGTACCATCAAACAAGTCAAGGTGCAATGGAAGCACTTTAGTCCGGAAGATGCTACTTGGGAATTGGAGAGTAATATGTGGGAGGCATATCCAGTCTTATTCCAAGATGATGAAATGGAATAATAAAGCATAAATATTATAACACCGAGGATGGTGGTATCCTCTAAGGGGAGGTGTATGTAATGCACCAAGAATTAATAATTTATTATTAATTTTGCTGAAAAATACTTTAACTATTATTTCTATTATTTTATTATTTTTGGCACAAAGTAAAAAATAAAACATTTTGTAATAAATCATTTTTATTTAATAAAATATGTTGAATGGGGCACAAAATTGGATATAGATATTAATGAGTGTTTGTTGGACCATAAGAGGAAAAGACAAGTGGTGAGAACTCAAGATGCAGGAGGCATCATCCCCAAAAATAAGCTCTCAACTCTTAGTTGAGTGCTAAAGAGCAGGAGGCTCATAAATGACCAAATCCTAGGAAAAATACTATATATTAGTATTTCTATGAGCAACAGGAGGCTAACATTGGATGGAGATAGAATATAAGAATGCAAGTGATGGCTTATTGAAGGATTTTTCTCTTGTGGTTCAATGAATAGGGTCGAGGGTTCTGGAGCAAGTAACTTGGCTGCTCTGAGAGTTGGCTGGGAGGAACAACTTTTCCACTTTTGTTTTCCTGGAAGTGGTTCCAAGTTCTTATTTTATGTTTTAAAATTATATCAAAACGTTGTATTCTAGATCTGAACTGGTTAAGTTAAAACCTAGTATGCATCAATTATTCTAGTTTATTTATCAAGATCCTAAATAGTTATGTTTATTATAAAATGTTAAATGGTTACTAGGAAAGTTTATTAGATCAGGTATCCAAACCTAAGTTATGATTTTCTTTATGGATTATATGATGGAAATCAGAATTCTTCACTTAACGGATATGCATAGAACTATATCAAATTATTTTCTATGCAACATATTTTAGTAATGCATTTATGCACTCTTTACCTATATTATCTCTTAGTCTGTAAATTGAAACTAATTGTAGGTGGAATATATAGATTTATATTAAGTCTTCAAAGATTACGTATGTATAGGGTAGATTTGTTACAAATAAACCATATGAATAACTCTACATTACAATTATAATTCCATACTTATACAATCTATAAGGATCTAAACCATTAAATAATAAACGTAATAAAACTATATGTAAACCTCTTGTAGAACGATTATCTCACTTAAACCATTCTTATGAATATAAGCAAAACAACACAATCGGATCAAGGATCCAAAAACATACATCATCTACAATTTAGATTATCTAAATCATAGATCTACAACAATAAAATCAGAGGAAAAATTATCTAAATCTAAACCAGTTAACATGTGATAGGACACCATAGACAAATCAATATTTTGTCAGTCCTCTCCCAAAATCAGATCAAGGAAACCATTTAAAACAATATTTTTAAATTATGCATAAATAAACATATACGGATCGAAGATCCTAATCTATAGTTATACTATCCACGAAGTAAATAAAATACAAATAAGAATTAAATCAAATCTAAATACATCCACAAGCTTGTACGCTAGTTGTTACAACTGTGTTTACTACATCTGAAAACTAGTCATGAAACAAGTTGCATTTTTCCCAAATATTGGCATTAAACCCATCGCTGATGGTAGTTGAGTCTTAAACAAAGATTCTAACTACTGTACAAGAAATCGTAGATCCTACGGGTCGTATTAATTATTTCAACAAACAAAATAAAGATAGGGCCATAAGTCCATATAATGGCTACCACTATCTGCGCAGAGGCTAAACTCTTAGTACATTATACAATCATCTCCATTGTATTACCAAACGAAAGAAGTATGATAACATTTAAAATTAACCACTATGTTCATGGTCATAATCCCATCAATGATGGAAGCCATCGAATTGAAATTAATAGTATACAAGTTTTAAAAAAAGTGAAACACATATTGGAATCACACAATCCCGAAGGTCGGGCATCATTTTATTAACATTCAATTCACATAATAAGAAGTGGTTGTAAGACCATCTCTGATGGTTTCCACGTTCATTAAAAACCCATGTTAAAACAATAAGAGAATGGGAGTAAGTCCATTCAAAATGGCACCCAAACCCTATCAATAATTTACTAAGAAAAATATAGAACATCTAAACATATTGCCGAAGCAAAGGCTGCAAAGATGGTGCAGGGTAAAATTCTAGGGGTTTACAAAACACATATAAACATTTCTAAGAACTTATCTTTAAAATTTGGTTGGGGCTACCACTCGCGACCCCACACTCACACTCGACTGTACCTGTGACCAAGGCGTTGAGGGTTAGTCAGTATCAACCAAAACTATAAACAATATATGAATTCGTAGTTAAGGGTGGAAAGGCTTACCTTGGAGTTTAAAAACATGGTCCTAGGAGGAGGTGACCTTGTCGCCTCCCTCTCCAGCGCCATCAACTTGCACTTAACATGTTACAGTCAGTAACCAGTAAACAATTGTTTAATAAACTGAATGGAGGAAAAATGTGGGTTAAAACCCTTACCTTAGCATTTTGCATAGAGGGCCAGGGGTCGGCTCCTTTGGAGTACCATTATCCCTCCTCTTCCTGCAAACAAAAATGAATGATACTTAGTATTTTCTTAATGCTAAATCATTTACCAAGTAAAATCCAGCAGTTAGGTTTTAGATAAAACCCTTACCTGTTAAAACAGACAATTACGAATGGCGAGGTCATGGAAATACTGGTTGTGGCATAAACCCTGCAATGCAGTCCACCGGAGAAATCAAGGAATCCCAGTAACACCTCGGGGAAGATACAAACATCACACTATTAGCACATGCGTAAACCAGAAAGAAAAAAAACCCATATGTCAAAATCACTCATGAACAAAGCATAGCTCTTCGGCTCTTGTCGGCAACACAAAAGAAAAAACAACCTATACATTTCCACCATGAACAGAGCAGAGATCAGATCTTCCTTCCCATGCAAACCAAATAGGCAAAATGAGGTTTTAGATAACTTCTAATCACATTAAACCTCTATCTAAAACCTAGCTGCAAATATGGACAGTTGGATGGTGGAGAATGAAGCTTAGCACCTGCGAGGAAGGCTTGGTTGCACTATCATCTCGTAGCCAGTACATGCTTTAATTATAAAAGTCAACCAAGGACAGAGTGTAATAACTCTCGTCCAGTTAATCATGGGCCTTAATCATTACATACAAAACATATAGTATAAGTCAATTTCCAACCTTATGTCATATCGTATGAACTATGGCATCATTCCAAAATTTAATTTCATGCTAAGAACATTATTACATCGCATGAATCATGATATAATCAAATATTCCAAGAACCTTTTTACCTCGTAAACCATGGTATAATCAAATATGCCAAGAACCATAACTCATCATGGATCATGGGGTAAGGCGTGCCACAAACAAAAATTATATATATACATATTACCAATCAAAACAATGTTTCAAACCTTCAGACTTTTTATTAAGTTATAAGAAAGGTTTACCATATGGTTGTACCATATTCCTTTACAAACCCTAATTCATTGCTCTTAAGGGGAGGATCACCACACACCAGAGCTTAGGCTATGGAAAGGCCAAAGGCCTTTCAAATTTTCACTTAAACAACTTATTACATCAGGGTTGGGGTCAAGACTATGGATAGTCTCCCCAAGCCTTATGGAAAGTAAGCTGATGCAGGAGCATTGGCTGTCAAGGCCAACTACTAAATTTTCGGTCAGACCCTAAGGTCTAGACATTAGCCCAAGGAGGGGTTCATTATAAAACCATTGTAAACTTTCATGTAAAGTATTTTACTTCCTAGCAAGTATAAATAGGGTAACATATCTAATCTGATAGTTCTCAGTGTTAGATGAGCCATGTTGAGGAATCTTTTTGGTTGGTTGATGATTCATAGTTGTTAGCAGTGATAGACATGATGGCAAATCGTGACTCCCTGCGTGGAGATCAATCCATAAGTGATAGGAACATTTCTCAACATGCGTAGTAGTCATTTGTTTTGGTTGCAGGACCACTCAGAGTGGGAATTAACAGTTTAGGTTAAATAGGTAGAGTAGAGAAGTAGAAGGGGTTCTACTCTTCAGCATTTAGAATTTCGAGTTGTAGAGAAGAGGATAGACTTGTGTCTGGTTCCTACTTGTGAATATTTTGAAGAATAGGAAGAAGAGAGATCCAAGTTGTGTGCATTTTCATTTATTGATTAATAGAAGGATTTACCGTGTGTTTGTAGGGTTGTTAGCCTTTATGCATGTGTTGTGTTGAACTGTGTATTTTCGCAAAGCCGACTTCGGCGTTTTCCTAAACATTTGTGTATTTTAGTGAAGTGTTGATTTCACGCATCAATATCTTGCTTGAATAGTTGAAGTAGAGTTTGAATGCATGCATAAGAGAGATAGGATAAAGAATTAGGATGATTGCAGCCTGGATTGATCAATTTCATGATCGATCAATGCAACCCGCAGATTTTATGCCATTAACAATTTTTGCATAGAATGAACAGTGGAGGTTGAGCCCACAGATAAAGATCTGATGGTCCATAAGAATCCTGCAACGGAATTTTCAAGGAAGTTAACAGATCTGCAGAGATCGGTGAGGTCCGCATCAAGAATAATATCAACGGTCGAAGTGGAGGCTGCAAAGATCTGACATATAGGAAAATTGCGAGGGAAGAATTTTGGGAAGGTAGTTTTGGGGGAGAAACTTTGGGAAGTTGGCATCCCACATCGTGCATCCCAAAACCCGATTTCAAGAAGGCCGTTGTGGAACGAAAGTTGTGGAATGCGACTTTGGGTGTTTTGAGATCCCGCATCCCGCAACCCGACAGTGGAAACCCTGTTGTGGAAACAGAGTGTCAAAACGAAGGTTGTGGAGGCAGAATTGGGGGGAGGTAATATTTGGAGAAAAATTTGGCCATTAGGCTAAATTTGGTAGTCCTGCTAAGTGTAGGAACTTGAATATCCTGGAAGTGCTGGTTCGGGTTGGTTGCAGTCAGACCCACCTGCACCATTTTTGGTATCAGAGCGAGGAAGTTGAGATTTCCTGTTGAGAAATTCCATAGTTGAGGTTGTGGGTAGAAATGCTGAGAAAGTTGATACAGAATATATATCTCAGGAAATCTAACAGTGCCAAGATAAAAGAAGTGAAGTCTAAAGAATTTGAAGGCACAGTGCAAGAAGATGGATGCACACGTAGACAGAGTAAGAGGTCATGATGGAAGTAGATCAGAGATGAACGTATAAGTTATGAAGGTAATGAGGAGAAGCGTAGTGAAGGGTGATGGAAGAGGGTAAGTTTACTCTGGTGAAAAGAGAAAGAACACAAGAACAAGAGAATGTTCTGTGGAGGTGAGGAGATAGACCAGTTCTGTGGAGGTGAGAAGACAGACGAGCAGCAGTCTGAAAAGAAGAAGAGTTTTGCATGCCAACAAAACAAGAGGCTTGGAGCCTGAAAAGTAAGATATAGGCATAGATATCTACTTTGGGAGGAGTGTATGCATGAAAAGGGGTAGTAGCAGAAGTGAAGCATCTCAGAAAGAAGATCACAGTCATTGAGGGCAGTGATGAAAGAAACTAGTGAAGGTTTCTAAGAGAAAATAGAAGTGTGGCCAAAACCTAGTATTTCAAGAGAAGATTGAAGTACAATAGGACAGTTACATTCTCATGCAGATGAGTTGTGAGAGAAATCCTAGAAGGAGCATATAGATTTGCTCAGAAGGGTTCTAGAAAGAGGACCAGTACTTGCCAAAAGAACAAGCACAGAGGAGGTTTGGTGAGGTGAGGTGTAGCAGGGAGAACTGTTACTGCAAAGGCTAGTGCAACTCATAGAGAGTGAAAGAAACTAAAGAAAATGACTATTGAGAGTCATAGTAGAGGTTCAGTAGGTATCCACAAAGAGAGGAAATAAAATGCCAAGGAAAATGGCAGATGGAGGAAGTTGAGTGATGAAGAGTATGAGAGAGAGAAGGTTGAGATAGAAGTCCATCTAAAAGTACTAATGGAGCTATTACAGAAGGAAGAAGAAGACTAGAGATGTGGTTTTCTTGTGAAAAGAAGGTTGAAGTGGCATAAGCTACAAAGGAGAGGAGAGCAACTGATGAATGCTTAGTATGAAGAAGGGATACTCAAGGCAAGAGAGTGTCTGAGAAAAGTCTTGAATACCGAAGCTTCAAGAGAGACCAAGTGGCCTCAATGTTTTGAAACTAATATTTTGTGTGTGTATACAGGTACAAAAAATGAGGAAATACAATGTGTTAATATTTTCATAGAAGATGAAGGAAGAGGACAGACTTTGAATTCTATTCTAGGAGAAGATGAGACAGTCGAGTCTCATGTGCATGCACATACACAGCTAAGGGAAAGTAATGATTTCCATCTTTCTGTGAAAGCTGAGAACAAACAAGACTTGGAATATGATGATGACCAACCACGGGGAGAGAAAAAGGAGGATATCAAGCATTTTGATGTTATGCTTGAGGAGGCTGAACAAAAAACTATTGAAGATTTTTTGAGTCATGTGGAAGACTTGGCATGGCCAGAGGAAGATTTGATGATTGAGTCATGAAATAAGACCATTGTGTCTTGTGATTTTACTACTAACAAAGTGAATTTGTTTGCAAGTTATGCAGAAGACAAACTATCTTTTGATGTTGTATTGAGTAGAGTTGAAGGTTTCTAGGAAAGGCATAAAGATGAGGAAGATGTCGAGCATGAAGATACTATGCTTGAAGAAGATGACAGGGAGATGTTATTGCTGGAGAACCTATTAGAGAAATATGATTTTAATTGTGAATGGAAACCTCAGGTAAATAAGCTATGTTTTAATAGTTTTGATGAAGAGGTGAAGTACCTTGAGGAGTGCATAGGCACAGATGAAAGTGTGGAAGGCCCAGTTAGTCTAGATGGCCAGATCGGAGTGTTTCCAAGCAATGACAAAAGCAAAGAGGAGTTATTGCAGCAGAAGGAATCTACAGAGTCTGTTATCACTCCAGAAAACTACCTAGGGTTATAAGCTAGGTATGCCTGGTAACTTAAGAATTCAATGTTTTTTGGTGTTTTTGTAAAGATGGATCAATGGGATGACTAAATCTGAGCATGACATTCAGACCTTCAGCATGATAAATAACTGAAACAGTGCTCTCAAGAATTGATCAATCAGCATATAATATCAAAGGTGGATGAAGAACAAATGTAACCAAACCAATACATAGTAGGGCTCGAGAGACATTTAAGAAACTAATACCAAGCTGTGAGCTAGATAATGGAAAGTAAACATTCACATTCGAAGCTAGACAACACTGATACAGTGAAAGAGAAAATGGAAACTGACATCAAAGCTGAGAGAAGCCTGTGATCTATATTAGCATGATAAAGCTGAGTACCATAGCAAAAAATGCATCCAAAATCGAACCACTACAAAGTCTTGGTTCTCAGGCTTTATAGCCTTTACACAATAGTTTTCAGATCCTAGAAACGTGGATCTGGTTCAGTTAACTGGAACATCAACATGGAAAAGTAATTG